>CM076584.1:350571048-350873723 GCA_034641835.2 Pinus albicaulis
CCATATATATTAGTTAATGAGAAAATAATGTAGATAAAATAAATTTAAAAAACAAAATTTATTTGTAAAACTAAATAAATTGAAATTAAACTAGTAAAATTAACTATAGAAAATTTTCATTTAAAAACAAAATATTATAAACTATATTTAGATATATGTATATATATCTATATAATATGTTTTGAATACATTTTATAAAAAAATAAAAATTTGTTTTAAATTGTATAAAACAATTTAAAAAAAATAAACATTATTTTCAAACTTAAGTTTTTGTTTAATATTTAAAAAAAACAAAAAAAATTACTTACCATTTATTACAAATCTTAAAATAAAATTTTGTTTTTTTTAATCTAAAGATTTTATTAAAAAAACAAAATAATGTTAATTTTTTGTTTTAATTTCAATTGTGCTTTTTTTATTAAATTTACACTTAATAAATAATATTATAAAATTTTAAATATAAAATAATTTTAAATTTAAACTTTATATCATATTAATATATAATTAAGAAACAAAATAAATACTATAATATAAAACATTATAATTATTTTAAAAATTTTAAAAATTTATATTAAATATTAAATACAAAACACTTATATTTAAAACAAAATTAAAGATTCTTTTACCTTTCTCTATATTAATATTTGATGTCGACAGTGGATTCGACCTCTGGTGCATGACCTAACCCTAGGTCCCCCTGTTCTCGCTGTGGGCTTCTGTGGGCTCTGCCCTCGCAGTCTATCTCACCAACGTGCTCCCCTGGATGCCATGGAGCAGGTGGTTCCTCCTGCGGGCCCATCTTTCAAAGATCAGGTCGTGGGCTCCTCCCTCGTGCTTAACACCTCCTTTTTCACGCACCTTATCTCTTCCTCTGTCATTCCGAGGTATGATCAAGAGCTCTGTCCTCGCTCTCCTATTCATGAAAAAGACAAATATGTCAAAGGCTCTAAGCAGGGTTCTTCTGAAAATGGGGGAAGAAATAAGTCGAGGGATACGGCTTGCACCTCTCATCCATCAAAAAACCCTGATAGCCTAGGCCTGGATGTCACTGCGACAGATCAGGATAAGTTTCAATCAGCAAAGGCTTGCCATCCAAAAGCGGCAAAAGTCCCAAAAATAATCATTCAAGAACCAGACATAGAGGTTTACAGAGAGTACATGAAGGAACATGCAGTTATATGTAAGTTTATGGGAATCTAGCCCTCTGAAAGAGCTCTGAAATGTTGGATACAAGCCAAATGGAATCCTAAAGGGGCAATAGAACTACAGCTCAATTCGAAAGGTTTCTTTACTGTATTTTTTTCTCTCCTGGAGGATAAGGATCGCATATTCGAAGGAGGGTCGTACTTCTTCAATGCGGCAAGACTATACATGAGATTCTGGAAGGAGAACTTCATCCCCGAAAAAGAAGACTTCACCGGTGTCCCTATATGGATCAGACTATACTCTCTCCCTACGAACTACTGGGCACCCTCATTGCTTCAAGCCATTGGAAATGGCCTTGGAGAATACATCAAAATATCAGAGGGCACCAAATATGGCCACTACATCTCATATGCTCGCATATAAGCCTATATTGATGTTTCTAGAGCTTTACCCAAAGCCATCATCCTGAAATTTAGGGATGAAAAATGGACCCAGGCGGTTGATTACGAGCACATTCCTTTCCGATGTCACAAATGCCACAAGCACGGTCACCTCTTCAGAGATTTCCCTCAAAATAAACTTCCCCCATAAGAGAGCCCAACAGGAGCCAGGGACGAACAGGGTTTCACCAAAGTAACACACTAAAACAAGCATGGAAGAAGGAATAATGGAGGAAAGGAAACCCCCAGGAATGCGACACAAAATAGGTATGAAATACTCTCACAAACAATAGAGGAAAAGGGACAGCCCAGTAACTACATAGAACAGATCCAGGAACAACACAAGGAAATGGATACAAAAAAGGAGAACCACAACAACCATTCATCAACAGCCCAGGCATCACACGAAGAAACAGAAATGGACTACATACAGGATCTCCCCACCTCAGAGGAAAAATATATAGAATAAATTCTAATGGGGATGGATCTTCAGAAGCTTTCAAAGGAATGGACCTCAAAAGGATTCGAAGATATACCAGAAGACCACCTCAAGCGAATAGAAGAGGCGTACTCTCTGCAACAGAACTTTCAAAAGCTAAGAGAGTACCAGAGCAAGGGAGGGAAAAATCAAACCGGGGGCATCAAAGCGACTCTCAAGGCCAATCACCATATCACTATGGGACTACCTAAAAGAATGGGAAGGAAAACAAATGAACAACACCTCCAAGAGCTGGGACTAAGCCTAATCAATGCGGTCAATGTAAAGGTTATTCCTTTCACTCCCAACCTTTTATTATGAATTGTACATCTAGGAATATCAAGGGAATCAACAGCCCTAGAAAAAAAGGATTCTTAAATCCAAAATAATCTCAGGAAAAATAGACATTCTAATGTTGCAAGAAACAAAGAGCGGCCTGTCAGAAATGATGAACTTTCAACAGGCCTGCTTTAGGAAGTAGTACAGTCACATGGGCATAGCTGCAATGGGCACTGCAGGTGGCATTGCCACTTTTTGGAAAGATTCAAGGTTTCATTTGATTGATTCTTTTGCATCTAAGCACGACCTCACCACAATTCTCCAAATCATTGGTACCAAAGAAAAAATATGTATCACCAACGTCTATGGTCCTCATACTATCAGAGAGCGTCTTGCCTGGCTCAACCAACTAAAAAATTTTCTCTGGCCTCTGGATTTCAAGCTCTAGATCCTGGCGGGAGATTTCAACATGATCCTAAATCTGGATGAAAAAGGGGTGGCATTAAACGTCTAGACTCAGACTCCCAGGTGTTCCAATGCCTGATTGAGGACCTTAATTTCATTGATATCCCCACCAAAAATGGTATCCATACTTGGAACAACAGAAGAGGGGGAACACATTAGATAGCCTCCAGACTGGATCGTTTCCTCCTCTCTGAAGATTTTTTCCTCTCCTCTTTGGAAATGGAGGCTATTATTTCCCCGCAAGTGGGATCTGATCATTAGCCGATCGTCCTAACCTTCCAGATCTCTGAGCGCCCAAAAAATGTGCCCTTCTGGTTTGAAGCCTTTTGGCTTTCCCATCCGGAATTCCAAGACATAATCAAATAATGGTGTACCAAATATTTTCCCCCTCAGGGAAGCAAGATGAATGTTTTCCACCAGAAACTTAAGTTCATCAAGCAAGAATTGAAAAAATGGAATCAAGAAAACTTTGGAGATGTCACTAAGAAAAAAATATCATAGAGTCAAAGTTAAAAGCATTACAACAAACAATCATTCAGAATGGGACTACAGAGGAAATCAAAAAAATAGAAATGGAGCTCCAGAAAGATTGGGAGGCTCGGGAAACTCAGGAATAAATACTTTGGCGACAGAAATCAAGGTTCCAATGGCTCAAGGATGTAGAAAGAAATGCATCCTTCTTCCACAAATCTATGATCCAACACAGGAAACATATGAAGATCCTCAATCTCAAGAAAAACCAAGGACAAATGCTTAACACTCATAAGCAAATAGAAGAAGAACTTCATCAGTACTTCACAAGAATCCTTACTGAAAGTAACCAGAACAATGAAGAACAGATCAGGAAAACCACCAATCATATCCCAACAATCTTAACAAAAGATCACAATCAAATGTTGTTAAAAAATATAACCATGGAGGAATTGGAAGAAGTGGTTCAGTCAATGTTGAATGGTAAATCCCCTAGGCCTGATGGATTAACCATCGATTTCTACAAAGCCTACTAGAATACCATAAAGGACTTTGTCTATGATCTGGTAGAGGAATCTAGAGTGAAAAAATCCATTTTTCCCTCTCTCAACGCAACTTTCCTTGCCCTCATTCCTAAATCAGAAAGATCTGACTCCTCAGAGAAGTTTAGGCCCATTTTTCTTTGCAATGTAATCTATAAGATTATTTCAAAATTTCTGGCCAATCGTATGAAGCCTCTCCTGCCTCTCCTAATTTAAGCACACCAAACAGGTTATGTGGAAGGCCGGTAGATCATGGATAGCATCATTCTCTCTCAGGAAATTATCCACACGCTCAAAGACCAAGGAAAACCAGGTATGTTAATGCAACTAGATATGTCAAAATATTTTGATAAGATCAATTGGAGGTATATCAGACTTACGCTAGCAGCTTTTGGATTCAATAAAGAGGTCATCAAGTGGATCATGGCCCTTATTTCTGGAGATTTATTTTCCATCCTCCTTAACGGTTCTCCCACCTCGATCATTAATCCCTCGAGAGGCATCTGACAGGGGGATCCGCTATCTCCCTTCCTCTTTATCATTTTAGCAGAAGGGCTGGGTAGATCCCTTTCAGTTGCTTCCTCTAGTGGGCTCATCTCCAGCCTTCAGCTCTATCCCCATCTCCCACCCTCAACTCACCAGCAGTTTGTTGATGATACGCTCCTTATGGGCTGCCCTTTGGTTAAGGAAGCCCTTGCCTTCAAATCAATCATGGAAGATTTCTCTTTGGCCTCGGGATTGGATTTCAGTCATGCTAAATAAAAAATATTCTTCCTCAACACCCCTGCTACCATTCAAACTCATATTTCCTACATCCTAGGCTTCCAGAAAAGCCTCTTCCCCTCTAAATATCTGGGTGTCCCCCTCACTGACAAGCCTCTATCTTGCTCGAACTGGGAACCTCTCATCTCGAAGATCAAGAAGAAAATATTCAACTGGACTTTCAGGGCCCTCAATCTGGCGGGTAGACTAATCCTAGTTCATTCAGTCCTTCAAGCCATGCCCCTTTATTTCTTCTTGGCCATTCCGGCTCCTCGCTCCATTTTAAGCCAGATCAGAACTATTCAAAGGGACTTCCTTTGGAGAGGAAAAGCCATTAAAGGAAAATGGGCTCTAGTTTCCTGGGAAAAAGTGTACACTCCCACTTATGAAGGAGGGCTTGGCCTTAGAGATCCTGATCTCCTGGGTAAGGCCATGGGGTATAAACGTGGTGGCGTTGGCTATCTAACCCTTCCACCAACTAGGAAATGCTTTGGAAATCCAAATATGCTCCCACAATTGCATGGGCCTCCCTCATCAGGCTCTCGGGTAACCTTAAAGGTTCTCCCATGTGAAATAAAGCTTGGGAAAACAAAAATTTGATTCAAGTGCACAGCTTCTGGGAGATAGACAATGGTCAGCAAGCTCTATTTTGGGACGATGCTTGGGAGCAGAGCCCTAGACTAGACAAAGAGATTGACAGGTCAGCAAAAGAATATCTAGAAGCGCAAAAAAAAATAAGAGTAAAATAATACTGGAAACCTACAAGAAGTTCTGAATGGAGGGACTGGGAGAATCTCAAATATTCTCTTCCTATCCACCTCCATCACTCCATAAACTCTCTAGCTAAGGATCTCAACAACCGGAAAATTCAAAAAGAAGGTGGTCCAGACATTCTTCGTTGGGGTTCCAACCCAGCAGGGAATTTTAACATCAAAGAAGCATACATCATCCTGCAAAATCCCACCTCTACTCAAGGGTACAATAGATGGAAAAGACTTTGGAGTAAGAAGCATTGGCCAAAGATCACTCTCTTCCTCTAGCTCATCACGCATAGGAAAATTCTGACATGGGAAAATATTCAAAAAAAAGGTTTCAAAGGCCCCTCGGTTTGTATTCTCTACCTCTCTGACTCTGAATTGACCAACCACCTCCTCAACAACTGCCCTTTCGCTTCCAACATATGGTCTTGGCTCCTGCTTGTTTTCAAAACCTTCGATCGCTCATTTGACTCCATTCACAGCACCCTGGAAAACTGGCGCCGTGCCTTCTCTAGGCATCCTCTTATCAATCTTGCTTCAAACCTTCTCCCTGACATCATTTGTTGGGCTCACTGGAAAGAGAGAAATTCTAGAATTTTCAGAAACCACTCATCCAAAGAAGAACAGATTCTTAAAAACATCAGGATCACTCTGAGGGAATCTGCCTCCATTTCCAATCTCCCCGATTCCCCACACCCTCCTTCCACAGCTGACTGCAGAATCCTCTCTCTCCTTAATCTTCCCACCCCCCTCTTTTATTCCTCTTCCTAATTTAACTCCATCAATCCCGATCCCCTGTCTTTCTGGCACCCCCCTCACCAACCTTTTTTCAAGCTCAATTATGACAGGGTGTCTAAAAAAAACCTAGGCAGGGCTGGTTTTGGTGGTGTTTTTCGCAATTCTCAGGGTTATATCCTATGGATATACTATGGAAATCTGGGGCATACTACCAAAAATGTGGCTGAGCTCCAAGCGATAGCCAAGGGTCTGGTCATTTCCAAGCAGAACAACTATTGGCCCCTTCAGGTCGGAGGAGACTCAAATGTTGCTACCCAAGCATGCAGGAAATTACAGCAAGGTCGAAGTGTGGCCAAGGTCTCTGACAGTTGGCTCCTCAACTGTATACTCCTTCGCATCAATGCCAACATCATGGAAGTGAAAGGGCTTTCGTTTCATGCTCTAAGAAGAAAGGCCAACAATCTGGCCGACTACATAGCCAACTAGGGGGTAACCACCTAGGCGCGACTCGTCTCCCACAGATGGAGTGCTATCGATTCACCAAAAATCAAGAAGGAATGTATTATTATCAATGAAAAGGACCTGCACAAAGCAGGAGTCATGTCACAGCTGGCAGATCCTCAAAATAATCATGACATTGCACTCACTTAATGCTCTGTTGATTGCTCCAAGTGATGGCTTGTCCTTGATCAGATCGCATTAGCATGCTCCCATGCTCAGACTTTACTCTCCACATGACACCATGATAAATTTCTGTGTGAGCCACAATTTTTCTCCCGTGGCCAACCAGCCTGAGCTCATGCCCTTAAATTCTCTTCACCCAGCTTCTTTTCCTCACTTCACTATCTGCTTCAATTTTCCTTTTTCTAAGTTTAGCTGCAACCTCTCGGCCTTCTTCTCCCCTGCCTTGTTCTCCCTCTGGCCTTCTGTTCCCTTTCCCTATTCTCTCCTATAGGCCCTCTTCCTTTTGTGGTATCGTTCTCCTACCATGGCCCCCCGCCATACGCATACCCCTCCTCCCATCCGGCGAAGCCTCTCTTCCCAGTGGGAGAACCCTTCCTCTCACCCTATCACTCGGGCGGAGACCCAGGCTCGCAACGCTGCTCACTTTTACAGGGAAAAAACTCTGGCTCCGGCCAGGGAAATCATGGATGACTTGGAAACTGCTGCGGAGGCTCGTCGTCAGGCCACCCCGACTGAGACTGTGGACCTGGAATTCCAATGGATTTCGGACCCAAGGTTAAAGAGAAGCCGGGAAAACCTCTTCACGCGCGCCATTGATCTTCACTGGCATACAAAAACTCTCCTTTCTATGGAGCTCCAAGAGAAAAGAAGAATCAACAAACAGATGGACAAGAAAATTCAGGACCTCCCGGACAAGTTCGAAACTTATGTCAAAACAGTTCACCATTTAAGATTTGTTGACAGTTCTTGACCTCATTACGAATTTTTGAATAGGAAATCGGGGCTTCATCAGAGAGCCGATGATCTTAATCTCAGAGTTAAACTTCAGACCCCTTCAAAGGGCTCTCCTCTTGGTGCTAGGCTCTCTCACCGCCCCCACTTTGACCTTGAGGAAGGGACTCCTAAGCGGCCGATCAATATCGATGATTTATTCAGTGACAAAGACCCTGTGCCACCCCCCTCGAGCCTTTAACTTCTTTTTTTATCTCTTGTTAATGCCTGCTTCTCAGGATTTTTTCTGCGCTGAGCCTGCGAGCTCTTTATCTTCCTGTGGCTCTCTATTTCCAATCCCCCTTCTCAGTCTCCCTCCCCCTGTTTCAAGATCCATGAGTTTGGGATTGATCTTGCGCTCTGTCCAGAGCTACGGTTGTTAGCCAAGGTGGCTCTTTTTGTATCATATGTCTTTTGATTAATGTGAATAGTTCCGTATGATTTACAAAAAAAAAAAAAAAAACTAAATTAAAAAAACAAATAAATTTTTATTTAACTTTTATTTTATGTTCAAATTAAAAAATAATTAAAATAAAAATTTTCATATTTTAAAATTTTTTCTATATTTAAATTTAAAAATAAAAGTAAAATAAAATTTTATTTTTTCGTGCCTGCCGGGGGTCGGAGGCCGGCCGAGTGGCTGCCCAGCTGGCCTCCGGCCCCTGGCTGAGCAGCCTCCCGCGGGCGCCGCCCGGCTTGTCTCGAGCCCCTGGCTAGGCGGAGGCCAGCTGGGCAGCGCCTGGCTGGGGGCCAAAGGCCGACCGGGCAGCTGCCCAGCCGGCCTCCGGCCCTTGGCTGGGCAGAGGCCAGCCGGGCAGTCGCCTAGGCGCAAAATAAATTTTTTAATTTTTTTTTTCCAATAAAAAAAATAACTATAATAACAAATAATTTTTTTTAATTTTTTTTTTTAAACTAAACTATTATAAAAACAAAATTTTAAAAAAATATATAAAAAAAAAATACAATACAATAAAAAAAAAAAATTTAAAAACTATATAACAATATAAAAAATATAAGTTTTAAATTTTATAATTATAATTTAAAAAATAAAAAGTTTGATTTTTTTTTTTTAATATCAGAAGGGAAACTGGTAACTAGAACCATACGATCAAATCTGCCACACAAGATCACATCGCGTTGCTGCCAATGAAAACCCTCCTGGCTGGCATCACCCCCCGCTGACAATAGACAACAAGGTTCACAAGATTACGCCCGATAGGCACCCACGAGGTTTTTGAACCGGTGACCTTTACAAACGAGTGCCTTAATAGAACACTCAATCACCAACAAGCCGCCACCCCGTGGGTTAAAAAGTAGTGGGCTTGGCCCGGTTTAGACTAACTACTCGCACGATGAGCTACGACATTGCTCAGGATCGAACACAAGACCGGTCTGTCATTATGAGGCCGACTTTACCACTGCACCGCCTCCACGATTTTAAAAAGTTTGTTTTAAAACATAATGTAAGTGATAAATTAAAAATTTATTTATAATTTTTATTTTAAAAAAAACAATTATAATAAAAAAAAAACCATTGTTGTTTAATATAAAATATAATACTCTACCATATAAAATTTTAAAAATAAAAAATAATATATATATATATATATATATATATATATATATATTACAATATAAACAAAATCAAATTTAAATTATAAATTACAATTAAAAATCAAAAAACTGTCAAATAAAAAACAAAAAAAGCAATTTAAATAATGAAACCACCAATATATTTATAATAAAAAAAAACAAAATAAAAATATAATAATATAACTATTTTTTTTTATGTGGATGGTAATTTTACGGATTTTTCTGTCTAGATTAACCTATAAACACTAAAAAAGAAAAAAAGTTTTAAATTTTTGTCCTAAAAACCCTAAAAAATTTAGTTTTTTTTTACATTTTCTTCACTAAAAAAATATAAACAAATTATGGTTTTCAAACCAAAAAACCTTTAAAAAAAAATTTGAACACAAAAACTATAGAAAAACATATTTTCAACAAAATCGTCTCTAAATGGATAGAATAGAAGGAAAACTAACCTTTGAAATGCAAAAAACTATTGTCACCAATGCCAACACAACACCTCCACAAAATTACCAACAACAACACAACGCCTCCAATGTCAATGCAATGCCTCCACGAAGTTACCAATGCCAACGCAACACCTCCACAAAATTACTAATAGCAACACAATGCCCACAATGCTAATGCAATGCCTCCACGAAATTACCAATGTCAACGCAACACCTTTAGAAAATTTCTCTAACAAATACCATAAAACTTGATGTGATGTGATGAATAGAAACAATGATTCTTATTATATAGCGAATATTGTGTGATTGGTTTATTGTTTAACGAATGTGGGATTAAAATTTAAAATTTAAAATATTTACATGTAGTTTATTATAGTTAAAATTTTATTTAATATTTGCATGTAGTTTATTATAGTTAATATTTTATTTAATATTTACATGTACTTCAATGTTAAATAATTCAAATATAATCTTGGATTAAAATTTAAAATATAAAATACTTACATGTAGTTAATTATAGTTTATATTATACATAAAATAGTTAATATTTGCATGTAGTTATCATAGTTAATATTTTAATTAATATTTACATGTACTCAATGTTTAAAATCATGGGATTAAATTTTAAAATTTAAAATATTTACATGTAGTTAAATATAGTTAATATTATAGTTCAAATAGTTAATATTTGCATGTTGTTATTATTGTTAATATTTACATGTTGTCAATCTTAAATCATTCAAAAAGAAAATTATTTTACTTTCGAAGGCATGCATGAAAGGAATATTTTGTGGATATTTTGAATAGAAAGTATAGTGAAATATTTCAAGACCAACCGTTTATTAATAAATTTTGAAATATATTTTAGATGAATATAATGTAGGTTTAAAATTTAAAATTTAAAATATTTACATGTAGTAATTATAGTTAAAATAGTTAATATTTGCATGTAGGTATTATAGTAATATTATAGTTAATACTTACATGTAAAATATGCCAAATCATTAAAATAACAACATTATTTTAGTTTGGAAGGCATGCATGATAGAAATATTTTGTGGATATTTTGAATATAGATATCGGTAAAATATTTCAACACAAACAGTTTATTAAAAAAAATTCAAATACATTTCTTGACTAATATTTTGTACGAAATATTTCAAATGAAAATTTTGGAGGGAAAGTTTTTTGCGAAATTTTTTGGGCGGAAAATTTGGAGGGAAATTTTTTTGCGAAATTTTGTGGGGGGGGGATTTGGAGGGAAATTTTCAGTCTTTAAGCTATATATTGTAAGTGGGAGAGACATTTGTATCCTTCAACCTATTCTTGTTGAAAGCCATGGTTTCTTCTGATAGCGAAGCTTTTCTTTGTACAACATCAACATCTTCGTCACGCAACAATTCTATTCAGAGTGATGAATATAATAGGAGTTCGTTCACCTTGAATAGAGAGTCAAAAAATTTACTTGGTTGTAATCCTAAGGATGATGAGAACAAAATTGATGAGGCGCAGCAAAAATAAATTTATGTAAATCGAGAGTCAGTTATTCCACTTACTCTTAATCCTAAGGATTATGAAAGCAACAGTGATGAAGGGCATGATGAAGAATTTCCAGAGTCAATATTTTCACTTCTTCCTAATCCTAAGGATCATGAGGGCACTATTGATGAAGGGGGAGATGAAGAATATCCACTTCAGCTTAAACCTAAGGATTATGCAAGAACCACAAATGAAGAGGGGAATGAAGAATTTGCAGAGTCAAAATATCCACTTCGTCTCAATACTAAGGATTATGCCAGCACCATTAATGAAGAGGGGAATGAAGAATTTGCAATGTCAAAATATCCACTCTGTCCTAATCCTAAGGATTATGCCAGCAACACTGATGAAGAGGGGGATGTAAAAATTCCAGAGTCAAAATATCCACTTTGTCCTAATTGTAAGGATTATGCCAACACCACTGATGAAGAGGGGAATGATAAAGTTCTAGAGTCAAAACTTCCACTTCGTCTCAATCCTGAGGATTATGCCAGCACCACTGATGAAGAAGGAAACAAAAAATTTACAGCGTCAAAACATCCACTCCATCCTAATCCTAAGGATTATGCGAGCACCACTGATGAAGAGGGGGATGAAAAAAATTCAAAGTCAAAATATCCACTTCGTCCTAATCCTAGGATTATGTGAGCACCACAGATGAAGAGGAGAATGAATAATTTTCAAAGTCAAAATATGCACTTCTTCCTAATCCTAAGGATTATGCCAGCACCACTGATGAAGAGGGGAATGAAGAATTTTCAATGTCAAAATATCCACTTTTTCCTAATCCTAAGGATTATGCTATCACCACTGATGAAGAGGGCGATGAATTTCCAAAACCAAAATTTTCACTTCATCCTAATCGTAACGACTATAAGTTCACCACTGATGAAGAGGGGGATGAAGAATTTCCAATAAATATAGATTCAAGGTATTCACTTATTCCTAATCCTAAGGATTATGAGAGCACTAGTGAGGAAGGGGAGGGGCGAGATGAAGAAATTCTAGTGAATACAAATTCAAAGCTTCCACTTATGCCTAATCCCAAGGATTATGAGAGCACCACTGAGGAAGGAGAGGATGGAGAGTTTCTTGCAAATGATAATTTTAGAGGCACAGATCTGAATATTTCATTTTCTCTAAGTGATCATTTCAAAGACACTCATGGTGATGAAGAATTGAATCCTCCCAGGGAAGAATTTGAAAGCATGGATCAAGATGGTGAAGAATTTCATCTGAGTCGGGGTTACAAAAGTGTCGATGATTCTTGGAAATGTTTTCTTCAAGTGATGATGGTAAAGAAAAATTTCCAGGCAATGATGTTGATGAATTTCTTAACTATGTTGAGGATGATGATAGTGGGGATAATATTCCTCCTAATGGTGATGAAACTGCTTTTACAAAGGATGATGAAATGATGAAACTATTGCAAGAAAATATTGCAAATAGGAGTAGGAGTAGACCTTTTCATATCAATCCAAAACATTCCAGTTATACAAGGGTGAGGAAAAAATATCTCACAAAAAAAAAAAATTCGTTCATTTAATTTCAAGTGAATGTTGTCGAAGGAATTTCTTGAAACATATGGATTTAAAATTTGTTTTGGAGAAAAGGAAAACATATATGTCAATGAATAAAATCATGCAAAAGTCATATTTAGTGGGTTGCATGCAATCTACACTAGCAGGTTATGATTATCATATTGGGAATGCATTGCTCTGCAGAAATGCTTTCAAAATGTTGCATTCAATTGGTAATTATCATTTGTCAAGAATCCAAAAAAAACTAGAAAAGGATCCCACATATTATTCATAAGTATGTTATAAATGGGAGGTGGGGCCGTTTGCAAATACTGCTAAGACATGGATGAAAGACTTCTTTTCAAATCATGGAGAGTGTATGCCAAATAAAGACACAACACATATTCCAGATAATTTCTTAAGACAATAAATATTCATCTTATACAGATATTATGCAGAAGCTGTTGAAGGAGCTGGTAATTTTATTACATATTCTTATTTTACAAGGTTATGGAGAAATGAATTCAACAATGTTCATATTCCTAAGAAGACAAGGATGGGGGTTTGCAGCACATGTGCTTCTCTTAAAGCAAAAAGAGATAAATGTGAAAGGGAAGAAAGAGGTATGCGTTCAAAACATTGTTTTTTAAAATTGGATAGTTATCAAAGAACTTCAAGACCATCTCAATCAACAAACAAGTGAAAGGAAAAAGTTGTATAAACATCGAAAGAAGTGTTATGATCATCCAAATAAATATCTGGGTTTGATAATTGATGGTATGGACCAAAAGAAAACATTTCTTCCACATTTTTTCCGCATGCCAAAAAAATTACAAGAGGAAAATTTCATTCAGTTTCACTTGGTTGTTGTATGGTATTTAATGAGAAGATATTTCCAAGAGTTTTCTTCACAACTCCAAATATTCACAATGATGCAAATCTGACCATAACTATAATCCATGATTTGGTTACTCATTGGTCTGGTATTCTTCCTGAAGTTTTGTATTTAGAATTAGACAACACAAGTCGTGAAAACAAAAATCAAGATCTTTTTGGGTATCTAGACATGCTCATTGAATTGGGAATTTTTAAAAAGATAAAGGTTGGTTTCCTTCTTATTGGGCATACTCATGATCATATTGATCAAATGTTCAGTCGTTTTTCAGTAACATTGAGGAGGAAAGGTGCTGGAAGTCTGCCATCATTAATTGAATATATTAAGAAATTATACATTCCAGAGCCTGTTTTTCATGTGTTGGAAGAAACTATTGACATGCGAAGGCTTATTTTTGGATCGCATGGTGAGGAGAAATGCATTGAACAACTTGACGACATTAGCTTCCAGCATCAATTTCGTATCAAAAAAATTGATGGGATAACACTTATATGGGGCAAGAAGTATTCAACTGTTGTAGAATGGGGGCCATCATCAGGTTTAGCATTTTTGAAGTTCATTCCAGAGCATCCAATATTGTCATCAAAGATATTTTTATTACAGTTAGTTGCTAAACTCCATAATGCACGAACGCATAAGAGAGACATAAATTATTCTGAATGTCTGGAGGAAATTAAAATATGTATTAGAGATACATATGAGTACTTCAATGTTGCTAATTCAGTTTGGTGGGAGTATTTTTTTAGTAATCAAAGTGATATTATTTCAAGATCAATAAATGTGGATACACTTTTGAAGACTCCTTTTTCTTGGCCACAAAATATGCCAAATGAACATCAGGAAACACACATTGTTGAAAAACAACAACCTCAAGCTATTATTAATTCCCCACGGGTAGAGGAAAGAGAAATCTATATTAGTTCTAGAAGATCACGTGCACAACGTGATGCCATGGAAGACCTTTACAGGGGTTCTGTGCAGGATGTTAAGGACGGTTGCATGATAGCAGTGTTAGCAGATGAAGATCCACTTGGCTATCCATTCTGGATTGTGAAGGTTATAAAGGTCATTAATGAAAATGAAGATATTACAGTTGTTGATGTAAATTGGTATGCCACAAGTACCCACCCTTTCAATGGTGTGTACAAGCCAGATATGGTAGTTGAAAAGAAAATTGGCAGAAAGAGAAAAATAAAGGGCACAAATATAAATCGTCGCCGCACAGAAGTCTTAAAATTGGAGGATGTTGAAATACTTGTGTATGAATTCAATTTGACAAAGAGAGGAACTCTTCGGTTGAAGACCATAAATATTTTGAAGAAATTGTTACCAGAACAATTATTGTTGAGATGGGACTCTACAGAATGTAGTCGTAGATCTACAAGACATTTGAACTCTGAAATGGTGGGCATGCATGTTGACTCAGATGGATCACTAGTTGATGAAAGAGAATAATATGGATCATCTTCATCTACATCGAGTCATTCATCTGAAGATGTAGGTTCTGATGGTGTTCCATAACCTATGGTTGATTTTGAATAACTGTCAAAGACAATTTTATGTAATTGAGGTTTGCATGGTAACTTGAAATAAAAATTTTGACTTCCGTCTGATTTTTCATGAAGTTATGAGGCATTTCTATGTTTTTTGGATTACATTTTTTAACTATGAAGAATTCATCTCTTTAGAATATCGAAAACGGAACAATGAATTACAAAAATAATTTATGTTATATTCAATGTACCAATGTTGATATTTTTATTAAAAGTAAAATAGAAAATGGAAATTAATGTTGAATTTTTAGATTATGCAGTGATATTACCATGATATTATGTATTGTTACCATTTGGTATAAGATACTTTTAAAAATTTTAATAATTATATGCGTCATTAAAAGGGGACACTTTTTTTTATGCTTGATTTTTAGGTTTTGGTTGCAATTAGATTTAAATTTATCTTATGCTAAGATTTGAAAAGAGATAATTTTTTATCCTTTAAAATTAAAATTACTCTTGGAATAGTAAAATTTTCATTTACTTGTTCATTTTTAAAAATTGATTAAGTCATATAATTTCTCCATAATTTCATTGTTAAAGTATGTTGAAAACTTAAGATTGAAAAACTTGAGATTTACAACTTTTCATTAAGGTTTTTATGCGCTACAAAATTTTATCTTTAATGTTATGGTTGACAATAATTACAATTTTAGGGTTGTTTAGAGTCAAGATATTTTATGTTTAACAACATGGATGAAAATTGTTGAAAATGATAAGCCCTTCATACATGTTTTTGTTTATCTTTAACATCATCTATCAAAAATTTTAGAATTTTACGATGTTTCAATGTCCTAATATGTTGTCTTTAATTCCATTGTTAAAATGTGTCAAAAGTGTGACACAATTTTTTTTTTTGTTATTCCAGCATCAACAGGTTTTGTTTTGAGGGTGTTTTTTCAATCCTTTTTTCAAGAAACAATTTCGTTTTTAGCATAATTTTATAAAATGTTGAAATTTGACCTTGAGAAAAAACCAAATGCATTCTGGAATACACACTTTTTGTTTTTGGGGTGTTTTTTCATGTTTTTGGGCTAGAGTTCCCATTTTGAGGTAATAGATCCCGTTTCATCGGTAACAGTGTTCCTCACTCAGAAATATGGTAGCAATGATGATCAGCCCATATCATTCATGAGCGCAGGATTACAAGGTGTCGCGCTGAATTATCCAGATATTGACAAGTAGGCTTACGCAGTGTACAAGGTAGTCAAACATTTCAGCCCATATATTTTTAAGAATCACGTCACAGTGTTCGTACCTCACCCAGTGGTTCGCTCACTGTTTGTGTAGTAGGAGCTGGGTGAGAGACGAGGAAACTGGATGACATGCCTTCAGGAGTATGACTTGGAATTCAAGTTGGCACACACTGTCAAGGGCCAAGGGCTATGCCAGATGGTTGCTGAAGCTACAGACTTGCGATGCAATGAAGAGGAGTGTTAGGACCATGAAATCGACATGTATCAAACTAATAGTACACCTCGGCAGAATACCTCCTCATGGTACGTTGATCTTCAAAAATATCTGAGCCACAATATAATTGACCCCACTTTAACCACCCAGCAGATGTGTGCAATAAGATTGAAAGATGCATCCTACCATCTAGTGCAGGTAAGTTGTTCTGCAAGCACCACATCGGAGTTTTTCTACACTGCTTAGAACATGATGATGCACAGGAGGTTTTGAAGGAACTACACGATGGCCTAGCCAGTGGACACTATGTAGGAGATACCACAACTCACAAAATTATGCGCGTCGGTTTTTATTTGCCCACTCTGTTCAAAGGTGCACATGATTATGTTCGAAAATTCCCGCCATGTCAAAATTTCACCAATAGGGAAACACGACCATCCGCCCCATTGCAGTCTGTCACAATGGAAGAGACTTTCCAATAGTGGGGACTCGACGTGATCGGGGAAGTTTTTCCACACTCTTCTAAGCAGCGTAGATACCTCCTCATAGATGTGGACTACTTCAAAAGGTGGGTTGAAGTAATATCGTTGCGTCAAATCAATGATCAGGATGTAATAGCTTTCATCACTCAGTACATCATGACCAGGTTTGGCATTCCAACCTCCCTTGTTTTTTATAACGCAACTTGTTTTTCGTCATTCAAATTATATGAATTTTCTCTAGAAAATGGTATATTACTCAAACACTCTGCCAACTATTACCCTCAAGGAAATTGATTAGCTGAGTCAACCAATAAGAACCTCATCCATATCATCAAAAAAATTATGTTGTCCCAACAACGAAACTGGCATAACGTACTCCATAATTCCCTATGGGCTGATTTGGACACACCCAAACCATCCTTAGGAACCTCCCCATTTTTTCTTGCTACGGAAAAGAAGCAGTCCTTCCTCCAAACTTGTCTCTCCTATCCCTTCAATTATCTCAAGAAACTCATGGCACTCCTTGCTCTTCCTTATAGGCCCGAATAAACACATTGTTGAAATTGGAGGAGGAAAGGCTAAAAGCCCGGGAAAAATTCTCCATCCACCAGAGTCAGATAAAACTATGGTTCGATAAGAAGTCTGCCAGAAACAAGGTTTTTGAAGTGGGTGACCTTGTTCTCAAATGGGACAAAGCTCACAAATATAAAGGGAAACACTCCAAATTACAAGCCCTATGGACAGGTCCATTCCAAAGCAAATAAAAGGTCAGCTCCCACACTTATAACCTACAGACCCTTAAAGGGAGGATTGAGGTCCTCTCGGTAAATGGGGATGAACTTAAACACTATTTCACCTTACAGCCCTAAGGGGCCGTCACCATACCCTGTACCATATTTTTGTTTTCTTTTTCTCTTGTTTTTCATTGCTTTATGTATTTCAATAAATGGCTTGTTTCAAGCAGGCTCTCAAAAACCCATTCCTTTAGCACCTCAAGCTGAGGGATAGATAGAGTAGTTACTCAATTGGCATGTTGTGCCAAAATCTTTTCTAGTGAAGAATCACCCCTAGAACACAAAAGTGACACGATCTTACCTCTGATAGGCACCCCATGGGGAAAACATGACCAAATCCCAAAACCCAAGTGCAGGTAGCTAACCTAGTATGCTAGCTCAAGGGACTATTGTACAAGAGAAAGCTTCGGTGAAGTCATTCGCTAGATGGTAAGGGAATAGGGAAAACCTCAGGTGACAAACAAATATCCAGGAAAACCGAAAGGTCCTTGTATAGACTAGGAGCAACCTCTCTTGCAATCAAAATAAGTCGAGATCCCTCATATGCCGAGGTAATAATTTCCACCTTCAAATAAGTTCCTTGAGCACAGTCAAAATAAGTGCCTTGAGCACATTTAAATAACTAATATTAGCACATGAAATAAAGGGTAAACAATTGAGAAAGGCTTCCTGCGCAGAGAGGCGATGCGATGACTCCGTTGGGGTACTGACCAGGCTCACTAGCAGCGGAGAAATGTCTATGACTCCTAGGCAATGACTCCACCAGTACCACTAGGTTTTCCGGAAATGGAGCAACACAATAAGGACCAAATAGATATACCGGATCCTGGAAATCCTTGAGGTTACTCCAACCCTTTTCCGTCCAATCTCCAGAAATGAAAACACGGTGAACCAACACCCTTGAGCGATGCAAACTGGAGGAGCGAACACACAAGGTCCAAGGGAAAAAGTAGTGGGACCCACGAGGTGAAAGGAACAACCTGTTGAGCCTCCCGCCTCTCTCAAGATGAAGCGTTGATAAAGATCCTGGGTCCTACCAGTGAATCGCCATTTATTTTAGTGGCTACAACACCCTCCAAAATTTTGTCCCATTTTATAATTTCAGAGCCCCAGTCTCTCGGTAAAGAGAAAGTTGATATGGCCTAAGCCTAGAGTCTCAAGAGAAGTTCTTCCCATGTATGATATCTTCAAAGTCTAATCCAGGGTTTTGGTCTCTTAACATCTAGTCACATAGTCGCGAAGTCGCAAAACACACAAAACCAAGAACTTTGCGACTATGCGACCGTGCGACCCAGCGACCCCTAGGTTGCGAAGTCGCAAGGTCACATGTTGGTCTAAAACTTAATATTCGTGACTTCATGACCATCCTACCTTGCGACCTCCAGGTTGTGAGCTCACAAGGTTGCAAGGTCGCACATCCCTTAACCAGCCATGATCTGCCATCTTGTAACCCGCATTAAATGTCCACACATGTGACCCCTTTATAAATAAAAGGGTCGTGTAGGTCACATTTGACCTACACGATGGAACAAGTAACGCCTCTGACAAGCCAGCTAGAGCGCATTTTTCCCGGGCAAGTTGCCTAATCCTCTTGTTGTTTCCTTTTTGGTTAATTCTTTCCAATCATGCCCTTACCCCTTGCCTATTTATCCCTACATTGGCCTCATTAAAGCTCCTCGACAGCCCTGGTTAGTCTACTCCTTCCCCTGATGGCATATACCTCTCTATCTCCTTCTCTCAAGCCTCTTTCTTCCCCAGTCTGTCTCAAGCTCCCTTCCTAGCTACTTGGGGAAACCTTCAAAGCTAAATTTTTCCATCCCACTTGATGTTTTTTTCGCGTTCTTCACCATTCGTTAGTGCATAATCTCTCGAAAGAGCCCTAACGTGACCCCACAACCCCGCAACTCTGCGACCTTGCGACCCGGTGACTTGGTTGCTAAGTCGCAAGGTTTCCAAGTCGCTCAAAACCAATCATCGATCACCCTCACAACCTAGCGATTCAATGACCTCGCAACCTAGTCGCAGGTCGCCAAGTCACCCAGTCGCGGTTCCCCTAATTTTTACTCTAGCGTGACCTTGTGACCTTGCGACCCAGTCGCAAGTTTCCAAGTCGCATAGTCATCGTTCCCTGAGAGTTTACACCGGTGCAACCTAGCGACCTGGTCGCAAGGTCACCAAGTCACAGGTATATCCATTTATTTAGATAATACTTGGCATAGGTCGCAATGACCTTGCCAAAGGAGTCATTTTAAGATTCACCGGTCTTAACACATTTATTATTATGCCATCTGCCTTATCGTGGGATTGTTTCATAAATATGCTAGGGAATGTCAAAGCCGAGCTTGAGTGTGTGTCCACCCCTTCGGCCTCAAGTGATATGGGGCCCCTAGTAGTCCAAAAGAGAAACAATACTCCTTAAATAGAAATATCAGAAGAATAAATGCCCCCTTCCCCTCCTCCTATATACGGAGACACTGCCTCTATGTTCGGGAAAGGGGACAATATGAGTTGGTACCAAGTGTATCAACAGTTCACAAAGCTTGATTTTCTAGAAGATCTCCCAGACTGGCAGGTGTATATTCAAGTTAAGACGTCGAATCTCCATTATGCAGGTGCCCATCCACCCATATTTCCATGTGCAGATATTATTGAGTGGATCATGGAAAAGTTCAACTCTAGACAGGGGTTCATTCGAGATCACTCGGGGAAAACATTTGCTAACCTAAAGGGGAAGGATGCGAAAGTCTACTATGCACTCCCTGCTCGAGAGTAAACATTCAACACTGATTGGGAAGCCACTCATGCAGTTCCCGTATCAGAGACCTTGAAGGGATGGTGGGAGGACCCCAAAAATTTTAGGGTTAAAAAGGATCAGGAATATAAAACAGAGGGCCTCCAAAAAGCCTACAAGTTTGTGGCAGCAATGATGTGCATGATGTACGGCCACCCAGATGCCACTACATTCAATGGTACTTGGGTCCCTCTCATGTACGTTGTCACTACATATGGCACATGCTTCAATTGGGACAACCTAATAGTAGCAGCCTTGAGGTCGAACATATCAGCAGCACAAGTACCTGAAGAAGGATACTCATCCGAATTTTATATGGCTTCCTAACTTTTGGATGTTGTATGCGCAAGATATCATTTTGAAGGATGGGCGCACAACTGGGATGTGGATCATGGCGGACCAATCCATAAATATTTTAAGGTGTTCTGGGCTTTGAAGTACAAACAAGATATAGAGTTAATCTCACACAATTTCATTCCTATGCTATACAAGAAGTTTTTTGGAAAAGATGCCCCATGCATGTCCAGGCGAGCTATGGAGACAATAACCTGAGTGGCCAACTAGTTTCCCATCACAAATAGTACTTTCATCAGGGTATTCAGCTCATTCAAGGCACCCCACACACTGCCCCAGTTCGTCACCGACAAACTACTCTTGCAAGAAGTGTGCTACCATATGACGAGCTGATTTTCCAAGGTCCTCACCAAGGGAAAGAAAAAACCATGGCCTACTCTCCTGCTTACCATTGGTGCCTATACGATTAAGGATTTTAGAGAAGTAGAAGCAGAGGCTGAGGAAACCAAGGGCTTTCATATGTCGTTCTTAGCACACATATCATATGATCCTGAAAGAATCATCCTTGCGCATTGCAAACAAGCCAAATTCAATTGGAATTACCAACAAATGGAATGCCTTGTCGAAGAACAAGTCAAGAACTGGTAAAACAAAAACATGGAGGATACGCTAGAAGAATCAAGTGATGAAGGGAAACAGAATGATAAAACTGCAAAAGAAAGGATCAATACGCTAGGAGGAGCCTCATCTTCCAAAGCCGAGAGACCAAGGACTGATACGGGTAGTAGTCTCTCTAAATAGCAACAGGAAAAAGGAGACATAGAAGCTAAGGCACAACAAGAAGCTGAGAAGAAGGTAAAATAAGAGGAACTTAAAAGGACGCAAGATGCCCTAGAAAGAAATCAAGAGGAGGACAAGCGAAAGAAACAACTAAGGGAAGAACAAAAGAAGAAGCAGGTAGAAGAAGCTCGCAGGAAAAAGGAGGAACAACAGCACAAGATGAAAGAAGAGGAAGAAAGGAAGGAGGTCGAGCACAAGTTAAAAGAAGAATAGGATAAATCAGAAGCTGAGGAGAGGAGGAAGGAAGAAGAAAGCCAGAAATCATGGGAATATTCTTCCAAAGAAGCAGCGGGTAGCAAGACACTGCCTCCAGAAACATGGAAACAAACATAGTTGCCACACATTGAGGTACCACAGAAAACCCCTATGACGAGTGTGCATTTTACTCTCTCGGAACTTGGCACCTCTGAGGAAAAATAATATGAGGTCCTGGATCTAACAAGGCTGACCTACGATCAGTTTACACACAAGATTAGGAAAACGAAAAGAAAATGCCTCTCATGGAACCCTACTATACCTCTCGCAGTTACAACAGAAAATAACATAGTCTTGGACACCAGGACTAATCCTATTATGATCGCATCTGTAGGTACTACCTTTGTGGTAGCTACAGAAGAGAATGTTAGCAGGGTGAGCAGAGAGATTATGTCTTTGCAAAATAGGCTGCAAGTTTCTGAACATAAGGCAACTCAGTCTGAACAGGATAAGAAGGTGTTGGAAGAAGAAATCCAAACGCTGCATTGCACAACCACCCAGGCCAACGAATTTTCACTCACCATTCAGAAAGAGATGGTCACTTTGGAAACCACCATGAATCAAGTGTACGAGGAGATGTTTGTAATAAAATAGACAGTCACACCATTATTGAAAGCGCAAGTAGAAACCAAAAGGAGAATTGCGCAGCTAAAGGAGGCGTCCACTACTTTGGATAGCATGCTAGAATGGTCAAACATGTACTCAGAGGTGCCTGACACTTTTCCCGGGAAGGATTCGATTTGCACCCATAATGAAAAAGTTTAGATCCGAATGAAGATGCAATCCAAGGATAAACTGGTGAAGGATGTAGAGAAAGTGATGTCCACATATGAACACTTGATCAGTGGCATTGATTCAATGGCTAAAATACACCACATTCCTTCTCTAGGAGCATTCGACACTGAAAATAAAAGGGCAGAGGTCATCCAGGACATTCAAACATTCCTACAACCAATGAGAGAAGAAACTACTTCCCACGATATCACGGCCTCATAAGAAAATCTTAGTTAGTTCATCGTTACACCAGTCCAGATCTACACCAAGATGGCTTCTCTATCCAATCAGATCAGAGTGAATAGGCACACCTTGGTCCTATATGCTCTTGAATGCTTTCATAGAATAAGGGAAGATACTCCCTAGGTCACCCCAATCGCTGCAGACTATCAAGAGTGGCAAAAATACCTCAAGGATCAGAAGCAAATAGATGTACCAGACCTCTCAATCACATGACTGCTTCCTTGACCAAGGAAATGGAATAGGTCGCATCATGAAATAGGTCACAGGTCGCATCTGGAGCTAGGTCGCAAGTTGCAAACACTTCCTAGGTCACCAAGCATGCCAAATGTTGGGAAAGTGAAGGGTCAGGGACACCCAAGCGTCAATTGTGCTCTATAAGTACTGCCTCCAAGGAATTGTAAAGGATCTTTTTTTTGGAATCCAAGAGGAGAAGAGATAATTGTATAAAATTGAATTCCTATTTCTGTGAATGAATACAAATAGGTGTTTTGATTCCACTACTGGATCTAATGAGGACTCATGTGTGATTAACATTATGAATATTTTGTCTCATGTATTGGCTATCTTTTTATGATTGACTGATCTACGTTTTTCTGCTCATGTCATTTATATGTTTAAGCTAACTTGATGTGGTAATGGTATGGGAATATTTAATTCAGAGATATTGGCAACTTCGTTATTAACATTATCCTACCTTTCGGAAAACGCTTAAGGAATTGAACGGTGTTTTGACCATAGATAACTATTTCTTTTGTGGTTCAAACAAATTTTACAAGCATGACCCTAATGATGTGATGCTAACAGCATTTCCTCTGGCTGCATGCTTTAACTCACTTTTCTGTTTCTAATGTTTTATTTTCATTAAGATTCATCAACCATTTGTCTTGTATTTGTTCAAGTAACCGTTTATTCACAGGTCTGCAGGGCTCATTTTTCGTCGGAGAAAAGGAATCTTCAGCGGTAGCTAGAACCACACCCCGGACGGGATCCCTATAACAAAAATTTTAGAGTCTAATTGGGAATTTATACCGGGGAGGTACCCTACTGTTGGTCAGACATTTATTCCCATCAACAGGTACATATGCAGTTCTAATAAAGAATGAATGCATATATTTTTTTGTGTGATTATGAAGGAATGTAGAAGGTGGGGGTTTTCATTTATTAGGACAATAGAATGTTTTAAAATACATAAAAAGAACCCCTTTGTATGTTTAACAATGTTTTGGGTGGTAGGACTTGATCGCAATGACTAATTGATGATTAATTCTTGTCATATAATTTGATTGAGTTATGATGGTTAGTAGCATTTATTATTTAGTACTGAATGACATATTTTTTGGTGTTTGGTTGACAAACTATATTTGAATATGCATCATTCAATTTTTATATGAATAATATTGTTAAAATGGTGAACAATATGATCATGGTAGATTATTCTAATGGTGACAATACACTGTTGAATTTGGGGTTTTTTGTATTGTTACCAAAATTGTTATTGGCATTTACTTAATAATGAAAAATCAATGTCTTTGTATGATTAAAGGTCTATATAGGATTTATGCATATGCAAGAGAATTGTGATGATAATGAAAGTGTATATTTGTTTAAAATTGCATACACATCACTGCAAGTTCTTGATTGATAAAAACAACTTAGATCATGATATAGTAGTGTCGTTAAAGTGATTGATTTAATGTAAATGCATTATTATGTTGGGAATTGTGGCTTTTCATATGAACATACACAAATAACAATTTCCAGGATGAAAAATCCTAAGAATATTTTATAGTATTATAATATATTGAAATGCATGACATATATTATGTACGTTATACCAACTTAATGATAGAACTAGTAGTAATAAAATGTTGTGATTACATTTTTTGTTTAAACTTAACAAATCTGCATACTAATGATTCAATGATGATGCTAACTGGTATGCATCCTACGTCTAACAAATATGTTAATTTAATCTTTTAGAAATCCATCCAATGCATGTGAATACCACAGTGAAATATATAGTAAATATATTAAAATAAGGCCATCATGTTTGGGAAACATCATTTATTCATTATGATCACTAAACAATATTTGGATGTTGTTGGAATATGTTGGCATTATTGATTTGTTTAAACAAGAAAAGTTTTTGTAATTGACTTGAATTTGGTAATTCTTCATATTGATTTTTGATTATATACATATGCATAAAAGAAATGGAATTTAGCATGAATTAGTGAATATGGTGTTTTTGAATGTCCTATTCTGTTATTTTTTTTTTGAAAACATCTTCATGAAAACTGCTTTTTAAAGTTCCTTGGATGTAGACTTATGCATGGAAATGGTTTATGAAATATGGATATGACTAATACCTTTCTACATTGTTGAAATATTGAGTTGAAAATATATTTTATGAATATCAGTATTTTGTAGAAGGTATGTTTTTATAAAAATAATTTGTGGATGATTTTGTTCCCATGATTAAGCGATCTTCCAATAACAAGGAACAAAAAAACATGTGAAAGGTAAAACATTGCAATGTGATTTACAACTGCAAATGAGAAGGTATAATTTTATGATATGAAATATATGGTAATGTTTTTCTAAATTACATGATGTTTATTATGTGAAAAAATTGTAATGAATACAACCTGTATGATATGAGATTTCATTTATGAATTCCTGTCAAATTTTACTTTTATAGATTATGGGACTCATGTTGCGGGTCAAGTATAAATGCATGTCTTACATAAATTTTCCTATGTTTTAATGTTAATGTTTTTGTGGTCAGTAATGTAAATTACATTGCTAAAATATAATTTCACATGCCATACAATTATGGGATATTTTTGAAAGGCCCAAGGAGGGCTATGAGATAAGTGGTTTCCTCCCTGGATTTTCTCTCCCTAGAGATAGATGTTCTCAATAAGGGAAAATAATTGGCTAATATGGTGAGAGGGAAAAAATCCCGAGGAAATTTTATTGGTTTTGGAGCCAGTTGGAGGAGGACTGAAGAGTGAGTTTTTGAGCTCTAAATTCCTTGCATACAAGACATTATCAAAGGAATATGAAAGACGTTCCCAAGAGGAATATTGTATGGCACCCTATGTGGTCAGCGGAATTTTTGAGCTCCAGATGGTATGGTCAGTTGAATTCTAGACTAAAAATTGTGTGCTTAGTGAAATCCTAGGCTAGACCTGGTGTGGTCAGGGAAGCCCTAGGTGGACCTTGTATGATCTCTATGAGAGAATTGTTTTCAATGTGAAATTTTCTCAATCTAGTTGTGGAAACCACTTCCAATTAGTTGGGATGACTATTATTTTTCCTACTATGGTTCTGATAGCCGTAAAAGTTAACTAATCAGATAAGTGAGGTGTCAAAAATGAATTTTCTATATGATTGTGTAATAATTTTATGCACATCTTGAAACGAAAGGATCCTAGTACTTCAAAAGGAATTGCTAGACGTGTAGTTCCTCTATTGTATTACAAATATTGTGAATGTATTTAGTAGGGGCTAATATAGTATTCACTAGGTGTAGTTATTGATAATTTTGATGATTAGATAGCTAGGTGCTCTCTCGGTACTTAAAGAAGTATTGTGTGGATGCCTTTAGCGGGCACTAAGGCAACATGCACTTGGTGAAAATATTGATAATTTTAATGATTAGATAGTTAGGTGCTCTTTGAGTACTTCTAGAAGTATATGGATTAAAATATCACGTGACATTGCATAAATAATTAAGGATTTAAAATGTTTTTATTAATGTGATTATGTTAGATTTGTTGGTCATATGCCACAAAGTACTTTTCATGGAGGTTGTGAAACCAACCTAGTTGCTTGTTGTTGGGAAGTGAAACCACTCATATGAGTGCTTTCCATAGCTTATAAACCAATTTTAATTAAAATTATTGCATAAACTGCCCAGGATTTCAAAAATTAAATGGTAATTAACAATAAAGCGGTATAGAGACTTTGTTTTTTTTCCTATGAAATTCAATAAATTCTAAGTGATTGAAAGTAAATAAAAAATAAAAAAATATTTTTGTAGCTACAAATGCTTATGATTATTGATAAAACATTATTGATTTTTCTTATTGGTATTTCCTAGAAATAAATTTCATTATTTTGAAGGGGAAGGATCCCATTTTGGTTGTTTATATTGTTATATCATGAGTAAAAGTTAAAGATGAACACCGAGGATGGTACTGTCTTTAAGGGGGGGAGTATGTAATATCCCTACTATAAAATTCTATTAAAATTCATTGAGAAAAAATTATTTATTTAATAATAAATATGTGGACAAGCAAAGAATAGTTGCGAACAGTTGGCCATGAAGAACCATTGTGAATTGGTTCTAAACAAGAAAAATATTATTATCTTTCTTTTTATTTGACATGGATATTAGCTTTCCTCCCTTTGTTCAGAAACAAGAGTGAGCTTCGCTAAGGAAATTATGTTTTACATATGGTGTGGGCATCAGAAGGAAGGATATAATATATTAATCTCTACCTCTATGTATGAATGGAAGTGTACGAAAGATTGGTTTTCAGAAAATAAAACAAAAAGGGATTGATCCTTAGCCTATATTGAGCTTTAGTAGAAAATTTCTGGTAAATGAATTACATACACAAGAATATTAGCGTGGATGGAGTGGTGCATTGAATCTAAACTACATTTGGGTGCATTAAAAATAGACAACAAAGCATAATCACATGTAGATTTAGTTTTATCATCCAAAGTTTTAAAATAAGTTAAAATAATAGTCAATCGTCTTAGAAAAGGGTTACTTACCTCGAAATGTAGATCTGAAGACTAAATTTGCATCTGGAGAGCTTTATTCTTAAATACAACATTGTATTTGGACAGTGAATGATGAACCTATATGTTATCTAGTTTTGGGTTTGTTGTTTGCATCAAAGCAAGAAATTACAATGAAAATTGTCAAAGAAAAAAAGTCAAATTTTTCTTGAAAATTTTTCATTGTCTATGAACATAAAAGTTAAGTAATTATGTTATTTTCTTGAAAATAAAACACATAAAAATTTCATATAGAAATATAAGGAAGTCACAAATTTTTCTTGAAAAGGACACATCTGAACTTTACACACAAAAAGATAAAGAAACCATGTTGTTTTAATGAAAAACAATTCCAGGGAATTATGTGTGTGAAGAGATAAGCTCTTTAATTAATATTTTCATGGTTCCTATGCATTATAATTTTTGAAAAAATAATGTATTTAAATATGCATGAAATAATAGATACTATGCATTTTATTTCTTGAAAAAGAAACATGTGTTTTCATGTGTGAAAGAATAGCTATTATCCATTTGATTTCTTGAAAAACAAACATGTGTTTGATTGCATGAAAGAATAGAAATTATGCATCTAATTTCTAGAAAAAGAAACATGTCTTTGCATGCATGAAGTAATAGCTACTATGCATGATTTCTTGGAAAATAAACGTGTGTTTTTCATGCATGGAAATAATATGTGATTATTTTTATATAGTTTCTTGGAAAGCACATGTGCTTATACACACATATATAACAATTACGTTGCTTAGTTATTATAAAATAATATGTGTTGAGGTGCACAAATAATACCTATCATGTTATTTTTCCTTGAAGAGAGTGTTCAAGTACATATAAATATTTGATAATGTGTTAGTGCTCTTGGAAAAGAACATGTATTTAGGCACAAAATTAATAGCTATGGTGTTAAATTTCTTGGGAAAGGAATGAGAATTGCATGCGCAAGAGAATCACTATTGAGATATAAGTATAATAGTTCTGAGGCTAATTCCTTTTGAAAAATAATATGAATTTGGATGCACAAAGATCATAATTAATGTGTTAGTTTATTTTAAAGTATGATAGTTGAAATGGTTGTTCATTCGAAAAAAATGTATCTTGTGCAAGAAATAATAGTTAGTGTGGTGTTTTAAATTTGAAAGACTTCCCTCTTCTTGTGCGAAGAGATGGGTATAAACATGGAAGTTTTCTTAAATACTATAATTTTCCTGGAGGTAGAAGTAGAATGTAATTGTTTACTTTTCTCATCATACATGTGAAGTAGGCACAAGTGAGCATGCCTTAGTAATATTGATGTATTTTACGTTAAGCATGTGAGTTATGAATGGAACGAAATGTGTTATAACCATGGAAGTGTAAAGATAGAAAAACATGTTTTGGTAGTTATGCACCTTTAATTAATGTATGTGCATTAAAGAGGAAAGTTTCAATACTTGGTATGTGTTTAAACCATGCACATGAAAATATGCTTGTAGCATAGCTCATAAATATATATTATTTTGAATGTCAGAGTTTGTTGGTGGCAATGATTGTTGGAAAGGCTTGTTATTCATGTGAATGATGGATTAAATTTAACTTTATGTATAAATTTATTAATACTGATGTATTACCGGATCCTCCTTATCTAACAATATTTATCTTCTTGCTAAATACAGAATCCTTCCACTGTTAAACTTGCAGAAATTTAAAACTCAATTGAAAAAGCATGTGAATAAATTCAATCGCACATAACACACTTTTTTAACGGGAAAGCTTAAAGCTAAAGACCCCAACTATCATATATTATGTATATCAATAGAATCATGTAATAATATCATACAAAGCTTAGTACATCAAGCTCTCAGTGCAATCAAGAATCATTAAACGCTCTCATGCAGAAACTTGCATCTCTATGCACCAATTTCTCGCCTCCTGATAGCCGCCTCCACTGCGCAATCCCTGCTAAACAATACCCCTAAATGAATTGGAATTGGCCTTGCCTTGACTGCGCAATCTTCATTGGCATCTCCAATCTGTGTCAGATGCATTGAATGCATCACTATAGTCATAATGGATAGTCCATCTCACCCTTTCACTTATCTCTCCACTGGGTCTCCACTGGAACTGACATGCATTGTAGTTAACTATTGTATTTATTCAGTTGTTAGTGAGTTAGTAGTTCTGAATTAATTAACTAATTAATTCACTTAACCCTCACTAGTGTATCTTTCAGTTAGACTAGATACAACTAGCTCAACTGAGTTTAACTCCATTAACTGAGTTAAACTGAATAACAACTTCTGTAACTAATCTTCCAACTCTGTCATAACTTTTCCAATTCAGTTCTAACTGAGTCCTCCATGCATGAGTCACCAACCACCCTAGGAATTGCGTAATTTCTTCAGCTCACTGATTTTCCAAATCTGTGAACTGAAATAAAGTGCTTCAAGAGAATAAGTTGATGTTTATTGTCGGATTATTATTAAGAGCTAATAATAATCTACATGCATCTATTTTTAGATTGACAATCTATAAATGGAATTCACCCAATATTCTAAAAATATGAATTCATCTATTTTTCCAACTTGATCAGCCATCTAGAAATAGCATCCTGCAACTTATAAAATATGCTCACCATGTCTAAAAATAGACATACACCTAAAAATAGCCTGCGGGCCCCACTTAGTGAAGGTGCTTACTTTTCGCTAAGCTCATCATCTTGTTGAATCTCAACACTCACTCTCAACAAGATAGGGATTATCCTTCACCTCGATCCTGCCTCTATGCTATTCGAATTTTCTCTTGCCGAGTGCCTTTGTCGGAATATCTGCATCCTGATCTTCCGTAGGAATGTACTGAAGCAACATGATCTTCCGCTACACACAATCTCTAATATGATGATACCATATATCAATATGTTTAGATCTATCATGAAACATAGGATTAATCGAGAATTTCATGAATCTTTGATTATCAAAATGTATCACTGTAGGATCTAAATGTGAACCGAACAAACCGACCAGGATCTTCCTCATCCAGATAGCCTCACATGCAGCTTGACTTGCTGCCCTGTATTTTGCTTCCACAGAACTGAGTTCCACGGATCTTTGTTTCCTGTTGTACCAAGAAAATGCTATAGATCCAATACTGAAAACTCCTCTTGATGTGCTCTTTCTGTCTATTGGGTTGCCTACCTAATCTGCATCCATGAAGCCATGCAACTTCACCTCATCTATTTGTTTGTACCATAAGCCATACTCAGATGTGCCCCTGAGATACCTCAGGACATGCTTTCTTGTATTCCAAAAGAGCTTGGTTGGCTTAACCATCGCTTGAGAAATCTGGTTCACCGCATAGCATATTTCTGGTCTTGTATTAACTAAATACATGAGCAAACCCACCAACTATCAATAAACAGTGGCATCCAATACCTCTTTCGATGTAGCACCCTCTTTCCTCCAATTTCCTAGAAGAGGAGTATTCATGGGCTTGTAGTCCTCCATGTGAAACTTACCAAGTATCTCCCGAGCATACTTGCCTTGAGACACAAATAGTTCACCTTCTCGCTGCCATATTTCCAATCCAAGGAAATAATGGAGGAGGCCAAAATCCTTCATCTCAACCTCCTTTGCAAGATTTTCCTCGCATGATTGTATCAACTTCTCATCACCTGTTAGTATTAAATCATCAACATAAAGAAAATTTATTAAAAGCTTACCCTCCACCACAATTTGGTACAGGTTTTCATCTGCCTCACTCTTGGTGAAGCGAAGTCTAGTGAAATAGTTGTTGATCCGTGTGTACCAAGCACGTGGTGCTTGATTCAACCCATACAATGCTCTTTTGAGTCTGCACACATGTGACTCACTACTAAAGATCACAAATCCTTCAGGCTGCTCAATGTACAACTCTTCCTCAATGATCCAATTAAGGAACACAGTCTTCACATCCATATGATGAATGTGCCAACCCATCTGTGCTAAGAGAGCAAGGATGGTCCTTATGGAATAATATTGTGTGACACGTGCAAAGTTTTCTTCATAATCAATCCCCTCGACTTGTGAGAAGCCTCGGACAACAAATCTTGCCTTATACTTCTCGACGCTCCCATCAGCAGCTTGCTTTACCTTGTAGATCCATTTCGAATCTACCACTGATTTTCCCACCGGCCTTGGAACAATCTCCCAAGCACTGTTTCTGACAATGGAGTCATACTCCTCCACCATGGCATCTACCCATGTGGGATCCTATGCTGATTCTTCAAAATAATATGGCTCTGTCATGAAACACTTGCTCATAAGAGCCATGTATCCAGTAAATCAGTTAGGTGATTGTCTCTGTTTGTGCTATGATGTAGGGACACCTACATTTTGTGCCGCATCAAGCTTCAGTCTCTCAGTTTCTGTGGTATGCTTTCTACCTATTCTGATGTTTGGTTCTGCATGAGTGGATTCCTCCACTCCATGAATCTCCTCTTGTGACTAATCCACATCTAGAGGCTCATCTTTGGGAACAAAAAGTTCTTCCTCCGCATGCAATTGTAGCTCCCTCTCAAACGACAACTTCATGGCTTTCAACTCATTTAATTTTATATCTCGTCGCACCACAGTCATTCGACTGTTTGGAAAATACACATGATAATTATGGGGTGTTTCTGTGTACCACACAAATATCCCAACTTCTACAGTCGGCTCCAACTTCTTCCTGGATTCCTTTGTCACATAAATGTAAATAGATGAGCCAAAAATATTCAAATGATAAATTTCAGGCTTCTTATCAGTAAAAGCTTCTTCAAGTGTACTCATGCCAAGTACTGTATGAGGACAACGATTTTGCACATAAACAGCAGTGTTGCATGCTTCCACCCACAAGTGCATCGGTAGGCCCTGGTCATGCGGCATAGCTCGTGCAACACCCATGATCACTCTGTTCTTCCTCTACGCGACCCCATTCTGTTGTGGGTTATGAGGCACTATGATTTCTCTTCGAATTCCTTCTTTGCTACAGAAGTCTTTGAATTCATTCGAGATATATTCACCACCATTATCACTCCGTAGAGTCTTCACTTGCTTCCCCGACTCCTTCTCCACAAATGATTTAAACTTACAAAACTTTGAGAATGTTTCACTCTTCTTCTGCATGAAGAAGATCCAACATCTACAAAAATATTCATCAAAAAATATAACATAATATTTGTCTTTTACTATTGAAGCAACTGAGAAAGGTCCACACACGTCTGTGTGAATTCTCTCCAAGATCACCGAAGCACGATTCTCCTTCTCATGAAAGGTGGTCTTCGCAAACTTACCCATAGTACATCCCTTGCACTGATCTGATTGCACAAGAGTGCCCTTGGGAAGTCTAGTAGAAATCTACTGCAAAATATTCAAGGTGCCATGGTGAAGATGGCCCAATCTCCTATGCCATAATTCGCCCTCATCCTGACTCACCACTTATTCTAATTTTCCCATCATTGCAGCATAACCATCTACCTCTAGCTTGTAGATATTCTTAACTCAAATCCATATCCTCTTATTTTGACCCATTTTTTATGTCACAGGAAATATTTTCCCTCACTAAAAACAATGTCATAACCTCTGTATTCCAACATTGCGACCAAGACCAAGTTCTTTTTCAGACCTGGAACATGCATAACATCTTTCAACAGAAATGGTTTACCTAACTCCCTCTCAAAGGTAATGGTTTCAATGTCGTTCGCACTGTATCTACCATCGTTTCCCATCTCTATATGCATTTGGAGATCCTTCTCCTCCAAGTCACTAAAAAACTCCTTGTCTCCCGTCATATGGAAAGACGCACCACTATCAAGATAACACACTGATCCCATTGCGCTTGAAACAAAGCATGTGATCAAAGAGAAATAAAGTTCAAATTGCGAGGCTTAGGCCTCTCCAGCTGCAGCTCCAGCAACCTTATTTTTCTTCTTTTTCTGTGGGCAGTTAGTGGCGAGATGCCCATGTTCGTGATAGTGAAAACACTTCACTTTGGAAAAATCTAGATTATTGCCTTTAGCCTTGGATTTTGGATGGGATTTCTTCCCCTTTCCTTTCCTTTATTTTGTAGCTAAAGCACAATTCTCTTCATCATCATTCTTCTATGAAGAGCCATCCATGGTACTTCGCCTTATCTCCTCCTACACAAGATCTGACCAAAGTCGCTCCCAACCTGGAAGTTTCTCCCGTCCATTCACAAAGTCTTCGTAGCTATGCCAACTCTTCGGAAGCCCAAGGAGAGCCAATCAAACCAATTCATAATCATAAAAAGTAATCCACACACTTCCCAGTTTATCCCTACAATGGAAAAAATTCGTGAGATATTTTGGGAAACTATCGCCCTTCTCCATTTTAATTTTTATGAGCTTATGTTTTAGCGCCAAATTCCTCTAGTCACTGCTTCTTTGGAAAATATCTGTCAAATCCTTCCAAATTTCAAATGGAGTGGCTTTCCCATGAAGGCTTGACACAATATGGTCCTTTACACCTTCCAACATAATTCTTCTTATCTTTGCTACCTTCTTTCTCCATGTGTCAAGTCCTGTAGCATCGCTAGAAGCAAGCTTAGGAACATCGCTATCGATGAACTCCTTCAGTCCATTTTTTTAAGCACCACCTCCATCCTATCCTTCCAAGCTATGTAATTCGAGCTATCCTCAAGGGCATACTCCAATCACAACCCATTGAAAGACATTTCAATGAATACTCAACTGTCACACCAAGAAATTTCTGCAGCAAATTCAAATTGTCCACCAGCACAAACTCAACAATTTAATCATAATTTCAATCTCCAGTAATCAATACTACTCTGATACCATGTATAAATTTATTAATACTAATGTATTACAATATCCTCCTGATCTAACAATATTTACCTTCTTTCTAAATACAGAATCCTTCCACTATTAAACTTGCGGGAACTTAAAACTCAATTGCAAACACATGTGAATAAATTCAATCGCACATAACACATTAGTTTAACGGGAAAGATTAAAGCTAAAAACCCCAACTATCATATATTACGTATATCAATGGAATCATTTAAGAATCTCATACAAATATTAGTACATCAAGCTCTCAGTACAATCAAGAATTATTACACACTTTCATGCAGAAATTTTCATCTCTATGCACCAATTTCTCACCTCCTCATAGCCTGCCTCCACTGCGTAATCCCTGCTGAATAATACCCCTGAATGAATTAAAATTGGCCTTGCCTTGACTACGCAATAATCATTGGCATCTCCAATGTGTGTCAGATGCATTAAATGCATCACTATAGTCACAATGGATAGTCCTTCTCACCCTTTCACCTATCTGTCCACTGGGTCTCCACTGGAACTGACATGCATTGTAGTTAACTGTTGTATTTTTTCAGTTGTTTTTTTTTTTCTAGATAAGACTGATTCTATTAAGCGGGAATATAGTACAAGATAGTAATACAATCATGAGAAGCAGAAAACCAGCAACCAGAAATGATAAAACTATCAACCTCGGCTCTGGAGAAGGAGAGAAACAAGCAGGAATCACAAAAAAAAAAGACTGGATGTCAAAAAACTAAAAACTACCCAGAGAGGGCAGAGGCCTCTATACGTAGCTTCTTCCCTTTCTTTTTACCGACTTTAACCCATCCATCCTGGGGTGAATGAGCTAAAACAACCTGAAGATCGGAGTTCTCAATAGGGGGGATCTCCTTATCTGAGTCGGAAGAGGAGGTCCCATGGGAGCACTTCTGAGCAACGGAAATATCAGGAGGGTGCGCCTGAGCATCAGTGGGGATGACCATTGACTGAATATGAACCGAATCTGCATCACTTTCATCATCTTCTGAGCAAGAGGAATCAGAGTTCGCTGTAGGAGGCGGAGAGTACGGACCCCATTGTTTAGAATTGGCCTTGGAATTCACCTTTTTCTGTTTTGCTGGGAGAGCTGGGCAAGAGTTCTGCAGATGCCCTGTTTGGTGACAGTGTCGGCAGCGGAAGGCAGTATTCTCATAATCCAAAGTCTGAGTCCAGACAAAGTCATTTATTTTGAGATTGATCTGGTCTGGAAGTCCCTTGCTTAAATCTAGTTCCACACATATTCTGACATATGTGTAAAGACCTTTGTTTTCTCGCCAGTAGTCTCCCATCAGAAAACTGCCCAAGGTGTTGCCAATCGCTTTATAGACTCTGACATGCCATAGATGGACTGGTAAGTTGGGAATCCTGATCCAAACAGGTGTCTTGGTGATGACAGCAGTTGCTGGGTCAAAATCTGGGAACCATGGTGTTAAGAAGAGCCCTGCTGTTCCCATGAACCAGGGACCTTCTTCGATAGAATTTTCATAATGCTTAATATTATCAAACAAAACTATGAAATATCCTTTTGAACAGAATTTGACTTTGCAATGGTGAGTCCAGTTAGCATGGATCCAATCGTAGAGTTCTTTTGATCGTGGCCACAGTCCATTAAATCGGCATATGATTGCTCTTTCTGCTAAATTTTGAAGGTCGTCTGTAATTTCTGCATGGGAAAACTCTACAGTGGGAACCTCCTCAAGCTTGTCCACCAGAAAATGCCTAGGAGCTTCAGGTGGTTGAGCTGCTTTCTTGGTTGAGTGTGCGTGAACTGCATCCTTGTAGGAGAAGGCAGGAGCCGAGGAGGATTGCCCAGGAGCTCCGCCTCTCAAGCGAAAGGATAACACAACAGAAGCATCTTTCAAAATATTATAGCAAAACAGAGGTAAATGGTTTTCAAGTTGTTTACCTTTGTAAAGCAGTCTCAGGAGTCTTGAGGGAATTCCCAATCTAAGGTCAAGATCTTGCAGAAGGTCCTGCACCAGATCCCTGGCATGCACCCATAAAAGCTTCGTTCCCCCGGAAGGAAGAGAGATCTGGATCTGGTATTTTGTACCCAGATTTGGAAGGCCATTGGCTGTGAGAGCCACTGGCAGAATATCGGAATCCTTGTGAAGCCTTCGCCTGTCTGATTTTCCCTGCTTCTCCGATAGGCAGAGACTGAGCCGATGCAGGGGCCCAGCATAGGTTGGGGCGGCAGGAATGCTGGAGCGAACCGCCCCTTTCTGGCCATCAATGATGTCCCCTCTGCTGTCTGTATTTCGGAGAAGGGCGGCATTAGTGACTGGTGATCGCTTGTGGGGGTGACCTTCCAGAACAGCGAAAGCTATCTCAATAGATCTGGGGCCTGGGCGGAGAAAATCATCATATGCGTCCACTGTGAAGGGTGTAGAGCAAGAAATGGAGCTGTCGATTGCAGGAATGAAGCGTGCGTTCCGATGAAATCTGCAACCCATGAAAAGGTAGCTGCTTGGAGCAGCTGCTGAGAGAAGCACCGTGCTAATTGTGCAGTCGACGACACTGTTAGGGCCGAACAGGGCAGGGCCCGAGGAAAAAACTGTGTCGGCGGAGGCCAGGCGTAAAACCCTAGCAGAAGCCATCGGTCTTCAGAAAAGAAGGTATTTTTTCAGTTGTTAGTGGGTTAGTAGTTGTGAATTAATTACCTAATTAATTCTCTTAACTCTCACTAGTGTGTCTTTCAGTTAGACTAGATACAACTAGCTCAACTGAGTTTAACTCTATTAATTGAGATAAACTAAATTACAACTCCTGTAACTACTCTTCCAACTCTGTCATAACTTTGCCACTTCAGTTCTAACTGAGTCCTCCATGCATGAGTCACCAACCACCCTAGGAATTGCATAATTCCTTCAGCCCACTGATTTTCCAAATTTTTTTACTGAAATAAAGTGCTTCAAGAGAATAAGTTGATGTTTATTTTCGGATTATTATTAAGAGCTAATAATAATCGACATGAATCTATTTCTACATTGACGATCTATAAATAGACTTCACCCAATATTCTAAAAATAGAATTTCATCTATTTTTCCAACTTGATCAACCATCTACAAATAACATCCTGCAACTTATAGAATATGCTCACCATGTCTAAAAATAGACATACACCTAAAAATAGCCTGTAGGCCCCACTTAGTGAAGGTGTTTACTTTTCACTAATCTCACCATCTTGTTGAATCTCAACACTTTATAATAGAGAACAAAATACTGGTAGAGGCAGATTGAAGGAATGTCAACTACAGGATAATCCATTTATGGGAAGAATTAGGCCACAAAGACATAGTGTTCGAGGATTTGGGGGTAAATGATATCATGGTTAATGTAATCGATTCTAGCTAGTTATATTAAACTTAATATGATAATTATTTGTAATATTATTTTGAAACAATGGCCAAGGTATGAACTCCATTTCAACCATTGAGTGAGGGGTGAACACCCTCATGAGACATTTAGTAAAATTAAATGTTTGTTGGTTTTTCCCTGTAGGGTTTCTATGGTATATCGGTGTCCAATGATGTGTTTTCCTTTTATGTCATTCTCATTATATTTATTCCTTGAATTTTTTAACACTTAAATCATCGAACATGTGAAGAACTAGGTTGGTTAAATGAATGATGATAATTATGTAAGATTGCAACAAGGATATTTATGCTAATATACTAAAATAATGGTTTTTATCTTATGTAACTTATTATTTCATTCCTATAGTTACTTTTTTTAATGACGATAATTTTATCTAATGGTCACTTAAAGGTATGTAATAAGTAATTCCGAATTTTACATGTGAGTAAATTTTGTGAAAATTTTCTAATCCTATGTATTTTTACACAAGTTTTACTGGGGAATTTTACAAGTGGTATCATAGCCAAGTTAGTTGCAACATAGATGCCTTTTGTGAATCGATAAGTAGAGAATAAGTGGAGTTAGGATGTTTTTGATATAAGCTTAGGTATGATTCTAATGAAAAATCACATAGGAATGTATGCAGTAGATTTCTTGTGATATGAGATGCATTTTAATAACCACACTAAATAATAGTAAGTGTTAATGTCTACTTTAAATTTTTTCTCAATGCATTTGAATCTTGATGTAGATAAATGAAAATAAATATTGTATTGCATATATGAACAATATTGAGTAGTAACTAGTGATAGTGTAGATTAATTATTGACCTTTGTAAGCACACTCTTATAATAATTCTCAATGTTTCACTTCGATAAAAATGATTAAAGTTACAATTCCCTATTTATAAAGAATGAATGCATATATTGTTTTATGTGATACTGAAGGAATGTAGAATTTTGGGTTGTCCTTGAAGAGGATAATAGAATGTTTTAGAATAGATTTAAAGAACCTATTTGGATGTTAAAAAACTATTCAAGTTGTAGGACTTGAATGTAATGACTAATTGACGATTGACTCTTGTCATGGATTTTGATTGAGTTACGTTGGTTGATAGCATTGATTATTTGGTATTACATGACATCTTTTTTGTTGTTCAATTGAATAATTACATTGAAATATGAATTATTCAGTTCTTAAAGGAAGATTATTCTTAAAATTGTAAACAATGTGGTCATGGTAAATTATTCTAATGGTGACAATACACTATTGAATTTGGGGTTGTTTGGATTGTTACCATAATTGTTATTGACATTTTCTTAACAATGACAAATCAATGTCTTTATATGATTAAATATATGTATAGGATTTATGCGTATGCAAGAAAACTATGATTATTGAAAGTGGATATTTTTTTAAGAATTCATACATATCACTGCAATTTCTTGAATGATACAAAGAACTTAGATCATGATACAATGTGTCGTTAAAATGAATGATTTAATGGAAATTCATTGTTATGTCTGGACTTGTGTATTTGCATATGAACATACACAAATGATAGCCGGCATGATGAGAACCACCAAGAATATTTGATACTATTATAATATATTGAAATGCATGAGATGTATTCTATATTTTCTACCAAATTAATGATAGAACTTGTAGTAATTAGATGTTGTGATTACGTTTTTTGTTTAAACTTCACAACTCTGCAAATTGATGATTTAATGATGATGCTCACTGGTATTCATCCTACGTTTAACAAATATGTTAATTTCATCTTTTATAAATCCATCCAGTGCATGTGAATATTGCGGTGACAATACATAGTAAAATAATCAAATAACTGCATGATGGTGTGGAAACATGGTGTCTTCAATCATCGCTAAATGATATCTAGATGGTGTTGGAATATGTTAGAATTACTGATTTGTTTAATGAAGAAAATTTTATGTGATTCACTTGAATTTGGTAATGTTGCATAATGATTGTTGATTAGATGGACATGCATAACTAAAGTTACATTTTGTTTGAATTAGTTACTATGGTATTTTTGAAGTTCTTATTCCCTTAACTACTGTTGGAAAATAACTGAATAAAAACATTGTTTTAAATTTCCTTGGATGTAGCCTTATGCATGGAATTGGTTTATGAAGTATGTAATTGAAAAGATATTTTGTAGATAATAGTATTATGTAGAAGAAATGTTCTTATAAAAATATTTTTTTGCTAATTTTGTTAGTGTGATTAAGCAAAGGTAGTTTAATGGTACCATAGTGTAATATGCCCTTTTTTGGTGTCACCTACGACAGGGCTAGGATGGACTTCCAAAGTTGGGAGCAGACCAGTGATAGGTACAGGTTGGTGTCATCAGCGAGCCCAGGGAATTTTTGGAGGAGTCTTGAGGAGTTTCTATGTGGTCGGGTGGCATTCACTTGATATATTCCATCATCCGAGTAGTTTGGATTTCGTTCCGGTGCATTCCGACAACTTTCAGAAATTTGAGTTATTTATGGGCTTAACTCAGCTAATTATGCTCACGATGGCATTCTGGGAGGAATACATGACATAAAACCTTAGTGTAATAGCTCATTGGAACCGGGACAAGGATACCTCCATGATGGGACAGTTGGACATGATTTTTAGTGACCAAGGGAGACATGGTAGCCGATTTACTCTTTTCTGCATTAAAAAGGAATATTTTAATAAGAGGGAAAAGTGCACCATGAATAAAATAATAAGAAAATAATGCTCTAGAAGGCTCCAAGAGATCTATAAAATAAAGGGACGAGGCCATTGAGGTATATATTTGGATCATATTAGTTTCTTGTCTGAGAGGTTTGAGACGTGGTTCTCTATTTCAGCCGTAGCCCCAGGACGGAAACCCTCGGGTGATTTGTGAGTGTTGGACTAAAACCCAACTCTCCTTGAGGAGACTTCATTCAAAAGTTTCACAGAGCTTCAAGGATATTGGATTGAGGATCATTTAGATCTTCAATAGGTGCTTCAGTGGATTCAGTGGTATTTGTTACCGGAGGGAGAGTGCAACAGTTCAGTTTTGGAGGCCATCACCATGTAGCAGTGGAGCAGATTGTATTGTTGGCCAGTTTTCCATCTCAGCTCTTTCTGGGTCAGAACTATATGTAAACCGCTTTATTATTTATAATAGAAGATGAGATTATTCCTATTCTATGTGGTATTGGATTGCAGTATTTTATGTGTTTTATGTTACATGGCAATCTTCTGTTAAATGCATGTTGATTTTACGGCATAATTTTGGGTTTAAGTAAATTCATGAAAATTTAGTAAAATATCCCATTTGGGGATATTACAGTGGTATCAAAGCTTCAATATTTTATCAGCTTGCGGGTTTCCAGTTTTCAGTTGCAGTTATTTTGGTTAGAAGGGCCTACGCAGTTAAGGAGGTTGGCTGGGATTTTGGAGAGAAATGATTGACAGTAGCAGCTACAGTGCCAGAAAACGAAATTGGAAGAGGGCCAAACTACAAAGGGTCAGATTTTGAAGGTTGGAATTAGAAGAAACCCTTTCTGGGTTTTTCTGGGTTTTGGGCAAGGATCATCTTCTCAAATTTCTATAATTTTCTGAGCAGTTTTTAGTGGGTAAATCAGAGGGTGAAGTCAAGTAGTAGTGTAGTCTTGGAGCAGCAGTCCAGTTTCTAGAGGAGCTTGCTGGAGCGATTTCCAGGTTCCATTCAATATTATCTGAGTATACCTTTTTTTATATCAGTGAGGGATGTCACTATGTCTTGTTTAAAATATCTCTGTTATGAATTTTTGTCAATGGCTGTAATAATTTTATGAGCTTAAAATATAGATATTAGTTGTGGGGTTGAGATTGATTCTTTTGTAAAGTCCCCACTATGCACCTTTATTTTACACCAACAAATACGTGACACCTTTAGCAGTGTGTATTTGAACTGGTTAACAAAAACTACACCTACATCACTATAACAACTTAGAAAAATAGTGATCATATCATTGGTTGAACCATCGAGGGATTCCTAAGTAGCTTGAGAAGAATACAAGGTTGGTTCCTTGAACCATCATGCATCAGAAGACCAGAAAACAAAACCAAACAACAGACCCTTTTCAAGAGGAATTTATGCCATCCTTCAAAAAGAGCAGCCAAAAGATTTGCAGGGAGAATTGGGGATTGGTCACAAAATCCTTGCACTTGGGACAGATTTGAAACACATGAAGATGACATGGAGAGTTATGTCCAAACTTGATGAGATTAATGAACTTCTGTCCAAAATAAGCCAAGAAGAAGTGAAGAAACTTATTTGGGCTCTAAAACCAACTATGCTTTCTCTTATACAACCTAAATTCTTGGAGGAACCTTGTGAAGGGGTCACACTTCAATTTGCAGCTTGTCTCAGTAACATCATGAAGTTGACCGAACCTATATATCCATACAATGATGATGTTATGAGGAGGATTATGAGTTTGATTGTAGAGGCTTTTCAGGATTTCGACAACAACGCATGCTCTACCTTCGGGAAGAAGCTTGATATTTTATGGAGTATGGCCACATTCGAGGCTTATGCCATCATGTTTTACCTTTAGTGTGATGACTTGATCCTGCAGATGTTCTAATGCTTCTTCAGCATTAGGAGACATCATCCTAATACTATCATAGCACACATGCAGTCCATCTTGTCGTCATGTATGAGAGACGATGAAACTATTGGCCGAGAGTTGCAGACCCGGTTGTTGAGCATTTGGAGGAGAGAGCAGTTGGTCTCACCTACTTCTTATGAGCTAGCCCAAGTTTTGGTTGAGAAGAATATTGGGTTATTCAGGAGACAGTTGACCAGGGAGGAGCTGCTCTAGTTTGGTGGATCTGGCAGCAGAAATGAGCTGAGGAGGAAGGGACTTTGCTTCATCTGCAAAGAACCTTGGGGACCTGATCACTCATGCTTGAGGGATGCAAATGATGTGGTGGAGGTAGAAAAGGAGGGCATTCCTTCTGTATTCCAGGGTGAGGAATCTTCTTCAAATGAGTCCATGGGATTAGTTGAGGACGCTTCTGGGGAGCGAGAATATTCATGCAGAGTTGATGATAGTAGGCTGGAGCTGCATTCCAGTATGCAGGGTGAGCAGTCAGGGGAATCTATGGGAGATACTCTGGGTGATGAGTCACTTGTGACGGTTCAACCAGAGCAGCATATGATGGAGCGTGAGTTAGCAAAGGAGGATACTATGCACATCATGCATGATAGTACCTTGTGGGAGAGCTAGATGGAGGCTCACATTCAGTCTATGATGGATATACGGCTAACCTTAGGGTCAGCCACTAATGAGGAGCAATCAGATACACAGACACCGAGTACGATGACAGAAGCTACAGATCCATATCATTCAAAGATGTTGGGGGTAGATGGGATAGTCCTATAGGGGGCTAGTAGACAGCAGGAGCATTACATTCCCGATCAGGAGAGAGATGAGCTGTTGGAGATGGTGGAGCATCCATCGTTGGACCAACACACTGATGAGGTACAGACAGATGCACATGCAGTCAGAAAAGTTGCAGTACTTTCAGAGAGTAGCACTCTCCAGGTGTACATCTATGTAGCTTGTAGCATATCTTGCCCATTTTGGCTGATTATAGAGAGAGAGGCTTTCTTCTACAGGCATATTTTGTTGGAAGATAGGGCAGAGCGGTGTGAGTTGATTACGGGCTGGCGGCAACACTCTAGGTGTGTTCCCTATACAATTGTTGCTACATTGGATTCTTCTTCCAGGATGGATTGGTGGGAGATCATGAGTTGGTATCCTCTTGATGGTATGATATTCTTCGTAGGGAGCACAACAAAGCAGGGGCCCTTAGACATGACAGATGATACAAATTCCAGTTGGCATTGGGGTAAATTTTTCAACATCCCATCTCGATTTTAGGAGAGAAGGATTAGCATTGGATTTAGTCAGGGGTTGGATTGGAGAGAGGTGATGAGTTGGTACACAATTGGTGGGGCAGCTTACTCTGTCATAGATACATCGCAGCAGAATATGTGGTATTCACCTCTTAGAGCATTATTCATAGCTAGAGTCAGTGCATAGTCTGAGTCGTGGGACTTGGGCGATGATTGGCCATTGTGGCATGGGGATCCGGGAGGATTGTTTGATGACAGATATAATGAGAGATCAGTTTCGGATCCCAACATTGAGAGGTTTAGTCCGGGTGACTTGACACAGGCACATAGTAGCACTAGGAGGTTTGTATGGGATCCAGGCATTAGGTCTCAGTTACATCGGGCCAACAGGGTGGCCCACATATTTTGATTGCTTGAGGGCAAGCAATCTTGGGGCGGAAGGTTTGTAATATTCCCTTTTTTGGTGTCACCTACGACAGGGCTAGGATGGACTTCCAAAGTTAGGAACAGACCAGTGACAGGTACAGGTAGGTTTCATTAGCAGGCCCAGGGGATTTTTGGAGGAGTTTTGAGGAGTTTTGTATGTGGTCAGGTGGCATTCACTTAATATATTCCATCATCCGAGCAGTTTGGCTTTCGTTCCAGTGCATTTTGACAACTTTCAGAAATTTGAGTTATTTATGGGCTTAACTCAGCTAATTACGCTCATGGTGGCATTCTGGGAGGAATACATGACATAAAACCTTAGTGTAATAGCTCATTGGAACTGGGACGAGGATACCTCCATGATGCGCCAGTTGGACATGAGTTTCATTGACCAGGGGAGACATGGTAGCCGATTTACTCTTTTCTGCATTAAAAAGGAATATTTTAATAAGAGGGAAAAGTGCACCATGAATAAAATAATAACAAAATAATGCTCTAGAAGGCTCCAAGAGATCTATAAAATAAATGGAGGAGGTCATTGAGGGATATCTTTGGATCATATCATTTTCTTGTATGAGAGGTTTGAGACGTGGTTCTCTACTTCAACCGTAGCCCCAGGATGGAAACACTCGGGTGATTTATGATTGTTGGACGAAAACCCAACTGTCCTTGAGGAGACTTCATTTAGAAGTTTCACAGAGCATCATGGATATTTGAGTGAGGATCATTCAGATCTTCAATAGGCGCTTCAGTGGATTCACTGGTAGTTGTTGCCGGAGGGAGAGTGCAACAGTTCAGTTTTGGAGGCCATTGCCATGTAGTAGTGCAGCAGATTGTATTGTTGGCCAGTTTTCCATCTCAACTCTTTCTGGGTCAGATCTATATGTAAACCCTGTTATTATTTATAATAGAAGCTGAGATTATTCCTTTTCTATGTGGTATTGGATTGCAGTATTTTATGTGTTTTATTTTACATGGCAATCTTTTGTTAAATGCATGTTGATTTTACGACATAATTTCGGGTTTAAGTAAATTCATGCAAATAGTGAGGTTCCAATAACATAGAACATAAGAATATGTGAAAGGTAAAACATTCCAATGTGATTTGCAACTGAAAATGAAAATGTATAATGTTATGATATGAAAGATATGTTAATGTTTTTCTAAATTGCATAGTGGTTATTATGTGGAAAATTTGACATGAATACCACCTATATGATATGAGATGTCAGTTATGAATTCCTGTCAAATTTAATTTTACAAATTATAGGACCCATGTTGAGGGTTAAGTATGAATGCATGTTGTAAATAAATTTTCATATGTTTTAATGTTAATGTGCATCCGATAAGTTATGTAAATTATAGTGGGAAAATGTTCCAAAAGATATTTTCACATTCCATACATGTATGGGTCAGTTACCAAAGGCCCAATGGAGCCTATGGGTTGATGGAGGTTTCATACCCATATTTTCTACCATTATAGATAGATGATCTCAATAAGGGAAAATATTTGGCCAAGATGGTGACAGGGTAAAAAGCCTTGGGAAACTCTATTGGATTTGGAGCCCGTTGGATGAGGCCCAAAGAGTGATTTGTTCAGCTCTAAATTTCTCACTGGAAGGAAATTCTCCGAGTAATAGGCATGACGTTGCAAATATTTATCATGTATTGGACCCTATGTGGTTAGTGGAATATCTCAACTGGACCTGGTATGGTTAGTGGAATTCCAAGCTAAACCCTTTGTGTTCAATGAAATCCTAGGCTAACCCTAGTGTGGTGAGAGAAGCTCTAGGTGGCTTTGGCATGGTCTCTATTAGAGAGAACTATTATGGATATGAAATTGACTCAATCTGGTTGTGGAAAGTAGTGACATTAGTTGGGAGAAGAATTCTTTTTTCCACTGTGGTTCTCATAGATGAAAACGTTAACTAATCTTATAAATGATGTGTTAAAAATTAATTGTGATTGGTTTAATATATTAACTCAAATTATATAAATATTATATTCTTTACTTCATTTTGGAGGAAAAGTAATATTTTCTAAGAAAATTAATATTTTTTAAGAAAACTTATTTCCTTATTTTTATTAACAACTTCATATACATGTTATCCATTAAAAAATAATTTGGTATATAAATATGTATATATAAATCAATGAAAATTGAAATATATTATGACAAATAATACTAGTGAAAATAAGACCTTTTATTATTATAAATTGTAAACTAATGATGTAATACCTCAACTTTATATTATTCACCATAACAAACTATTTCAAGTTACATTTGAGTCAAAAAAAAAAGTTACAAAGGTTGGCAAATATAACTAGGAGAAGAAATATATATTATTTATTTAAAAATAAATGAATAAACATGAAATTTAGCATTTAGGTTAGGTGATATAAATTAATATTTTCTTAGTCCCTTGCAAGGGACGACTCTAGTAATTGATTTTTCTGTTGACAACTATTAGTTTAACATTGATCAATTCAAGTTATAATGTATAAATTTGAAAAAAAATATTTATTTTTCAATATTATTGAAAAAAAGATTTTTCAAACAATTGATTGGTCCATAACGTTGAAGGTATTATTTTATCCTTTCTGCCATGGGGATAAATCCCTCATATTTTTTTTCCATAATTTATAGATGTCTTTGAAATATTCATGCCATGATTTTTAAATATTTGTGCATGCATCTTTCATTGTTAAGCTTCATAGGAAAATAAGTTAAAATTAAAATCCATGAAAATGACTCATATTGATGCTTTATAGGAAAATCAGTTAAAATTAAAATCCATGAAAATGGCTCATATTAATGTAAATAACCTATTTATCATTAGTTATTACTCACCTTAATTTAAGCAAGTATTTGGATAAAAATTGTATAGGAATAAGATGGAAATAAATATACGTACCAGTATGTTTTCTTTGGCCCTATAAGAGGTAAGAGTAAAAGTGTCAATGCACAAAATTAGTAGTGATAACTAAAATTAAAAATAATTGTTTTTAAATTCATTCTATAATGTTTAAATTATATGGAATTTAATTATATTAAATTAAAATAAAATAATTATGTTATAATGTTTAAATTACATGGAATTTAATTATTTCATAGTTTTTTTAAACATCCAATATATAAATTGAATAATCTACTTTTTATTTAGGATAAATAAAATGATTAAATAATATTTGTGAAAAAAAATCATATTATTGATAATTATGGAAAGGAATTTTTTTTTTTTATAAAGATAATGAAATAAAGATGAGAAAGTGAATTTTTAAATTTAGAAAAAAGTTATGTAATGGGTGAGCACATGGACTTGGGTTACATTTTTTAGCAAAAGAGGGCATGTTTTTGGAGAAAAAAAATAGCTCTATATCGCCATTTAAAGTGCTCCATTGAGAAATATTTCTGTCGTCGATCGAGTTGTTTGAGGGTTTAAAAAATGTAACCCAAGCTTATGTAGGAGCTCAATCGAGCCATGTTTTCGAATTTTTTTGGAAATACAACCTAGGCATGGAATTAAAGTTAGATCTAGACTTAAAGCTAGATCTAGCTATAGGCTATATCTAGACTTAAAGCTATATATAGCTATAGGTTAGATCTAGCCTTAAAGCTAGATCGATCCTTAAAGCTAAATCAAGCTATTGGCTAGATCGAGCCTTTATTTAACCACATTAAGGTATCGATAGAGGGTTTCTTAAACCCTCAATCAATATATTTTAATTTCAAAATGAAGTGCTCGATCGAGTGTTTTGAGCACTCGATCGAGCTCCTGATGTCCTAAAAATCACATCTTTAGCACCCCTTCTACAGATTTCTCTGCAATCCCATTTTGTACCCTAGCATATTTAGATTGGAATTTGTCCTTAAGTTGCATAGTTTATTATGTTGTATTTGTGAAGGAATACTCTATCCAATGGCATATAAGTTTGATACTTTTGAATTCGTATGATATTTTTCATCTAATCCTTTTAAACATAATTCTTAATTTTTTTTTACACAGTTTCAAATGGGTTGAATAAAAAATAAATAACATAAAATAGACAACTAATTTAAAAAAAAAAACCACTATCATGGTTTACAAGTCCTCTTCAAAACAATACTTTTGGTTTTTCAATTTATTTAAAGAGTTGAAAAAAATATTATGTGAACGCATGTGTCTCCAAAATTCAATTGAAATAATACTTCGTCAACTTCGAAAATAAATAAATAAATACAATTTTTCATTAAAAAAAAATTAATATGAAAACATTAGTTCTCTCTGTGTATATCATGCTCATATATTTTTCTTTTAAATTACACATTCTATACTAATTTATTCTCTGTAAACACACACACATACCTATTAATATATATGGAAATTTTCATGGACAAGTATTGCATTGAATGGAAAATTGAGAGATTATACGACACTAAATTCTTTTGCAAAAAATGTCCTTAGGAAGAAAACATAATCATCACACTGCCTCTTTTCTCTAAATCAAAATTCACAATTCTTATATGATTTTTGAGGGCTTCAATTCAATAAAAGAGGAAAACATTAAAATTCCATCGCCACAATTGGCCCAAAAGTGTAACCCGTCTTCATTAATTCACACTAATATAATTGTTTTTCTTGTTTGTTTATGTTTTTTTATATCCTTACAAAACTATAGGGATCTCTTCCCTCTGATACAAAAGATCAAAGAGCTAGTAAACACAATAAACCAACTAAAAATACAGTTTAATTAACATCCTCTAGTCTTATTTCGACGTTAATACTTTAAATAGGAATAGAAAGAAAAGCTTGTAAGAATAGTAAAAAAATTCTTATGCTAACAATGAATAATTATAAATGGGAAGTGAGATATTTTTCTTTATATAGAGAATCCATAAGTCTAACTTTGGAGGAGGGTAGTATAGGATCAATCACCGAAAAAAAATAGGTATAGAGTAGATTCAACGAACTCGACACCGATGAGCTGGTCATGCCAGAATGAAAAGGTTAATTGAGAATGATAACAAAATAGGTGAGGAATATATATTGTTTCTATAGGCATCTCCATCTACCAATGCATATATATTATAAAAATTTTCCTAAATGGAAATTTTTTTATCCAAATTTTTATTATTTTAATTGGAACTTAGTAACTATACCATAAAATACTTGCATATTTTGTGAAATAGTTCCAACTTCTATTGTGTAGGTCTTCAATCATAAGATATATCATAAGCTTGAATTTATATAATTTTTATGGGAAGGGACAATGACAAAGAAAATTTTTCGTATCATCAGGAAAAATTTGAAGGATGGAAGTTTATCTTAAAGTTTAGAAACCTTGCCAAATGTTACTAGTCCCCAATATGTAAATTATAAATTTTTTGATGATGTTTTTGTAAAAATATTTAGGCTTATAATTATTTTATATTATTATATAGAAATTTCTAGAAATTTTTTGGGTGAAATAATTTTATACAATAAAATTTGGGAAAATCATTTTTCAAAAAAATGGAAATTGGTGAATATTTTTTTTTTGGAGAAAACATGGAAAATTTGCCCACCTGTGAATATTAGCCCCTAAAATTTTCCCTGCCTATCATATTAGTTCACCAATATTTTACATTTTAATTAGTTTAACCAAGAACTCGATATAATTTTGACTAATATTTCTACTTTTATTCATTTTGAGTCAATCTCGAATATTTCATAGTAAAGGAAAAATTCTTTACAAAAGAGTAATTGGAAATCATCCAAGCTTATGTATACATGTCTTTTAATACTAACATTTCATAGTAATAAATATTTATTTGGTTTCTTCTATGTCTTTTTTCTTATTTTAGTTTCATCGTCATGACTTTGTTTTTAATCATTCTAGTTACTCATGGAAAAAGAAGAATGAGGATGAAGAACAGTGTTTGAATTGGAGTACTTTAGCTACACATTCAGATTACATCTACACACAAAAACATGACTCATATAATTTTAATCCATATTTACTTTTCCTACAAAATTCATTATCGATATACAATCATTCTAAACTCATAAATAAGATTATGGAGTGGGACAAACATGATATTCCCTAGGGTGTTATGAAACCAGCTCCAAAAATAGAAGAAAAAAGAGATCAACGCCTTAGAAATCAACCACTTCGAGGGGGAAACCTCCAATACATTACATAAATGAACAATTCTTGGATGATACAAATGACCAAAACCTCCTTCTATATATAGGAGTCCATGGGGCCACAATATAATCCTATCCAACCTAAAAATAATAATGTAAGGGCACAAAAATAACAACATTGGGGCTACAACGGTACAACAATAGCAATAAGGGGGCTACACTAATAACAATAAGGGACTGAACTAGTAATATAGGGACCTAAAATGCCCCTCTCCTTCAAGAAAGTGTTTTCTTCAACGATTGAGTAGCTCTGGGTGCTTCTGTATAAAATTCTCATCCTCCCATGTAGAATCTTCAATGGGTAAGTTCTTCCACATGATGAGATACTCTGAAATTGATCGATTTCATAGTTGTCGATTTATTGTTTTAGAGACCACTTCAGGTTCCAATATGATTTTTCCTTCCTCATCAAGTTCTGGAAATATTGTTTGAACTGGAATATTTTCAACTATAACCTTCTTTAAGAATGAAACATGGAAAACTGGATGCACTCACAAAGAAGCAGGAAGCTCGAATTTGTATGCCATAGTACCAATATTTTGCAACAACTTGTAAGGACCATAGTACTTTGGAAATAATTTATTATCCTTCTTATCTTGCTTGAGGGGCATTTTCTTTTATGGTTGTAGCTGTAAAAATACCCAGTCTACTACATCAAAATTTCTCTCGTTGCGACGTTGATATGTCTGTTGTTTCATTCGATTTTGTGCCAAATTTAGGTTATCCTTTAAGAGTTGGAGAACTTCTTGTTGATGCTCGATGTGATCTTCCACTGCTTTAACCTTAGAATTTTCTCTTAAATATGATGTGATCGACGGTGGATGATATCCATCAAGTGCCATAAATGGGGTCATTTTTGCTGTAGTATGGAAGGAAGTGTTATACCACCATTCAGCGAGAGGTAACCACTTAACCCATTTTGTTTTTTTATAAGATACAAAACAATGAAGATATCCTTCCAAACATTTATTCACTATCTCAGTTTGACCATTGGATTGAGGATGATAAGATGAGCTATGAGCTAATTGAGTAACGAAACAAGAAAATAACTCCATCCAAAAATTTCCAGTAAAAATGGGATCCCTGTCACCCACAATAATCTTTGGGTTTCCATGTAGCTTTTGAATTATCTCCATAATTGTAGTGGCAACTGTACTTGCTTTAAATGTATGAGATAATGCACAAAAGTGTGCATACTTGGTAAGTCTATCAACTACCACCATGATGACACTCTTTCCTTCAGACTTAGGTAAACCTGTGATAAAATCCATTGAAATATCCTCCAAACATTGACTTGGAATGGATAAAGGTTGTAGAAGACTCGGGGTCTTAATTGTCTCAACTTTATTTTGCTGACAAACCAAACATTGTACCACAAATGTTTTAATATCATATTTAAGGTCATCACAAAAAAATCTTCTTTACTATGTGTTAATTTTTTAAAAATCATGAGTGTTCTCCTAAAGGAGAAGTGTGCAATTCCAAAAGAATATTTTGTTTTAGTTGGGAATTCTTACAAAGATATAAGCGATCTTTGTACCATAAGGAAAAAAATTTCCAACTAAATGTATCAGATGTACTAGGATATTACTACAACTTTTAAATGAGTGTCCACGCTTCCTCGTCCTTCTTCCATTCATCCCTTGCTTCGGTTATCCAATCTGGTTGGATAATAGAAATGGAACAAAGCAATGATTCCACATCTACATTCTTTCTTGACAGTGCATCTGCAACAACATTTATCTTCCCCTTTTTGTAGATTATTTCAAAATCATAACCCAACATCTTTCTGACCCTTTTTTTTCTGCTCTTCTGAAGATAGTATTTGTTCCAAAAAGTGTTTAAGACAATCATGATCAGTTTTTACCTTGAAGTGTCTTCCCATTAGGTAAGGTAGTCATTTCTTTAGTGCATGTAGTATTGCTAACATTTCCTTCTCATAAATAGCTTTCTATAAATACTTTCCTTTGATTGGATGACTTTAAAAAGCAATGGGTCTTCCTTCTTGCATTAAAATAGCACCAATTCCATTTTTTGGGGCATCACATTCCACAATAAAGGTTTCTGTGAAGTCTAGGATAGCTAAGACCAGTGCTAGGCACATTTCCTCTGTAAGATCGTCAAAGGCCTTAGTTGCTTCAGGTGTCCATGAAAATTCATCTTTCTTCAATAATGTTGTTAGAGGTGATGTTATTCTACCATAATTCTTAACAAAATTGTGATAATACCCTGTTAACCCGAGAAATCCTCGCAACTGCTTTATGGTTGTGGGGACTTTCAATTCCTTAATGGCTTTAATTTTGTTAGGGTCTACCTTAACACCCTCGTGAGATACAATATGATCGAGATATTCCACCTCTTGTACTCCAAAGAAACATTTGGATGTTTTTTCATATAATTGTTTCTCTTGCAATATTTTAAGAACCCTATCAACATGTTGAACATGATCCTTCCAAGACCTATTGTAAACTAGTATATCATCAAAAAATACTAGCACAAATTTTCTAAGGAAGGGTTTGAAAATGGAATTCATCAACCCTTGAAATATAGAATGTGCATTGGTAAGGCCAAAAGGCATAACTAAAAAATTCATAATGACCCTCATGAGTTCTAAATGTTGTTTTTGGAATATCTTCAGTCTTCATTCTAATTTGATGATATCCTGAATGAAGATTCAAATTGGTAAAATAAATTTCTCCATGTAATTCATCCAATAATTCATGAATTGCATGAATGGGAAATTTATCTTTAATGGTGAGCTTATTGAGCTCCTTGTAATCTGGACACATGCACCATGATCCATCCTTCTTGTGCACTAATACTACTGGAGTAGAGAAAGAACTTTGACTAGGTTAAATTATACCAACCTCTAACATTTTTGCAATCATACGTTTAATTTCGCTCTTTTGGACATAAGGATATCTATAAGGCCTAATGTTTGGAGGAACACTTCATGGAATCAAATGAATAGCATGATCATGATCATGAATAGGTGAGGGTCCTTTATGAGTTTCAACCACCTTGGAAGGATTGTCCAAGACTTTTTGGAGATATGCAGAAATAGATGATTTTGATGTTGGAACTTCTAGTGAGCATAATTATGCAATTACGCCGCGTTGTTCTTGCTTCATAATATTTTTCATGACATTAGAGCTTATTATCTTTCCCGACTTCCCTATGATACCCCATAATTTGACTTCCTTTCCTTCTGAAAAAATTTCAAGAAAAGTTCTTGAAAATTAAAAGATATCGTCCCCAAAGATTGTAACCATTGTACTCCTAGTACAACATCATCACCTCCCATTGAAATGGAAAGCATTGGACTATTAGATACATATTCCCCCATGGTTAGCTTCATATTATGGCATTTTCCAGAGAAATTTATAGTTCCTCCATTTTCAAAAATCACTTTACATTCTAGTGCTAGGTATAGGAAACAATTAAATTCCTTGGCTACCTTACAATGAATAAAATTATGGGTACTACCCAAATCAATCAACACTATTACCTTTTCCTTCTTGATATGTCCTTCTATCTTGAGAGTTTGAGGAGTGGTAGTTCCTCCCAATGCATTACACGATATGGTCGAACTCATTTCTTCCACTTCTAGGGTTGGTTCCTGGTGTATATCCTCTTCTTTTGAAGATTCTTGTTCATTTTATTCTTCCTCTTCACATTCTATGTAAAATAATTTCTTCTCAGCACACTTATGACCTTTAGTGTATTTGCTATCACAACTATAGAAAATCCCTTTTTCTCTTTTTTCTTCAAATTGTTGTGGTGTCAACCTTGTAGGTTGTGGAAGTCTAAGAGTAGCAACACTTCCATATTTATATATGTGTGTGGTAGGCTTCCTTGTCGCCATAATTTTACATTCAATTTTTCTTGGCAACCTGAATTCCTTTTCCAATGAATCAAGTTCCCAAACGCGAACTTCATGTTGGATGTTGTCCTTGAAAGTCCCTATGAATACATCAATCCTGTGTTCCTCTGGAATATCAGTTACCCTTATATTCAATTTTTGGAAGTCCTCAATGTGCTCCACTACTGAACCCTCTTGTTTTTTATTTATCAATTGGCTAAAGAAGGTGTTTTTTTTTGTATCCTCATAATGTGCTATCATTTCCTCTGTAAAAATTGACCAAGTGACATTTTTTTTTATGGGATCAAAGCCATCGATACCATACAAATGTACTTTGTTCTAAATGTAAAGTTGCAATGCATACCTTTCGAGTGTTTTTCACATTATTGAGATTAAATTATTCCTCCATCTGTAGTATCTATGGTACGCGATCCTTGACATCAAACTTCCTCATATCCATCTTTGGAATATGGTGGGTCTTCCATCCAACATTAGAGTTTATGAAATCATGATTAAAATTTATTTTGTTCTCATCATTAGTTTCCTCTACTATATTTTCGGCATTAAGAAATATTTCTTGTATCAACTTTGTTAAATCTTCCATGTGTGCATTTAGATCATTCTTCATGTTTTCCATGTTGTCTTTCATGTTTTCCATATTGTATTTCATGTCATCCATCTTAGCTTACATGACAGCTTCCATGCCACCCATCTTAGCTTCCATGCCTTTCTTCAAAACTTCCAATTCATTTTTTGTTTCTCTTTGCGAGAGAGAAATTTGGTGCACTTTCTCTAGTAATTTTGATATGTCATGTTGCAATTCTTCATCTTCCTGAGTCATAGTAGAGCCTTATAAAGGCTTAATGGGTGTTGAATTCTTTTTATTGGGCATTTTATAACCAAATACTGATATCTATTCTACAATATTCCCTTGGAAGAAATTTAAATTGATTTTTCACACAAAACTTATGCAATTCGAAAAAAAATACACACCTTCTTATTGATTTTGAGGAGCGCGATATTAAAACTAAATTATCTCTGTTATTTCGGATCTTCCACATATGAAATTCGGCTTTGTAGTAGCCCTCTAAAGCTTCTTTAAATTTCCATAGGTCTCACTTGATTTGGATTCTTCAAGGCAAAGTTATGCTCAATCTCCCATAATGACCTAATTATGGACTGGTTCAATAGAGCGACATTTTACGGTGTGTTACATGTCACTGTTTCCTCCTTTTTCTCTGAAATTGATGCAGAGGAAACTAAAGTCTGTGTAATTATGGCTACTTTTTACATAATTCCAATACAATTCTTAGAGAGAGATTTATGAATATTTTCCCACGGTCACCTGTTTGAGATGAAATTCAGGAGCCTGAAAAATCCCTAACTTCCACAGACCATATCTCCAAAAATATTCTGAATCAAGATTTGAAATTTTTCCACGATGTTCCTTAGGATTTCGCCTTCGCTCTACAAAAATTTCAGCTTTTTAACCTGTTATTGCCTAAATCTACCTCAAGCTGAAGGAAGGCAGAGTTCAGGGTAACATCAAACCACGCTCAGTCTGGTAGCTAGCCCTACCAGAACAGGAGATGGTTCTCTACGGGTAAATCTCAGCAAAAATAATCAATAGGGCTTGATATGACTTGAAATAAAAGCTAATTTTAGGCTAGGTATATAAGTGAAGGAGTTTGATGTTGATATTTGGGGGTTTTGTTGGAAACAAAGGGGAAGACAGTTTTGGGTTCGAGGATGAGGCCTAGTTTTTGCAGAGTTCTGAATGGGGAAAGGAAGGCAATTGTTTTGATGCTTTGGATTGAATGAATGGATAGTTTAGATCAGTGAGGATCTGAATAGGGCAAGAGGCTTTCAAGAATCCTCTTCAAACAGATGAAAACATGGAAAATTAAACAAAACTGAAGGCAGAGCAAAGCAATCTATTGAATTCCACCTTTATAACTCATTTGTTTAATTTAAGAAGAGAGGAGAAGGGAAATGATACACATAAACATCAATGAACTTACAATCACATAGATAAACACACCATCAAAACATAGATCCACATGGATCCCAAAGAGTGCTGCAAACCCTGGTCTATTCCTTTGCCAAAATTGCAGAGATGAAATGTACATTGAAGTGCCAAGCAATCCCAAGTGTCCAACCCTGAAAATGACTGAAGAACTACAAGATATAGACATGCCTAACTCATACCCATGCCTCTAGGGGTCGAGCTCATCATTCTAGGAGCTGTTTCAACCATATCTAAACTAAGAACTGGAAAATAGGCAATGAAACAACTTGCCTCTATATGATAGGAAACTGATTCATTCACTTACATTTCACTTTTTAGTGAATGAATCTACGAAGATGAGTAAAAATGTGCCAAAATTACATCATAGTCATGAAATTACATCAAGTTACATCAAGATTTACATCAAAAATTCAAACTATCCAAAAATAGGCGAAAATCTGCGCTGCTGAGTGAAAGATAGGCCAAATTTCCCAATGCGCCACACCTGAAATCTCTATTCATAGCACAACTTTGAGGCTGATTCTAAGGGCCTTCCCGAAGTCAAAACTAAGTGCAGGATAGCTCATTGGAAAGCCCTTCCTATCTAATTTCCAACCCAATTGGAATTTATAAATTTGGTTTCCATTTGCCCCTCCAAAAATCAAATCTCCCAACACTAGTTCCTGTGTGTGCAAAAAGTGGCAGAAAGGCGATTTTTGAGGTGTTTTTGACCCTTTAGGCAACACAGAGCTTGATGAAATCCTTAGGTAATGGGTAGTAATGCATAAATTTTGATGAAAAATCTAGAAATGCAATTTTTTCCTCCAAAATAACTGCCAATTATAAGCGTGCGCCAAGTGGCGCTATGCGTCGGGCGGAAAAATCTGTGTTTAGGCCAAAAAATTCAAAATTGACAAAATTTTTCCCAAATTTCTTGAAATTTGGGTTGAATGTCCACCATCAAGCACTATGCTAAGCCAAAGAAGCTTCGGCCAAAATTTGGAGTCTATCATGCCTTTTGCGATGTTTTAGTGCCCTCCTTACCCTTGCCTTCAGGATTTTGATCCTCGATTTGCAAACATGATTTCGCGCCAAATAATGGTTCTTCATGTGCCTGAGCATGTTATTTTCATTTTTTCCCTTCTCCAACAGCTTCTCAAGATGAATATTGACCCTTTCAAGCCAAGTCTCTCTATCAGCCTCAATCTCCCGCTCAATGGGTGTCATCTCGGTTTGGCTTTTTCGGACAGCTTGTCGGTTCTCACAGATGTTTTGCAACTCCATGATTGTTTGTTGATCCTCCAACTATTTTTTCTGATGCTCCAGATAGTTAATGATCCATTGGGCTCTCTGCAACTTGACGGTCAATGTGTTGATCTCAGCTTTCTGCTCCTGAATGGTCTCTCTCAACTTTGAGCTTGGAGAGCTCAAATCCGCATCAATCAATATGAAATCAGTATCCTATCCTCCTGAAGGGCCCTCATCCTACATGGGCCTCTTACCTCTGTCCTGTACCTGTACCTGATGATGGAAAAGAGACCCCTTCCACCTCAGGTGGAGATAGTACTCGTCGGGCTGCTGCAAATAATACTCTGGTGCCTCTCTGATAAGCAACTAACACTGGCACACTGATAGGCTCTGTCTCGTGACCTTCAGGCTGATGTGAAGGTTCACTTGGCTCATGAAAAACCTCCGGAGGAACCTGAGGTGCTGTGAAGAAATCACGGGAAATGAAATCCTCCCATGAAATGCCCTGCAATCCAAGCTGATGTACAAACACGATCTTGATGAGTGCATAGTGATAAATACTGTTGTACTGCTGCTCGGGAGTTTTCTTCTGCACAAGAGTGGTCATTCTTTCGATATTTCGGCACATGAAATAAGGTATGTTCATCATCCTCACTCTTGTGAAATGCATCAATAACCTGATGTGGTATGCATAGAGGCATGAAAACCGGCCCTCACAACTGAAATATCTAATAATGAGTTTCATCAGAGGTGCATAGGATTCCTTCAGGAACTGGAATGGGAGCACTCGGCTGAGCTGCCTCACAAAGCTAGGCCTGATGTATGGTTCATAATGCACTCTGTCCACTTGTTGTCTTTTGTTCCACTGTTCACCCACATTCGGTATCCTAGTTGCTTGAGAGATGGTTTCTGGTGTCAAAGTGAAATTTACACCAGCAAGAGTTACCTGACCATCATGTAAATGCAATACAAACAAACGAGCCAACTCTTGATGATGATGAATCCTAGAAATCATCTCACAATACTGATAGCATGACTACTCTCGAAAAACATGTCATGGCAAGTGGGCAAGCCTGCAATTGAGTCAATGAGGTGGGCTCTTCTCTCACATGTTTGCCACCTTTACGAGGCCTTCTAGGTGCATGTAGCTCAGTGGTAGAATCACTATCTCTGTCATATGATGTATCAGTGTCTGTCTCCATGATGTCCATGCAAAGTGTATGTTGGCTTATATGAGATGAAAATAGGAATTTGGTGCTTTTTTTTAGTTTCCAAATGTGTGTCAAAGGGGAGGGACTGTAGGAGATATAGGGCAGTGGGAACAATGGGGTTTAATCGAATGATAATTTTCCTTTTGAAAGCCTTTGATTTGACAAAACTTAGGGACAAGGGACAACCACTGGATTTTTTGGGAACTTGGGGTTTGGGAATTTTTACAAGTGAAATGGGAAAGGGAGAGGGATAGGAGATGAAATGATTCATGGATAGGGAAATGGGGCTTAGGAATGAGTGACTTTGAGGATGCAAGGGGATAGGGGATGAACAATAATGATAGGATTACAGTGAGGGAAGGAATAAACAAGGCGGGGAAATGGAGTATTTGGCACCACAATTAATTTTAAAACTTCAATTTCAAAACCCTAGGGAGCAATTTTAAACAAGGTAATAGGGTTTAAAGTTTTGGCATTTCAAATTCTCATAATCCATCTCAATCACCACCAAACATTGTTTAATAGCAATTACAAAGTCTCATAACTTACTTGGAGCATAGGAGATTGAGTCAATTTGAATTTTTGTGGAGCAATGGCAAAAATTTTGGTTGTCGACCCTGTGCGCCGTGACAGTGGCCCAGTGCATTGTGACCGTTGTATGCGCCGTGCCCGTTTAGAAATGCATAGATCTGAGCGGCCCTATGCACCGCGAACTCCACCCAGTGCGCCGCGACAGTAAACTCACCCACAGTTTCAGCCTTCAAACACTGTTTCGCTTATTCCACTATTTCTTGACTTCACTCTTGTCTTTGGCTTGCAAATGGATTATTGAAACAAAAAATATCTTTTATGCCATAGACTTTGATTTTTTGATTTGGAAAGCACACTTTGGTAATGTTTGAACTTTGACACTTTTCACATAAACTCTGTTTTTGTTTCCTTTTTGATTTTTGGACTGATGATGAATCTCTTGTCTATCTTTGCAGGGATAGCTGGCATGGGATCTTGGTAAAGGTGACCAGGGCTGTGCTTGAAGAACTTTACAACTGAAAAACTTTGAAAATTACATTGCATTTATTACAAACAGATAAAATAGACAATTTTTCTTCAAAATAGAGTTTTGAAGAAAAATCATTATCAAGCATTATGACGATGAAATTTTTTCTATGAAAACCTATTTTGAACCTCCCTCATGCGCCTGCTAAAATTATTAGTCATTTTGAAGACTAAATTAACAAAACCCTAGACCTAATGAGACTAAAAAAACCCTAAAATGACTCTTTGTTGACCAAGAGACCAAAAATAATTGTAAATGATTTTGTTGAACAAACACGGACCAGTAGGTACATGACATGAGGGATATGAGTGAAAAGACCCTACCGTCAGATGATCCATGCTCCTAATGGAATGCAGCTGACTGAACTAAATGAGACACCTAAAATGAAATGCAACAAGAGAAATTTGATCTCTGACAGAGGGATGGAGATACCGACTCTAACAGAACCCTCGTAGAAATGAATTTATAGCGAAAATTCCATGATGACCTATTTAGGTTAAATTCAGGAGCCTGCAAAAATCCCTAACTTACACAGATCATATCTCTGAAAATATTGTGAAACAAGATCTAAAACTTTTTCATGACATTCCTCAGGATTTCTGCTTCACTTTGTAAAAATTTCAGCTTCTGAACCTTCGTAGAAAAAATGTTATAGCGAAAATTCCACGATGACCTGTTTGGAGAAGTGAAACCCTAGATTCCAAATCTCTGATACCAAATGTTATGAAACCAGCTTCAAAAATAGAAGAAAAGAGAGATCAACACCTTAGAAATCGGCCACTTCGAGGGGGAAACCTCCAATACATTACATAAATGAACAATTCTTGGAGGATAAAAATGACCAAAACCTCCTTATATATATAGGAGTCCATGGGGCCACAATATAATCCTAGCCGACCTAGCAATAATAATGTAAGGGGACAATAATAACAATATTGGGGTTACAGGGGTACAAGAATAACAATAAGGGGGCTACACTAATAACAATAAGGGACTAAACTAGTAATATAGGGACCTACTATAGGGATATATAGAGTAAATTTTTGTGGGGTTGAGAAAAAAAAATGTTTATATTTGCATTGAGTATTTTCATTTTGTTTTTTACAGTATCATGTCTTGTTACATGTACTTTTTTGTGAGTTTCTTTGTTTGTAAAGTATATATTTTTATGCATTTAAATTTTCCCTTAGATGTATTATTAGTTGATATTTATTTGTAAGTTTTCTAACTCTATGTGACATATATAACCTTTAATTTACTTTTATTTGATTAAACTATATATATATATATATATATAATGCTTGTATTTCTAAACATAGAGTAATTAGTTTGTATTTCAATATGCAATTTATTTACTAAACATAATTTGTTAATTTTTTCAACCTTCTTCTATGATTCTTTAACTAACTCTATAACTCATACAAGAACAATATAAAAAAAAAAAATGTTACTATTTGTTTTCATTTACTATTTTTTTAATAGATAACCTTCTTTGAGGATCCTTTAACTAACACCACAATTCAAACAACAACCATATAAAATTGTTGCTGTTACTATATTATTTTAATTTGTTATGTATAGAATAGAGGGAATTCATGCTCATGGTTACTTATTTCTCTACACAACAGTTTTAATAATAACAATGATATTATCTAAGAAGAAAATGTCACTATTATTTGAAATGATTATATTTTTATCACAATTATTTTTACGATTTGTGAATAACATAACATGATCCACATAAATCAAGCATAAATTCTTATATAAATACTTGCTTTATTATTTATGATTCAATTTTATAACTAATTTATATCTAAGTCTATAAGTCAAATAAGTGAGACATTCTTATTTCATTTCTATTCTACTCTTCATTTTGACTAGTCCTTATAATTTTATCATTTATTGAAATTCTCAATTTTACAATTAAATTTTCATATAATTAGAACATTGCTCTTCTCCACTCTACTTGAATTCCTACTTTCTCTATTATTTTTAGAAATACCAAAGAAACATTAAGAAATATTGTTTCATCCTATATTTTTTAAAACATCGACAAGTTATGAGATGGCCAATGGTTGAATGCTTACACCAAAAGAAACCCATGAAAAATCCCTCATAAGAGTCTAGCATCATGTTAGGTTCCATGCCAAATTGATCAACACTATGTAATTGTGCATTGTAATAAACAATTTGTGATTTAGATGTGACATCCATTTAGTTGTATATGCACATAATGTAAATGTGATTTGAATAAGTCCTACCAAAGTTACTACTTCATAACTAAATTACAAGAATTTTTTTTTAAGAAAAATATAAATTGTGAAACTTTGTCATATAAATATGAATACAATTATGCTTTGTAAAATAATTTTGATAGAATAATAATTTTATGGTAGCTTACACATATGAGAAATATATATTAATATTCCCTATATTATACTAATATCAACTTAAATGTTTCATAGTATAAGTTATATGTATCATGAAATTAAAAAAAAAAAATGCAACACACACACAATCGTGAGACAGAGCTCACACAAAACATGTCATTAGCTGAACGATAACATTACATATTTATAGCATAGGCACTCACCTAATCTTCCTAAGTTTGGGGCAACAATCCTGAACTGGTGGAACTAAACTCTAATTATAAAACTCTCGTTCAACAAACCATAACCACTCCTATTTCTACATTATTCTAGACTATTCTCACATCCTCCCTTAATGGGTTTTCTACAACACCTAATTTACTTCTAAAAAATTCAAACTTGATTTTACCAAGAGGCTTGGTAAATATACCAGCTATATTATCCTTGGTATTACAAAATACTAAATCAATTTCATTTGATTCAATCTTCTCTTGTATAAAGTGGTATTGCAACTCAATGTGTTTTGATCTGGCATGATATATTGGATTGTGTGCTAATTTGATAGCACTTTGATTATCACAATTTATGCATGTTGAACCACTTTTCTCCTCTTCGAGATCTGCAAGAATTCTCTGCAACCAAAAAACTTCACAGGTGGCATTGGTCAAAGCTTTGTACTCAGATTCTGTTGATGATAAAAAAACAATTGGTTGTTTCTTACTACTCCATGACACAACCCCTGATCCTATATGAAATTCATAGCCCAAGTAGATCGTCTGTCATCAGGATTTCCTGCCCAATCTGAATCACAAAAACGTGTCAGTGCAACATCATATTCATCAGTGTACATGATACCAAGATGGATGTTCCTTTTAAGTATCGGAGAACTTTCTTTGCAGCATTCCAGTGATTTCCTGAAGGCTTAGCCATAAACTGACTAAGGATATTGACTGAGTATGCAATGTTTGGTCTGGTAGTGGTAAGATAGTTTAGACTGCCCACCAATTGGCGATATAAAGTTCCATTTTCCTCTTTAGTTCCATCTTCTTTGTACAATTTTTCATTTTGTTCTAAGGGAGTTGACATAGCTTTGCAATCACTCATATTGAAATTTTTAAGAATTTCCTTTGCTTATTTATTTTGAGTGATCAATTTTTTACCAGGCTCTCTCCTAGCTCAATTCCTAAACAGTAATGAAATTCACCCAGATCTTTCATTTCAAATTACTAGGACAACTAAATTTTAATTTCTTCAATTAACTTGTAAGCACTGCCTGTGATAATAAGATCATCCACATATAAAGATATTAAAGCAACATTTCCTTCTTCATCTTTCTTAACATACAGGTTAGGATCATTTTTTATTTTCACAAACCCATTCTGATGAAAGAAGGTATTAATCTTTACATACCATGATCTCGGCGCCTATTTCAAACCATATAAATCTTTTCTTAACCTGCAGACTAGACGCTCCTATCCCTCATTGACAAACCCTTTAGGTTGAACCAGATAAACTTCTTCCTTTAAATCACCATTCATAAAAGCAGATTTGACATCCAATTGATGTATATTCCAATACTCTTTCAATATTCTCTCGTATAAAGTGGTATTGTAGCTCAATGTGCTTTGATCTGGCATGATATATTGGATTGTGTGCTAATTTGATAGAACTTTGATTATCACAATTTATGCATGTTGAAACACTTTGCTCCTCTTCGAGATCTGCACGAATTTTCCACAACCAAACCACTTCACAGATGGCATTGGTCAAAGATTTCTACTCATATTCTGTTGATGATAAAGAAACAGTTGGTTGTTTCTTACTACTCCATGACACAACCCCTTATCTGATTTTAAATGCATAGCCAGAGGTAGATCGTCTGTCACCAAGATTTCCTTTCCAATCTGAATCAAAAAAACATGTCAGTGCAACATCAGATTCATCAATATACATAATACCTAAATTGATTGTTCCTTTTAAGTATGGGAGAACTTTCTTTGCAGTGTTTCAGTGATTTCGTAAATACTTAGCCATAAACTGACTAAGGATACTAATTGAGTATGCAATGTCTGGTCTGGTAGTGGTGAGATAGTTCAGACTTCCCACCAACTAACGATATAAAGTTCCATTTGCCTCTTTAGTTCCATCTTCTTTGTACAACTTTGCATTCTGTTCTAAGGGAGTTGACATAGCTTTGTAATCACTCATATTGAATTTTTTAAGAATTTCCTTTTTGTATTTATTTTGAGTGATCAATGTTTTACTAGGATCTCTCCATACCTCAATTCCTAAACAGTAATGCAATTCACCTAGATCTTTCATTTCAAATTCCTGAGACAACTAAATTTTAATTTCTTCAATTAACTTGTAAGAACTGCTTGTGATAATGAGATCATCCACATATAAATTTATTAAAACAAAATTGCCTTCTTCATCTTTCTTAACATACAGGTTAGGATCATTTTTTATTTTCACAAACCCATTCTGATGAAATAAGGTATCAATCTTTACATACCATGATCTTGGCACCTATTTCAAACCATATAAGACTTTTCTTAACCTGCAGAATAGATTCTTCTGTCCCTGTTTGACAAACCCTTCAGGTTGAACCAGATAAATTTCTTCCTTTAAATCACCATTCAGAGAAGAAGATTTGACATCCAATTGATGTATATTCCAATTATGTTTTGTAGCTAAGGCAATCAGTGCTTTAATTGTATTAAATTTAGCTACTGGTGCAAAAGTATATTCATAATCAATTCCCTCCTGTTGAGCATATCCTTTTGAAACTAATCTTGCCTTAGATTCATCAATGCTACCATCTGCTTTAATTTAGATTTATACAACCATTTGCTTCCAATTGGAGCTTTGTTTTCAGGGAGTTCAACCAATTCCCCTGTTTGATTTTTTATAAGAGAGTCATATTCATCATTCATAGCACTTCTCCATTTTTCATTCTCTTTAGCTTGTTCATAATCAATTGGTTCTACAACATTCATGATATTATACATCAAGGCATAATATCTATACCTTGCAGGAAGCTGGGTTTGTCGGGTTGACCTTCTTAGTTCTACAATACCTGTTGGAGTTCCATCCATGATTCTCTTGCTTTGAGGTGAATCTTCTTCTCGTGATGAATCACTACTGCTGGATGTGCTCATGCTACTTTCATTTCGATCTTGAACCTGTACATGTACCTGTTCCTATTCCTGTTTAACCAAAGTATCAATTTTGACATGATCATCATTAGATATATGCCAAGCATCATTCATTGAATCACTTTTATCAACATTCTCATGAAATACCACATCTCAACTTGAAAATAATTTATGTGAACTGGGATCAAACAGTTTATATGCTTTCTGATCTGTATAATACCCAATAAAAACACACTTGATTGACTTTACATCAAGCTTTCTTCTGTTATCCTTAGGAATATGTGCAAAGGCAGTACATTCAAATACTCTCAAATGACTAACATCAGGTTTATGACCATAAAGAATCTCAAAAGGAGTTTGAAAAGCTAATTTCTTAGTGGGACTTCGATTCTTCAAATAACCAGTAGTTTTAATGGCTTTTGCCCAGAAACCATTAGAAATGTTTTTACCTTGAAGCATACTGTGAGAACACTCCACTAGTGTTCTATTCCATCTCTCAGCAACACCATTTTGATGAGGAGTATGAGGTACTGTGAACTATTGTTGGATCCCATGAAATTTACAATACCTGTTAAATGCTCCTGATTTATATTCACCACCCTGATCTGATCGAAGAATGTTAATGTATTTTCCTGTTTTCTTTTCTATCAAAGTTCTGAATTCTTTAAAATACTCAAAGACATCACGTTTTCTTCGTATGAAATATACCCATGTATATCTAGATCTATCATCAACAAAAATAAGAAAGTATGAAGGACCACCAAGCGACCTATTTTTCATAGGTCCACATACATCAGTGTGAATTAATTCAAATATATCATATTGTATTTCCTCTGTATGAACGAGAAACTCCTCTCTATGCTTCTTACCAAGTGCAAAAGCTTCACATGGTAAATGCTCACACTTCATAACAGGAAGACCTTCAACCATTGTTTTTCTTTGAACCAACAATAAATCATTGTAATTTAGGTGCCCATACATGTGATGTCATAACTCTGCTATTGACGTTGTTGTGGATGTCAATGCAACATGGTGCTTCATCGTCACATCCAATTTATAGAATCCACCAACCCTGGTACCTGCGGCAACAACCATGTAGTGATCCTGAACATCTTTCACAATACACCACAATTTACCAAATTCCAATTTTAAATTATTATCAGTGATCGTTGAAACAGGTATAAAATTCTTTTGAATAACAGTAACATACATCACATCATGAATCTGTCTCATTTGTCCATTAGGTAAGTACACACTTATTACACCATAGACTTGGACTTTATGTGACCTGTTATCTCCTAGGTAAATGTGTGTGCCATTATTTTTATAGTAATATTTATCATACCATTCTTTATTAAAAGTCATATGAGCTGATGCACAAAAATTTATGAACCAAACAGTCTCATCATCAGTTTCAACAGAAAATGTAGCATTAGAAAGAAACAATTTAAGATTTTTACCTCTTGCAATCAATGCTAAATCCTTGTTGTCGTTGTCATCTAGATCTTGAGCAGTAGGTTCATGATTCAAGTTTTTACGCCCTTCTTCATGAACCATTGGTAGCTCTTCAATTATAGAAACTTGTTTGTCAGATATTCTTCTGACTCAAAAATACTACCCAAGCCCAAAATGCCTCCAAATGACCACATGCAAAAAAATATCATCAGCAGGATCTAAAAATACAGACATATTGACAACACCCCACTTATCTCACCTCCAACTTTCGAGCTCTCATTCACATCATAGCTTGAGTCTCTATGTTGACAACAAATGTTTATCCTATGCAGATCCTTCAACCCAAAACATTAGCCATTGTTTTCTTCAAATTAAACCACTCTGCACACGAAACAGGCAATAAAATTACCGAAAAGGAAGCTTAGCTACTAAAATCGTCCAGAAAATCGCAGTGAAGGAACTTTAACAAGCCCCGTGTGTCATAACATCCATTTGAAAATTTGACAATATGGAATCGGTGTGGCGAAATGCTTTGCTTGAGTAGGGAAGAAGCGGGCTTCTCCACCTGAGATCTCCGCTCCGCTTGCTCAGCAAGGCTAATAGGAGACGCAGAGGTACCGTCTACTCATATACACCAATCACGTGAGCATATAGACTTTCTGCGAGCCAGAGTTGCCATGGTTGAAGACTTCAGTCTCTTGCAGCTGGGCGAATGCGGCAATTTGATAAAGACAATTACATGAATATCCAATCTACACCTTTTGTATATCCTCTCAATACTTATCGTGGAATTTCTGGGTTCACGACTTCATACAAGGATCCCCTTGCAAAAAATGCCATATGTCAATGTCGAAATGTTCAAGCACTGAAGAAGCCTTTTGGGTGAAATCATTGAGTCATACCTGGAGCTTAGAAAGTTGAATTAAATAAGAAAGAGGCAATCCAAATGTCGCTGCGCCACTTGGGGAACGATCGACAAAGTGTTTCATCTCTCCAAATCAGAGGCTTTCACATAAATTTATAGTGCAGGAGCTCACATTTTTTATCTGACAGAATATCCTCCTTTGGTAATTAAATCAAGCAAATCTCACAGCACCAAAATGATCATAAAAAAAACGCTGCAAAATTTCCCATGAACGGACACACAGGCTGCTCCAATTTCAATTCTCCAACAGAGATTTTCAACGATGCTCGATCCAATACCAACACTTTGCACCAACCGTCTCACACAGCCCACATACACCAGACACAGTGACGGAAATGGTGATTGATGGGCGTCAATTTATGGTAGCCAACACAGGTGATTCCAAGGCAGTCCTCTGTCACACCGTTCCTTTGTGCCTTTGCTCAATGTTACCACAGATCCACTCTAACGCGTCACGCATCAGGAAAACAAAACAAAGTTTTTCTCTCGGCCTCAATTAATAAACAACATAGGCCTCAAATACTATAACACAAGCTCCAATACATGGATCTCTACAAGATTGTTTTCACAGGTCCCAGGAAGACCTTCAACCATTGTTTTTCTTTGCAACAAAAATAAATCATTGTAAGTTTGGTGCCCATACCTGTAATGCCATAACTCTGCTGTTGACGTTGTTGTGGATATCAATGCAACATGATGCTTCATCGTCACATCCAATTTATACAATCCACCAACCCTGGTACCTATGGAAACAACCCTGTAGCGATCCTGAACATCTTTCACAATACACCCGAATTTACCAAATTCCACTTTTTAATACCAGGAACATACATCACATCATGAATCTGTCTCATTTTTCCATTAGGTAAGTAAACAATTATTACGCCATAGCCTTGGACTTTATGTGACCTGTTATCTCCTAGGTAAATGTGTGTGCCATCAGTTTTATCGTAATATTTATCATACCATTCTTTATTACAAGTCATATCAGCTGATGCACTAGAATCTATAAACCAAGCAGTCTCATCATCAGTTTCAGTAGAAAATGCAGCATTAGAAACAAACAATTTAATATTTATACCTCTTGCAATCAATGCTAAATCATTGTTGTCATTGTCATCTAGATCTTGAGCAGTAGGTTCATGATTCAAGTTTTTATGCCCCTCTTCACGAACCATTGGTAGCTCATCAATTATAGAAACTTGTTTGTCAGAATATTCTTCTGACTCAAAAATACTACCCAAGCCCAAAATGCCTCCAAATGACCACATGAAAAAAACATCATCAGAAGGATCTAAAAATACAGACATATTGACAACAACCCACTTATCTCACCTCCAACTTTCAAGCTCTCATTCACATCATAGCTCAAGTCTCTATGTTGAATGTTGACAACAAATTTTTATCCTATGCAGATCCTTAAACCCAAACCAATAGCCATTGTTTACTTAAAATAAAACCACTCTGCACACAAAACAAAAAACAAAATTACCGAAAAAGAAGCTCAGCTACTGAAATCGTCCAGAAAATCACAGTGACGGAACTTTAACAAACCCCGTGTGTCATAACATCCATCTGAAAATTTGACAATATGGAATCGGCGTGGCTAAATTCTCAGTGGTAGAGAATTTGACTGCAGACTAGATGCTCCTGTCCCTGTTTGACAACCCTTCAGGTTGAACCAGATAAACTTCTTCCTTTAAATCACCATTTAGAAAAGCAAATTTGACATCCAATTGATGTATATTCCAATTATGTTTTGTAGCTAAGGCAATCAGTACTCTAATTGTATTCAATTTAGCTACTGGTGCAAAAGTATCTCCATAATCAATTCCCTCCTGTTGAGCATATCCTTTTGCAACTAATCTTGCCCTAAATTTATCAATGCTACCATCTGCTTTAAATTTAGATTTATGCAACCATTTGCTTCCAATTGGAACTTTGTTTTTAGGGAGTTCAACTAATTCCCATGTTTGATTTCTCATAAGAGAGTCATATTCATCATTCATAGCATTTCTCCATTGTTTATGCTCTTTAGCTTGTTCATAATCAACTGGTTCTACAAAATTCATGATATTAGACATCAAGGCATAATCTTTATACCTTGCAGGAAGTTGGGTTTGTCGGGTTGACCTTCTTGGTTCTACAATACCTATTGGAGTTCCATCCATGATTCTCCTGCTTTGAGGTGAATCTTCCTCTTGTGATGAATCACTGCTGCTAGATGTGCTCATGCTTCTTTCATTCTGATCTTGAACCTGTACATGTACCTGTTCCTGTTCTTGTTGAACCAAAGTATCAATTTTGACATGATCATCATTAGATATATGCCAAGCATCATTCATTGTATCACTTTTATCAGCATTCTCATGAAATACCACATCTCGACTTGCAAACAGTTTATGTCAATTGGGATCAAATAGTTTATATGCTTTTTGATCTGTACAATACCCAATAAAAACACACTTGATTGAATTTACATCAAGCTTTCTTCTGTTATCCTTGGGAATATGTGCAAAGGCAGTACATCCAAGTACTCTCAAATGACTCACATCAGGTTTATGACCATAAATAATCTCAAAATGAGTTTGAAAAGATAATTTCTTAGTGGGACTTCGATTCTTAAAATAAACAACAGTATTAATGGCTTATGCCAATAAACCATTAGAAAAATTTTTACCTTAAAGCATATTGCGAGCACACTCCACCAGTGTTCTATTCCATCTATGAGGTACTGTGAACTGCTGTTGGATCCCATGAAATTTACAATATCTGTTAAACATTCCAATACCAAAATAAATAAAACAAATGCAACACACACAATCGTGAGACAGAGCTCACAAAAAACTTGTCATTAGCTGAATGATAACATTACATATTTATAGCATAGGCACTCACCTAATCTTCCTAAGTTTTGGGCAACAATCCTGAACTGGTGGAACTAAAATCTTATTATAAAACTCTCGTTCAACAAACCATAACCACTCCTATCTCTACATTATTCTAGATTATTCTCACATCATGCTAGAAACGTCTATATACAGATTTTGTAGCAACATAATGGTTAATTTAAATGGCAATGGCTTCACTACTCTACAACACCTATTTTATCTTGCCTTCAATATGTCACCTCATTACTTCATTTTACCTTTAATTTTCAACATTTCCACTTAGCAGTTTTTTTCTATTTTATATATTTCGCATTATGAAAGATATTAGTAGCTTCTTAGTGATAAATTTTTTTATTTCAAATTATCATAACTCGGGTCAATGGTCAATAAATCTAGTTTCCATCGAGGCATATTAAAATTGGATTATGCATGAACAATTATATTTTTTGCTGATGTATAATATAATTTTGAAATATATATATATATATATATATATTATATATATATATATATATATATATATATATATATATATATATATATATACTATTTTGAAAATATTTATTTATTTATTTAAAAATAAATTTGGTAACTAGTATATGATAATATTAATAAGTGCTATAATTAAGGAGGAAGGTGTTATTACCATGCATTTCAATTGACGTAATTTTGACTAATTATTTCGTTTAATGTTAAAATTTATATTTTATATTTATATTAGTCCTTCTAAAGGAGTTTTAAATTTTATAGTAGCAATTAAGGAAGTATGAAATTGGCCCAATTACTTCTCTCTCTCTCTCTCTCTCTCTCTCTCTCTCTCTCTCTCTCTCTCTATATATATATATATATATATATATATATATATATATATATATATATATATATATATATATAGTATGTTTTCCCTATAAAAAGGGGATATATGGAAGGAAAATTTTCTATTAAAGAGAACCACAATCAAGATTCGAAAATAAGCTCTTTTCTGCTTCTTTTGTTTTGTGTGTGTGTATAATTTTTCTCTTGAAAATTTTTCCTCTAAAATGTATTTCCTAATGATGGATCCACTTATATACTCGAAATGTAGACATTCCTACAAAATGGCTATCATAAATTGGAGCTTCGAGAAAAAAAGCTTTACATGTGAACTTTACACATGCTAAAGATACAAGAGGTCAATATACCTCAGGAGGACCAAGGAACCCTCTTTATCTGTGGTTTACTAAGTTGTTTTCACAAAGGTTTACAACAATGGAAATTTCAAGGATTTTTACAAACATAGCCAATCTCCAGCATTGATTTTACATCTTGTAGATTTTTGGAGGGATTGATCACATATATGATCATTGGTATAATGCTAAGATATTGGCACATTTGAACTTGGAGATATGGTGGTGAAATCAATTATTAATTTCAATCTTTCACCTTTATGGAATAATTATGGGTACTATAAGGGTTTTCATATTCTCTTAACGACAAGAATTTTATAGAGATGTCTATTCTTTCGTTCTCTCAGTTGAAGGAATGCCCCTTGTTGAGATTTTCAAAAGTTTTGAGGTGTATGAGAATTGTTTTCATCCTCAGAACTTGAACATTACCCTCTATGGTTTGTTTATATCCATGTGTTGATAATGATATTTTAGGATAAACAAGTTAATATATATGAAAATTTTATCTCATGATTTTAAGTTGTTGGTTGTGTTGAAGATATCTTTGCAGGATGTTTTTGAAAATCTATTCCTTCATGTTCCTAAATGATAAGTTTTTTAAGGGAGTTTTTCAAGATGCAAAATTTCATAATACAACCACTACATAAGAGTGACATGACCTTGATCTAATGAAAATGTAATATCCCTCTGTTTTTGTAATACTGTTTTGGTTAAACTGAGTTATATTAGAAAGAATGGGGGAAAATTCATGAAGAATATTGGAATAATTATGTAAATCAATATTTATTAATAAATAGATAAGTGGAATTTATGTTCTTGTTAACAAGACACCTAGAAATCAAATTCTTGCCAAAGAAAGAAAAAAATAAATAAAAATATTATTGGTAAATGAGGTTGACTAATTCTTTCATGATGAGAATTCTAGATGAAATTCTTGATAATATTAATGGATAGGAGATAAAAATCCATTAGGTTTCTTAGTTGGAGAAATATGCTAACCTTGGATAAGAACAAAGCATCATTGGAGAGAAAGACTAGATTTTATGGAAAAACCTAGGCAAGTGGATCAAAAGGACCACAATAGCGGGATGCCACTAAAGGAAAACTTATCATGAAAGGAAGGTATTGAATATCTAGAAAAGAGATCAATAAGGATTTTTGATCTCTCTGGAAATTACTGTCACCTGCAAGTTAAGGCATAGTTCATGGTTGGGTGGCAATTGTACTCACCAATTACAAATTACCTTAGAGATTTCTGTTAGAAAATCTGTCCATAATTACTTATGAGTATAGTTATGAAATTAATATGGAAAATTAGAATTTTATGTTTGGTTCTGATATCTTTGAATTCTAATATTAGTGTGATGAATATAAACTATGCATTTAGTTCTGATATATTCTTTGATTTTCGAATTTCTTTGATGTGGATGAATTATTCCAATAATTATGATGCTTTATAATTTTTCCATAAATAGTAATATATAATAGTAGGTATATAGAGTGACCGAAAAATTGGTGATAATATATCATATTTTAAAGAAATGGGTATAGGAAATGAAAATATAATTTATTATACGGTGAATAGATTCATATGTATGGTAAGATTCTGAAGGTTATTCGTAAAATATTATACTCCAATGTAGATAACTAATATTCAACCTTGTCAATAGAAATTTGTGAGAAAAGGGGGAGAGGTTGTAAGGGGTAGAATTGGTACAATAATTTTAGGAAAAGTGAAGTGAAATTTCAGAGTATAACATTTGACAATTATATCTAGAGAGACTGACTCTCTCTTGATCATTCATATATATATATATATATATATTGTTGAATAAAATGATCTACTACTTATACTAGTCAATATAGGAAAAATATGATCAGAACCAGACAAAGAATTTGGGAAGTCTAAATATGAAGAAAATATTGAAATTAATAACATCGAGAACTAAATAAGTATGGTAATTACTAGTGATTGGAATATTTTCAATAATAGATATATCCGGCTATAAATTAAGGTATCAGTAGAAGATATGAAAATAAATTACACTAAAACACAATGGTCATTAGTAACAAGTAGTCAATTCAAAATTTTTATTGATAATTTATTTGATTAAGTGTACTACTAGTAAAATTTGAGTATTTCCTTGGTAGATTCTCTCATTATAAGGAAAAATGTATATGCATTGACTACCATCATAAATTAGTAAATTTTTAAACTAAACATATACAAATAGAACCCGAATAGCTTCTTCTATTGACATGCATGGAAAGGGGTTTTTCATTTAAACCTATATGAATTGAAAATATTTAAGAAAGTAAAATCTCTAGTTGTCAAATCGACCAAGGCATAGATCATAGAGCCAAATCATAAAAACAAAGATGCAAAGAAAATTGTATTGAATAATTATCATGGAAAAAATTAAATCTAATTAAGAGATAATAGTACTATCTAAGAAAATCGAGATATTAATAACCAAAATATGAAATAGATCCAAATGTTCATTCAAGACTACAACGAATATTCCATTATCACCATGACACTGCATATATTAACTAAGGTGAGTGTCTGTAGTGACTCATAGTCAGAGTCTTGTAAATACAACATGCATATTACTATTGTTCAAACAAGAAAAAAAATATAGTTCATATTACAAATGGACTATATTAGCCATTTATATATCCAAAAACCACGCTAGAGAGATCAATGTATAAGGCTTGCCTCCATAACTTTAAGGACACCTTGAACAAACCTCGAAACAGAACATAGGAATATAGGATAAATTTATACGAGTGAAGGAGTCACAAGCTCAGAATGAGTCATAGATATAGCTGCTAACTCACCTTAAATTAACAGTTACATTACACGGAAGCACAACAATCCTCTCCATCATGGGCTGAAAGAAAAAATCCAGTGGAAGATTTTGACTTAAGAGAGAATTGTAACTAACCTGGAGCCTGAGATATTAAGTTCAACTTTATAGAAGCTCCCTCAATTGTAAGAGGTAAGGATTTTGCTGCAAATTCAATAATGGATGGAATCAACTCTCAGAAATATTTTTGCACCACGTGGAATAGAAAGTCAAAACAAAAATAAAATAACAATTTTAGGGCCACATTTACTTGCACCTGTGTATGAATAAATTTCAGTAGAAAGAGAGGAAAAATATTGATATACGCCCTCTCTCCGCCATTTAATTTTGAAGTCACAAATAAATAGCGTCAGTTGGCAACACCTCATCTGTGAAGAAAACCCAGGGAATAAAATAAAATAAACAAAAGAAAAATCCAAAACTGTAAATTCATTACCACAACGATACACCAGAACAACACCTGAGAAATATTTGTAAACATAAGTATTTAACTGAGCGAGGGTTTGGTGTTTCCTCCAGTGCTCGAGAATATTTTTTCAAGGGTTTCACATGATAAGAAATTTCTTAGAGCTCAGGGTTATCTAGAAAGTGGTATTTCCCAAAGGGAATACAAGCTCTGTGGCTAGTAAAATAATCAGAAAGGGAAAGAGATTTATGCGTAACTTGAATCATAATTTAATTACCAATTTTTAGCAACATGTTGAAATATTAAACTCACCTGCAGACCCTGTGCAGGAGAAAAAGGAGTACAGCAGGGGAAAAATGGTTGAGTGCACACCATTGTGCATTCAATAGTGAGATAAATGAAGTTGTAAGAATATATTTTGCTTATGGGCCACAGCCACCTTGCAGAAGAATTGAAGTTTCTCATGGTTCAAACCACGCAACAAACAGGTTTTTGGATAACTGTCTTATCGGGCTTTAAGGCCTCACCAACCACCCAACGAAGATATGTTTTACGCGCCAAGTTTTTGATTTGAAATAATCCACGTCGGATGCCATCACAGTAGAGGCGGGCTCCACTGCAACCAATAGGAACGTTGTCACGTTCGTTTGAGCCACTAAGCCATTGAATGGAACTGGTCCCACTGCCACTACACCAGAGACACATCGACCAATCACGTTTTACTGCGCAGATTTCTTGATGACGTCACGGAGCCAATGTGGAACGCGAAGATTTTATGAAATCTGGTTTATATTTTGTTTCATGTCTGCGGGCCCTAGCAATCAGCCAATCACAGGCTGATCGCGCAGAATTGGGGTGTGCTGACATAGGGGCCATTTGGAACGTGAAATCCGTTTCCAATTTGGTTTAATGATCATTTGAAATTCACCTTAAAGGTTTTTAATTTTGGTTATAAAGTGTTTTATGTGGCGGATAGTACAAGGTTTCCAAACCTTATAATAAAGTTTTTTTTAATATGTTTTGTTTTGATTAACCACTGCGACAAAAGTCTTTTAACATTGGTTATGTTATGTAAACAGATATATATATATATATATATATATATATATATATATATATATATATATATATATATATATATTATAAACTTTCAATTTAAAATACATATATTTCCCATAGTTTCGTTTTAAATTTTATTTTTTTTTGTCAACTGTTGGGCCATATGAAGAAAATCCCCGAGGACATATATATATAACACAGTGTATTTTTTTTTTTAAAGGTATGTGTCCGAAGAGAAAACACAGTGAAGTTAAAAACATTGTATTGTAAGCACTGTGTGTGTAATTTTGTTTTGTGAAAAGACAGTGAGAGATATTTGGAAGGACACTTCGTGTGAAGTAGTTGGACATATTTTGTAATCCCTGTGAAAGAGGAAGAACTAAATTTTGTAATAGTTTTTCATATTAATGAAATAGAACCAGTTTGTAAATCTCTGTCCAGCAAGCAATTTTTTTTTATTCTCTGTGTTAAGAGGAGAGTTTTTATTCCCTCTGTATGTGTTCTGGAACACTCAGAAATTCCAACGTGGTATCAGAGCTAGTCGAAGCTCTTTGAAGGATAGTCAAAGAAGCTGAAGGAAGGAGTTTGTTGTAGCAGTTCTCCAGCAGTGTGAAGGCTCAGCAAAAGTCCAAGGTATTTCTCAGAAACATAATTTTTTTGTTGTTGTAAGAGAGTGAAGTCCAGAGAAGTCCTTTTGAAGACAGAGTTTGTCTCTTAGGTAGAGAGACAGTTTATTTAAAAACACAGTCAATTTATTTGAACATAGTTCAAAGTGCCAGCCATGGCAAGAGCCAGCACAAGCATGAGTATTTGAAATACTCAACTCCCACAGTTCAATGGGAAGAACTATGATTATTGGGCAGTCACCATGAGAGCCCTGTTTGCCTCTCAAGACTTATGGGAGCTTGTTTAAGATGGTTTTAAAGAATCAGCAGATGAAAATGCCTTTAATGCCTTGACATAGGCAGAGAAGGATTTGTTGAAGAGCGATATGAAGAAAGACTCAAAATCCCTCTTCTATCTATATCAAGCAGTACATGAGAGTGTGTTTCCATGAATAGCAACAGTTAAGAGGTCCAAGGATGCATGGGATACCCTCTAGATTTCCTATCAAGGTATGGAGAAGGTGAAGACAGAAAAACTACAATTGCTGAGGAGAGATTTTGAAACTCTCTGTATGAAAGAGTCTGATAACATAGACTCATTCTTCACACATGTGATTCGGATGGTCACCCAGATAAGATTTCATGGAGAGACACTTGAAGAAAGAAGGATAGTGGAGAAAGTACTGAGGAGCTTACCCTCAACGTTTGATGTGATAGTCACAACTCTTGAAGAGACAAAGGATCTCTCAAATGTTTCAGTTGATGAACTTCATGCATCACTGAAGACACATGAACAAATATTGGGTAGAAATGCACACTCATCTTTCTAACATTCCTTCAAGACCCAAATGTCCTTTGGAAGAGGAAGAGGTCAAGGCAGAGGAAAATATAGAGGAAAAGGAAGAGGCAGAAGCCAAAACAGAGGAGGAAGAAACAACCCTGCAAATGAAAGGGGCAACAATCAAAATCAGAACCAAGGCCAAGGCAGCAACCAGCAAGGTGGAAAAAATCAAGCACATGGACAAAGGTATGATAAATCCCAAGTCCAATGTCATTATTGTAAGAAGTATGGCCATTATGCCAATGAATGTAGGAAGAAACAGAATGACATGGGTAATAGACCCAGTGCTAATTTTACAAAAGAAAATATCAGCCAAGATAAGTTGTTTTTAGCATGTAATATAGCTAAGGAAAATAATGAGGATATATGGTTTCTAGATTCAGGATGTAGTAACCATATGACTGGAAAAATTTCCATGTTTTCCATGTTGGATGAAAATGTAAAGTCTAAAGTTACATTGGGGACAGATAGTAAGGCCTCTATCATGGGAAAAGGTAGAGTAGGTGTCTTGAAAAAGAAAGAAGAAAAGAAGAGAATATCTGATGTATATTATGTACCAAGTATGAAATGTAAATTTTTAAGCATTGGACAGCTCATCCAAAAGGGCTACAATGTTTTCTTTGAAGATGATGTATGCACCATCATGGATAAACCACCAAGCAAACAATGTATTGCACAAGTGAAGATGACAAGGAACATAATGTTCCCTCTCAAGATGAGAGAATATTTGAAGAAAGGAGATGAAATGGCAGAAGTGACACAGGAGACATTCCAAAAGGAAGCAAAAGATGAAAATTGGTTATGGCATTTGAGATTTGGACATCTCAACTTTGGAGGACTAAATTTTTTTCATAGGAAAGGAATGGTAAAGGGATTACTATTGATTGAGAAACCGGACAACCTATGTGAAGGCTGCACCTTGGGCAAACAACACAGAGAAAAATTTCCATCAAGAAAGAGCATAAGGGCAAAGGCACCCTTAGAAATTGACCATTTAGATTTGTGTGGACCAATGAAAACACTATCACTAGCAAGAAGCCATTATATGTTGACTTTCATTGATGATTTCACAAGGAAAACTTGGGTTTATTTCTTGAAATATAAAAGTGAAGTGTTTGAAAAAATCTGCCACTTTAAGGAACTTGTTGAGAAACAAAGTGGGTAGCACATAAAAGTTTTAAGGACTGATAGAGGAGGTGAGTATATCTCAAAATAATTTCTGTGATTTTGCATAGAAAATGACATATACAAGCAATTTATAGCAAGGTACACAACACAGCAAAATGGAGTTGCTAAAAGGAAAAATAGAACAATCATGGACATGGTAAGAAGTATGTTGAAAGAAAAACATTTTCGAAATGAGTATTGGGCTGAAGTTTTACATTATGCAGCATACATCTTGAATAGATGCCCAACCAAAGTAGTAATGAATAGAGTTCCTGAAGAAGCATGGAGTGGCATAAAACAAGGTGTCGCCCACATGAGAGTTTTTGGTTGTGTGGCTTATGCACACATTCCAGATCAACTAAGGAAGAAGTTGGACAGTAAGGGGGATAAGTGCATATTTATTGGATACAGTGAAGAATCCAAGGCATATATATTGTATAACCCATTCACCAAGAAATTTTTTGTAAGCAAACATGTTCAGTTCGTTGAAGAAGAAGTTTGGGATGGAAGCATTGAGAAAACAGTCAATGTGAAGGGTTGCTTGTCTCATGATGAGAATGAGGATGAGATGGCTAAAATACATCCCTCATTAGCAGCACCACCTCCACCAACACAAGGACAACAAGGGACACCACAAGAAGAAATGACGACACCCTTGAGAAGTACTAATAGTGCTTCTTCAAGCACACCACAAGGAGCAGACTTGAGTGCTTTTACAAGCACAAGTAAACCAAGTGAAAGAGGAACGAGATTCAGAAATTTGAATGATATTTATGAGAAAGAGGCAGCAAATGAAGGTATGAACTCTTTATTTTCATTATATTGTCATGTTGATGATCCTATTCATTTTGAAGAAGCTATAAAAGATAAAAAATTGATAGATGTTATGGATGAAGAAATGAATGCAATAGAGAAGAATAAAACATGTGAATTGGTTGATCTCCCAAAAGGTAAAGAATTCATTGGAGTGAAATGGGTCTACAAGACCAAAAGAAATGCTGAAGGTAAGATTGAAAGGCACAAGGCCCGACTTGTTGTCAAAGGCTACAAGCAGCAACATCGGAGAGACTATGAGGAAACTTTTGCACCTGTTGCAAGAATGGAAATAGTGAGAGTAGTGTTGTCCATAGCAGCACAACACAAGTGGAAATTTTACCAAATGGATGTAAAATCAACATTCCTAAATGGATTTTTGATGGAAGAGGTTTATGTTGAACAACCTCTGGGCTATGAGAAAGAAGGCCAAGAGAAAAAAGTTTTCAGATTGAAGAAAGCTCTTTATGGGCTGAAACAAGCACCAAGAGCATGATACAATAGGATAGATGCCTATCTACTGGAAAATGGGTTTGAAAAATGTGAAGGACAACGCACATTATACATCGAGGAGAAATATGGTAAGATGTTGATTGTTGTTTTATATGTTGATGATGTGATCTTCACAGGTAATGACGATTACCTCATTGAAAATTTTAAATCAGTTATGAAAGATGAATTTGATATGACTGATATGGGATTGCTGAAATACTTCTTAGGAATAGAAGTAGAGAAAAATGAAAATAAAATTTTTATCTCTCAAGCTAAATATGTAATTGATGTTTTGGAAAGATTTAACATGCAGGATTGCAAGACAACAATTACTCCCACAGTGACGGGATTGAAACTCAGCAAGAAGGACAGCAGCAAGGATTTTGATCCTACTTTGTACAAGAACATAGTTGGCAGCCTTATGTATTTGACTGCAACTAGGCCTGATGTTATGCATGCTATGAGCTTAATTTCCAGATTTATGGAAAGGCCAAAGGAGGCACATTGCCAAGAAGCAAAAATAATTCTGAGGTATGTGAAAGGAACTAAAAGGTATGGAATTCTATATACCACTTCAAAATATTCTGAATTGATTGGATATACTGACAGTGATTGGACTGGAAGTATAGATGACCGAAAAAGTACAATTGGTTATGTTTTTCATATGGGTTCAGGATCCATTTCATGGGCTTCTAAGAAACAACCAATTATGGCTTTATCTACAATAGAAGAAGAGTATGTGGCAGCTACAATAGCAGCATGTCAAGCAATTTGGATGAGGAGAATGTTGAGAATTTTATGTCAGAAACAGGTAAAGGGCACAGCAATTTATCGTGACAATAGCTCAGCTATAGAGTTGTCAAATAATTTTGTGTTTCACAAGAGAATGAAACACATAGATGCCAAGTTTCACTACATCAGGGAGCTATTGAACAATGGTGAAGTAATTTTGAAACATTGCAGAACATAGGAGCAGTTTGCAGAAATTCTGACAAAGCCATTGGGAAAAAGAGTTTTGATTATTTAAGGAAATGCATGGGTATGATATAAAACCCAGAAGCTAAATTTAAGGGGGAGTGTTGAAATATTAAACTCACCTGCAAACCCTGTATAGGAGAAGGAGGAGTACAACAGGGGTAGAATGGTTGAATGCACACCATTTTGTATTCAACAGTGAGATAAATGAAACTGTAAGGATATTTTTTGTTTATGGGCTACAACGACCTTGCAGAATAATTGAAGTTTTCCGTGGTTCAAACCATGTAACAAATAGGTTTTTGGGTAACTGTCTTATCGGGCTTTAAGGCCTCACCAATCACCAAACGAAGATATATTTTACGTGCCAAGTTTTTGATTTGAAATAAGCCACGCAGGATGCCAGCATAGTAGAGGCAGGATCCATTGCAACCAATAGGAATGTTGTCGCGTTCGTTTGAGCTGTTAAGCCATTGAATGGAACCGGTCCCACTGCCAGCGCACCGGAGACACGTGGACCAATCACGTTTTATCACGCAAATTTCTTGATGACGTCACAGAGCCAAGTGGAACGCAAAGATTTTATGAAATCCGGTTTATATTTTGTTTGATGTCCACGGGCCCCAGTAATCAGCCAATCATAGGCTGATCACACGGAATTGGGGTCTATTGACGTAGGGGCCATTTGGAACATGAAATCCATTTCCAATTTGATTTAATGATCATTTGAAATCCACCTTAAAGGTTTTAAACTTTGGTTATAAAGCATTTTATGCGGCGAATAGTATAAGGTTTCCAAACCTTCTAATTAAGCTATTTTTTATTATGTTTTGTTTTGATTAACCACCGCGACAAAAGTATTTTGACTTTGGCTATGTTATGTAAATGGTTATATATATATATATATATATATATATATATATATATATATATATATATATATATATATATATATATATATATATATATATATATATTATAAACTTTCAATTTACAATATATATATTTCCCATAGTTTTGTTTTAATTTTTTTTTGTTGCTTTGTCAACTGTTTGGCCATATCAAGAAAATCCCCAAGGACATATATATATAACACAGTGTATTGTTTTTTTTTAAGGTATGTGTCCGAAGAGAAAACATAGTGAAGTTAAAAACACTGTATTGTAAGCACTATGTGTGCAATTTTGTTTTGTGAAAAGACAAAGAGAGAGAGATTTGGAAGGACACTCATCTGAAGCAGTTCCACATATTTTGTAATCTCTCTGGAAGAGGAGAACTACATTTTGTAATAGTTTTTCATATTAATGAAATAGAACCAGTTTGTAAATCTCTGTCCAGCAAGCAATTTTTTTTATTCTCTGTGTTAAGAGGAGAATTTTTATTCCCTCTGTATGTGTACTGGAATACTCAGAAATTTCAATACAACATAATTATAAATCGTAGACCAAGAATAAATTGTAGGAATAAACAAACCAAGGAGTTGGTGACATTTGTCTAGATAATTGAAATTTTAGCAAAAGATACATAGAAGAGAAATTTAGAAAAATTACTTGTGACGCTTAAATTTTAGGTGAAATGAGACGGCGAGAACTCTGAAAATTATTACCTCTAAATGCATCCAAAGGATTCATACGTACACACTTATACCTCACTAAAATCCATAACAGCTCGAAAACTCTTCAAGGGATTTTCTCACCAGCTAAATAATTGGAAACCAGAAGGTGGAAGAAACACCATTTCAATGCCATCAAGGATCCACCCACGTTCAATTCTCACTATAGGAACCTTGGATAACATACCAATAAATCACATGAAGATTAAGGGACATGACTTTAACCCTATCCAGATTTAAAATGGACAGAACTCAAATAACATCGCCACTTGCCTCATACCCAATAGAAAAATGCAAAACTTAGTTACATGAATAATAGACAGTCGTGGACAAAACAAAAATCGAATGAATCAAAATAAGATTGATAGGATTGACTCAGGGTTAGGAATGGGAATACTACCACCATTAATGTGTGACAACTTCCTCCCACTGTATGATCAAGGGAGTATGAAAATTCAAGTGGAGACAATGTGGAGGGGAAAGAAATGGTTTCAGAGGATTCAGGAACACATTCTTAAAAACATAGGTACGCCTTTCTGAAGCATAGGAACCACATGGTAAAAAAACAATTTTATTCCCTCCCTTACCCACTCCAGACCCAAGTTCATAGTTGGTGTGCATGTAGTATTAAAGCAAGGATAAGGCACGTGTACGAATGGAACAGAATGATATAGGAGTAAGTTAATATAATGTCAAATAAATAATTTTTTCCTAACATAACTCATGAAGAGAAATATCTGAAATAATGTAAAAACAAATGAATATATTCATATTGAACATGTATATAATTAGCGTTTCCCTGTAATGTAATATGTACAAGGAAAGTCAAACAAGCCTTTGCATGTTAATATTCATCCAGAGTATGCCTTTGCATGGTAATATTCACTACGAGTATGATAAGAATAAATCGACACACTTAAAGAGTGGCCATTCTGCAAGAAATACAATGTAGTGGAGGAGGTAACATGCTTCCATGTGCAAGAATGTGATGATAGTTTATGTTACGGAAGGAATTTGCTCACAGGACTTCCAATAAGAGAATTTTTTACAGTAATATTTAATGATATCAGGAATTGACATATTCAACTTTATTATGGATTAGAGGGTGTTGATAGAAAATACATTTAATCACAATGACATACTTGGGTAATATGTCTTCACATACAATCAATATAGCAATCCAAACCATACCCAGAAGGGGACAAGGGATGATATTTAGACAATGTTAAAGAAGCACAATTCAAGTTATCGCAATTCAATGGGTTGAAGTCTTGTTGCTAAGGCATTGCCTCACTTCTGGTGTAGTGGTATCCCTGTTGGAATTACCCTAATTTAACATTATTGTTTTTAAAAATCTAATTATGGTTGGGGATTTGTGAGAGATGGTATCATATCTCTAGGTTCAACCCTCAGACCTAATGGGCTCAAGGTAAAGTTGTTATACTATGGTAGTGCATAAATGGATCTGCAAGATAGTTATTAGGTGTTGATGTATTACCACTTGTTGGGAATTACATTTCTCCATTGTTATATGTATTATGTTCTTCATCTAAAGGAAGAGAAGTATTCTTGGGGAAAATATCTTTTTAGTTGCAATTAAAAAAAAACAAATTAGGTATCAATTATCAAGCTAGCCACACTTCTGTTTAAACTGAACAGTTCACAAAGTGATTCTTTTTTCTTGAGGAATGCAACACTTATTACTCTATAAATTAAAAAAATAAATGTCTGGCATTACTGTCGAAATATAAACTTTAGGTTTGACAGTGATCTATTATACATTTAGCAACCTAGGTTCATGGAAAGTTGTGTGTGAGAATCATTACTTATTGTCACTCGGAAATAAGTGAAAGGAGAAAGTTATATCGCAATAGTTGTACCAAAAATATTTAGCCTATACCAGTGGACTGTGATAATTGTGGAATAGTGATAACAAAAATAACTTATATTATTTTTGTGTGTGAATAGAAGTTGCGGAAATATTTGTGAAAATTAACAAAATTTTTATGAATGATGTAACTCAATTGTTATCTCCTACAAACGAGACTAAATAATTTAGTATTATGATTCAAAAACAATAAGGAAGAGGAAACTATCATAAAACGTGTTGCCCTAAATAAAACATTGAATTTTAAATCCAATCTGACAGGATAGGGTATACGTAGACTTATCAAAAAACTTAGACATAGAGGGGGAACATATTTAATTTCTACCTTTTCTTAAGGTTGATTATATATATATATCAATTCCTTTTACAATAAATTTTAAACATATTGTTTATAGAATTTAATACAAAGAATTCCAGTGGTGTTAAGATAAAGACCTGCTACAATGTTTTTCGTTGGTGAATGTTAAAAATAGAAATCAACTATATCCTTTACTTAATAACAAACATACATATAAAATATTATATAGAGTGAGTAATCAATTTTATTTTTCCTTAATAACCTTCGAGGCCTGGTTTAAAGAAAAAAATGCTAATTTCCAGGGAGAAAACAAAATTAGGTTAGTTATGGGAGATTTCTTTTTGCATTTTAACACGTTATCCGAAATGGGTAGTTATAATGATATTAATGGTATCATGGACCAAAATATTTTAGAAGTATATAAACATAAAAATTCAGACTTGAAATACTGTAGTGAAATGAAATTGTGGCTTAGAAAAAAACTTATGACGAAATCTAGAAGAAACATATCTAGAAAACAAGGTTGAAATTCTTTCCATCAAAGCCTAGTTTAGGGTAATCATTTGGATTTCTACAGAGTATTGATCTCTTCACTACCAATTGACTGTTTCATTTCAATATTAGGAGAAAAGGGAAGCTAATATTCAAGAGATATTATGGGAAATAAGTTGGTGTTTGTATGAATAGGTTAATGAAGGCCTATAGATGGTATATTTTAGGATATTTGAAGAGATAAATTCAAAATTATATTATTTTAATTAAAATAAAATAAAAAGATACATGTTGAACTTAAGAGAAAGAAAAATCAAACATGTGTCAAATTATAGAAGTGGTTAACTAATATTTTACATAAAAATTCTTGTTTTCTTATAAAAATCCAACGGTGATAACCATTATTCCTTCTGACCTGTCTAAGGTTGTGTCTAATAGGATGATACGATCTACCTTTTATGTGAATAAGGGTTGATCTAGGCGATGGTTGAGATATCATTTCCATTGTACTTTAAAGCTAACGGTGTTGTGTGTCACTACTATATATATTATTTTGTTTCATCTAAGGCGGCTAAGCGTGTGTACCACACCAACTTTATTAACACCTCAGTCTTAATTAGTGGTGCTAAGATGATCGGTGGGATAGTGATGTAGGAAAATTATAATTTTCCTACTCTTCAAGAAGATGCAATTATTAAGAAAGGTTCCCCCTTTTTATAAATCCCGTAATCACTCGCTTAACCGATTGGATATGTCTCTACCTTTTATTTTTTTGTATGCAAATTTTTACATCCATTAATAAAATGTGATTTTTTTATTGTATCATTTTGATACAAACTTCACTTAGAAGTAGCTTGAATTTTTTTTTTAGAGCAACTACATATATTCCATTGGAAATGTAGGATCGATGGCTATAACCATAAATTCTGTGTTATATATATAATAGACCATCACAGCAAACAAGCCAAACGTTGTTTGAACATTCATATCGATTTTCTCTTTGCAACGACTATTCCATTCAGCTTACAATCAAACAACAATTGGTCACAGACTTTGAACAAGGTGTTACCTTCAGGTACGCTGCCTTTGACAAGAGAGGTTACTGCTTAAGTTGAATATACAATTGTTGGACGTGCTCATACCGTTCAGCGATCAACACTAACTATAAATCAAATTTTACACTCACATACTTTCATATGAGACACTGCACTTGTAAGAATCGATTTGACACAAAGTTTTTGCCCTGCGTACACTCCAGATCCAACGCAACTTAGGAATCGATAACTGTCAACATACTCTTCAATCGCAGCTTCAGGAAAATTGTTCCACTGCTCAACGCAGATCCTGCACTTGCTAAACGTTATACACCTCACCACGAATGCAGAATCGACTTTATTAATCACCGCTTCAATAACCACAGCTTCAGCTCCACTCAATGCCACATCTGCTACTCCACAAAACACTGTCACAATTCGTCCCTACGCCTGTCACCTGCAACATGTCAGATACGCATACAAGACATATTGAAAATCGAATTTTATTCAGAAATATATGGACGAACATAATATTGCATGGGCTAATAAGCATTAGCTACCCCTCTCTACAATCTCAATAGATACTTCAGATTCTCTCACACACACCTTCACACCTCCAGCTTCTCTAATTTATACAAATATGAGAAACTATTCTTCTCGGAATAGTATTCTTCTAGAGTTTCTCAACAAACTAATGCCTCCCTATTATTTAGCATTTATCCCTATTTTGGTTCTATTCCACGCAGGGAAAGAAACCAATTTCTATTATTATGCCAAATCTAATTAAATAAAAAAACAACCTAAAAATTCTCTAAAAATAAATAACAAATTTAATAAAATATATTACTTAAACTATTTCTAAGTTTATTTTATTTCTAACTAGCCATAACATGTGACCAATATGTCACATTGCTGCCTAGGTGCTTGATGCTCCTGCATCAGACTCCCAGGGAAGAAAGTGATCTTGTAGCTCTTTAGGATCAATTCCCAACTTCTGCAGCTCTGTTGTAGTCATCCAACTGGTGTCTTCTATTGGTTGTCCTTTCCACTTGATCAAATACTGATAATAAGTTTGATGCCTTATTTTCTTTGACTCTCGTTTATCCGAGATAGCTTCTACCTCTCTCTTCTCTGCTTTGGGCATCTGCTCTTCCCAACTCACGGTTGGGATTTTTTCTATTGTCGTGTCTCTTGGTAGTTCTTCCTCTGGTTCTCAGTATAGATACAAGTCTGCAATGTTAAATATAGGCGATATTCCAATTCCTGTTGGAAGATTAACTTCATATGCATTTGAAGAAAATTTCCTTATGATTTTACATGGTCCTATCTTCTTGAGTTTCAATTTGTTATATGTTTTAACATGAAATATTTCCTTTCTTAAATATACCATGACTAAATCACCTACTTGGAATTCCTTTTCTTGCCTTTTCATATCTGCTCTTTGCTTGTACTTGGTGCTGCTTACCTGCAATCTGTTCTTTACCTCTTCCTGTAATCCCTGCATTTTTTCTGCAAATTCTTCAGCCTTTGCGCTCCTTCCCTCTTGTTTCCCTAAGTCTCTGAGCTCATACACACCTCTTGGATGCATTCCAAAAACAATTTGGAATGGACTCATACTAGTACTTCGATTCGGAGTGTCGTTATAAGCAAACTCAGCCTGAGCAAGGGCTAAATCCCACTATTTGGGATTGTTGTACACCGGGCTCCTCAGTATGTTTCCCAGACTTCTATTCACGACCTCGGTCTGCCCATCCGTTTGAGGATGATATGCTGAACTGAAACTAAGGTTGGTACCTAGTTTTTTCCACAGAGTTCTCCAAAAATGTCCCACAAACTTGGTATCCCAGTCAGACACAATACTCACAGGAAATCCATGCAATCTCACAATTTTTGAAAAGAATAGATTAACGATATGTGTTGCATCACTTGTTTTCTTGCATGCAATAAAATGATCCATTTTAGAAAATCTATCCACAACAACATAAATAGAATCATTCCCTCTTTGAGTTTTTGGTAAACCCAAAATAAAATCCACACTAATTGCATCCCATGGTCGATCGGGTATTGGTAATGGCTGATACAATCCTGTATTATGGCTTTTTCCCTTAGCATGCTGACAAATCCTGCACTTTTCCACAAACCGTTTAACATCAGTTTGCATCTTTGGCCAATAATAAAAATTATTTACCTGGGCGAAAGTTTTGTCTTGTCCGAAATGTCCAGACAAACCTCCATTGTGCTTCTCCTTGATTATATTTTCCCTCATAGATCATTTTGGAATACACAACTTATTACTTTTGAATAGTAATCCCCTTGAATTGAATAATCCAACCACTGGCTTTTGTTGTGGATTGCTGGATTTTCTACTGCTGCATAAATATCTTTAAATTTTGCATCATCTTTATACATTTCAACCATTTCTTCAAATCTCACAACACCAACCTGCAATTCTTGCATGATCAAATTCACCCTACTTAAAGCATCAGCAACTTTGTTCAATTTCCCACTTGTATGTTTGATTACAAAAGTGAAGCTTTGTAAATATTCTACCCATTTAGCATGTCTCTAATTCAATTTTGGTTGATTGTTTATAAATTGTAATGTGTGATTATCAGAATATAACACAAACTCCTTTGGCAATAAATGATGTCTCCACTTCTTTAAGGCCTGTATGACAGCATAAAATTCTTTGTCATATGATGAATATTTCTGTTTAGCTTCATTTAATTTTTCACTAAATTATGCTATGGGTTTCTGTTCCTGACTTAGAAATGCTCCAATTGCAATTCCACTAGCATCGGTTTCAACTTGAAAAACTTTTTCAAAATTTGGTAAAGCCAAGATTGGTTTCTCAGTAATCTTCCTCTTTAACAATTTAAAATTTTGATTTGTTGCCTCTGTCCATTTGAATGGTTGTTTATTATCCCTGATTGTTTCGATGATGGGTGCACAAATTTGAGTAAAACTTCGAATAAATTTTCGGTAAAAACTTGCCAACCCATGGAAGCTTCTTACCTCAAATGTGTTTCTAGGAGTTGGCCAATTTACAATTGCCTGGATTTTCTCTGGATCCATTTTCAACCCTTCCTTAGAAACTAAAAAACCCAAATAAATCAGTTCTTCCTTCATAAAGTTGCACTTCTTCAAATTTATTAACAATTTCTCTTGTTGTAAAGTTCTTAGAACTAATTTGAGGTGTTCTAGATGCTCTTCCTTATTTCGACTGAAGATAAGTATATCATCGAGGTAAACAATCACAAATTTACCTATATACTCTTTCAAAACATTGTTCATCAATCTCATGAAAGTACTAGGTGCGTTAGTAAGTCCAAAGGGCATCACTAACCATTCATACAAGCCATTATTTGTCTTGAATGCAGTTTTCCATTCATCCCCTTCTCTTATTCTTATCTGATGATACCCACTCTTCAAGTCTATCTTAGAAAAATAATTCGACCCACTCAAGCAGTCCATTAAATCATCCATTCAAGGTAGAGGAAAACGATACCTGATGGTGATTTTATTTATAGCTCTAGAATCTGTGCACATACGCCATTCGCCTCCTTTCTTTGCACTGAGTACTGTTGGTACAACACATGGACTAAGGCTCTCTCTGATCAAACCTTTGTCCATCAACTCTTGGACCTGTCTTCCAATTTCGGCATTCTCCTGTGGTGTTAACCTGTAGGCTGCTTTATTCGGAAAATTGGCTCCTGGGATTAGATCAATATGGTGGCTAATACCCCCGATAGGTGGCAACTCATTTGGTAACTCATCCACAACAATATCAGCAAAATCATTCAATAAACTTTGAATTTCTTCAGGTAAATCTTCCAAATTTGTAGAGGTTAAGATTACCTTGGGTTTTCCGATAATGGAAAAATGCATCTCTTTACCCTTCTCAACCACCTGCAATAAGGTTTTCCCACTTATCAACATGACGTGATTTCTAAGTGCTTCTTCACCAGCTTCAACTTTCAATGGCAGTAGTGTATGCTTGTTCCCGTCTTTCTCAAGAGTATAAATGTTTCTTCGACCATCATGTATGGCTTTTCGGTCAAATTGCCAGGGCCTTCCAAGCAATATGTGACATACATCCATCGGCATTATATCACATAAAATAACATCCTTATAAGTACCAATTTGAAAGTCAACTTTACATTGTTCAGTTACAAAAATTTGATGGCCTTTCTAGAGCCACGATACTTTATAAGGAGTGGGGTGTACTGTTCTTTCCAACTTCAATTTATCTACCATTTCCGTAGAGACAAGGTTATCAGTACTACCACTATCAATTACTAATTTGCAACACTTACCCCTTGACTTACATATAGTTCGGAATAGATTTTTCCTTTGAACAGGTTCTTTGGTCTCCTTGGCTTCTTTAAGAAATACCCTCTTCAGTAACAGGGATTCTTCAGCTTCTGGTGGTTCTTCATTGGCTTCAGGTTGAGGAATCTCCTCCTTGACTTCAGCAACATTCACATTACGTGGGTTTGTCGTCTTCTGATGAGGGAAATCCCATTGCATATGTCCCCATTCACCACATACATAGCACCGTACATCTCTTCCTCACCCTCTGCCCCTGGGCACGAACCTTCCGCAGCCAGAATCTCCTCTTTGTGGTGGTTTACTGCTTGCACTCCCTGTCTCATTCTACGAGTGTTGAAATTTTGTTCTGAATGTTCCCTTTCCTTTTGTCAGTTCTTACCTCTGTTCCTCTGGTTTTGTTTGTGCACCAGTTTTTCCTCCACCCTCAAGGCTGCTTGATAGGCATCTTCAACTGAATTCAAATTTAATAAGCTAATTTCATCCTGTATTTCATATCTTAACCCATTTATATATCTAGCTACCTTTTCTAGATCATCTTCAACATGGCTAGATCTAATACTCAGCTTATAAAATTCTTCAGTATATTCTTTGATTGTCATCCCTTTCTGTTTTAAGTTTTGCAATTGTCTAAAAAAATTTAATTGGTAATCCTTTGGCAAAAAATTACCCTTCAGTTTACTTACCATCCTATCCCATTGCTTGATTTTGGGCTTCCCTTTTCACTCCCTTGATAGCTGGAATTCGTCCCACCATAAGGCTGCATGGTCTTTCAATCTCGTGGCTGCAAAATTTACTTTCTTCTTGTCATCGACCTCTTCATAGTCGAAGTACTTATATAATGAACTGATCCATTCCATTAGCACCTCCAGACTAAGACTTCCGTCATATAAAGGTACTTCTATTCTTGGTCAACTGCTTGCTTTGACTAGCATCTTCATGACCTTATTTGCTTCATTTTCTTCCTCCACTTCTTCGTCAGTGGTCTCTTCTTCATTGGCACTGTCGACTGCACCATCCGCTGCTCTCCGTTGAGTAGTTTCCATGGTAGCAATTCTCGTGCGTAAATGCCAGATCTCATCTAGAAAAAATGCATTTGCTATAGGTCTCCCTCGACCTATCCTAGCTCCTCTTCTGGGCAGCATTCTCTGCAATACTTCAAAAGAACTTAACAAGCTCTGATACCAAAATGATGTAGGAAAATTATAATTTCCTACTCTTAAAGAAGATGCAATTAATAAAAAAAGGTTCCCCTTTTAATAAATCCCAGAATCACTGTCCTAACTGATTGGATATAATTTACCTTTTCTCTTTGGTATGCAGCTTTACATCCATTAATAAAATGTGATTTTTTTATTGTATCATTTTGATACAAAATCCACTTAGAAGTAGCTTGAAATTTTTTTTTAAAGAGAGAAACTACATATATTCCATTGGAAATGTAGGATCGATGGCTATAACCATAAATTCTACGTTATATATAAGCAAACAAGCCAAACGTTGTTTGAACATTCATATCGATTTTCTCTTTGCAACGACTATTCCATTCATCTTACAATCAAACAATAATCGGTCACAAACTTTTAACAAGGTGTTACCTTCAGGTACGCTGCCTTTGACAAGAGAGGTTACTGCTTAAGTTGAATATACAATTGTTGGACGTGCTCATATCGTTCAGTGATCAACACTAACTGTAAATCAAATTTTACATTCACAGACTTTCATATGAGACACTGCACTTGTAAGAATCGATTTGACATAGATTTTTTTCCCTGCGTGCACTCCATATACAACGCAACTTAGGAATCGATGACTGTCAACATACTCTTCAATCGCAACTTCAGGCAAGTTGTTCCACTGCTCAATGTAGATCCTACACTTGCTGAACGTTATACACCTCACCACGGACGCAGACTCGAATTTATTAATCACCGCTTCAATAACCACATCTTCAACTCCATTCAATGCCACATCTGCTACTCCACAAAACGTTGTCACAATTCGTCCCTACACCTGTCACCTACAACATGTCAAATACGCATACAAGACATATTGAAAATCGAATTTTATTCAGAAATATATGAACGAACATAATATTGCATGGGCTAATAAGCATTAGCTGCCCCTCTCTGCAATTTCAATAGATACTTCAGATTCTCTCACACACACCTTCACACCTCCAGCTTCTCTAATTTATACAAATATGAGAAACTATTCTTCTCGGAATAGTATTCTTCTAGAGTTTCTCAACAAATTAATGCCTCCCTATTATTTAGCATTTATCCCTATTTTGGTTCTATTCCACGCAGGGAAAGAAACCAATTTCTATTATTATGCCAAATATAATTAAATAAAAAACAACCTAACAATTCTCTAAAAATAAATAACAAATTTAATAAAATATATTACTAAAACTATTTCTAAGTTTATTTTATTTCTAAATTAAATACAACATGTGACCGTGATGTTGTACATCATTGGGTTAGGTGCTTGATGCTCCCGCATCATATAGGTACTGTAAGGCACATAATGCTTAAAAGTTGAGAGAATAACTCAAATCAATGAAACGTTTCTATGAAAATCTGCGACTTTAAATAAAAAAGTGTGGCTATAGACACTTCTCCCGCAAGAGAAATAAAGATTTGAATATGCCTTTGGAAGCATAATAATTTTATTAGAGGCTACATGAACTATCATTAATTAAGGAAAGAGGGAGAAAAGAGAAATTTTATTCAATACTAAGAACCTAAGGTAGGATAATAAATGGAAATCGAAAACAATAACCTTATACAATAGATTTTTCATGATTATAGTAATATAATAGAATCCACTATAAGTTCTCATAGTGGAATAAAGTAAGAAGGTAAGAACTCTGAAATCATAAGTTGAGAATATCAAGTGTTTTTATGAAAAAAAATGTCTAAGAAAAGTTTTTCATTAGAGAGGAAGACACATGCAATGTTTCATAAGATATAAAGAGTTGTAATATATATATAAACATAGATAGGAATTGATTAATAAGGATCAAGAACTATTATCTTACAAATAACATACAACAAGTATGGAAAAGGAAAAATCTGAGCATAATTAATATTCGTATCGATAATAACTAAAATATTACTATCAAGAAAACAAATGCTAATAACACAAGTGTTCTAAATATTTACGACCTTTATGGTTGATAATTAAACTACTTAGGATGTTTTGCATGTAATTGTTTTTGAACAAATGATAAGATTTTAGGGAAATAAAGTGAAATTTGTTACCAAGGAAGCATATAGTCGAATTGGTGACCTCCTATGGATCCGAGAAATGCTAGAAAAACTCCTTATATATTAAATTCCAATGTGACTAAATTCCCACAATAATAGGAGTGCAAGAGTGTAACTAATGAAAAAGTTATATCGACAAGAAAACAAGTTGCGTATGCACTATAAACTTGATTAAGTCTAACTTTAGATTAAATATAATAGATATAAGAACCATTAGTAGAATGTTATACACCTAAATATTCAAGACATCTCATGTAGTTGATATGAGGGTACCATAATAAAAATTATAAATTACGATTAGCTCCTAACAAGAGCTAAGAAAATCTAAATCGTAGTAGTAATGTTTGTATTGTTGAACTAGCAATATAAAAATAAAAACACTCAAAAATATTGAAATAAGGGAGAAAAAGGTGTAACACATTATGAGGTACATTATGTTGGTCTCAATCATGAAAACTGGTGAACAACAAAATACTTTTTGGACTAGCCAGCTGCGTAGTGACCGTGAATATACTAGGAAAAATAGCGTTAAGGGTGGACATATTTAAGTCCACTTTAAGGTTGGTTTACTCATAACATAGTGACCTATGAAAATGGCTAAAATAGTATATGCAAAATTGATACAAAGATATCCAATTTATAGAATGCGTAGCAAACCGTCCCTTGATTATTATTATCTCTATGCAAGAAATGTGAAAAGAAATTCTACAACTTCGTATGTTGGAGTTTATAAGTAAACAATATTCATGTTAGTGAGAATAGCTACAAGGTATATCATTGTAATATATCAAATGGTGTGGACCTAGCTGGATGCATGTGGATAGTATATTGAGTGCGGGTGAAATTAGGGAAGCACATATTCAACATGTATAAAAATGTGCTAGAAAAGGAGCATGGCATAAATGTAAGAGTATGTATGCCTCATAGTTGAGTCAACACAGCCAATATGAAATAAAGTGATGATTGTGAAATCATGAATGACATGAAGCGCATCTTCCTTTCGGTCTTAAGAAAAGATGAAATTTCTTCGACACAATACAAAGAGTTTAGAAAAATACTAAAACAACACGTAACTAATAGAATGAGACATAGCTTATTAATTAATACTTCCCAATCATATTAAAAATTGTAACTTTTTTTCATGTATCATTACTTTAAGAAATAGGAAGATGATAAATTTCACTAAATTGATTGGAAAATCCTATAGGTAGATTCTAAGGAGACCTTTTTGGTAGAACCCCATCAAATTCTAGACCGGAAAGGATTTCAGCCTGTGGAACGAGTCATCGGCCATGAGAAAGTGCAATGAAATCCTACTTTACTTCAAGAGATTTCATGAGAGCAAGAAGATGAAAAGAAGAATTGGTTATCCATCAAGGTTTCTGATGAAGAAGAAATCTGGAAAACATGAACACTCTAGATGGTGTAAATAAATTGGGAGGAGAATGTAATATCCTCTTCATCATATACTATTGTTTTGATTATAATGAGTTATGTTAGAAATAACTGGTAAAAAATCCATGAAGTTAATATTGGAATAATTATGTAAAATAATATTTATTAATAAATAGATAAATTGAATGTGTATGTTTTTGGGAATGAAAAACCTATAAATGAGATACTTTCCACAGTAAAGAAAGAAAAAAAAACTGCATTGGTAATAGATATTGAGGATAATTCTTTTCATGAGAAGAATTATAGATGAAATTATAGATAAGATTAATGGGATGGAGAGAAAAATCCATAAATTTTCTTAGTTAGAGAAAATATGCTAATCTTGGATAAGCATAAAGCGTGAGTGAGTAGAAAAATATATGATTTTATGGAAAAATCCCTAGTCAAGGTACATCAAAAGGACCACATGTGGATGTTGGCTTATAGAAAATTATCATGAAATAAAGGAATAAAATACTTAGGGAAAGGGATCAACCTGCATTGTTGATCTCTTTCGAAGGTACTTTTCAACTCGTAGAAAATCGAAGGTATATTTCATGGTTGTGGAGTTTAGTGTGGTCATCAAGTACAATTTACTTCAGCAATTTTTGTTAGAAAATATGTGCATAATTACTTCTGAGTATAGTTTTGAAATTATTTTTTGGAAAATAGGAATTTTTTTTGGTTTGATATCCCTTGAATTTTAAGGTTAGTGTGATGAATATAAATTATGTGTTTAGTTCTATATATTCTTGGATTCTCTAATTTCTTTGATGTGGATTAATTCTCCCAATAATTATGATACTTAAGAATTTTGTAGTAAATAGTAATATATAAAAAATAGGTTCATACATAATGATACAGAAAATTTGGTGATAATATATCGTATTTTAAAATAAATGGGTATATGAAATGAAAAAGAGGATATATTATATTGTGCATAGGGTCGTATGTATGGTAAGGTCTATGGGTTATTCGTAAAAAAATTATACTCCCTTATAGACAACTAATATTCAACCTTGTCAACAACAATTTGAGAGAAAAAAGGGGAAAAGTTATAAAGGGTAGACTTCATATAATATTTTTAGGAAAAAGTAAAGTGAAATTTCAGAGCTATAACGTTTGAAAGCTATATCTAAATGGACTAACACTTTTTTGATATAATATATACATTTCATATCTTTATACATATATATATATATATATATATATATTAGTCGAGAAAATGTTCTACTACTCTGTACGAGTCAATATAGGAAAAATATGATAGGTACTAGACAAAGAACCTGGGAAGTCTAAATATGAAGCAAAATATTGAACATAATTCCATGCAAACCTGAATAAGTATGGTAATTACTAGTCATTGGGATATTTTCAGTGACATGTACATATCTCACATGTCAAGTTAAGGCATCGGTAGAATATATGAAAAGAAATTACAGTGAAACACAATCGTCATTAATAACAGTGTAGTTAATGTACCATTGAATACTATTGAAAACTACTAAACTATTAAATAAGTCTAAACATATACCAAAGATAACTTCGGAATATCTTCTTATGTCGACATGCACATAAAGGGGCTTTTCATTCATACATATATGAATTGAGAATAATTAAGAAAGTACATTCTCTTGTTGTCTTATCAACTGAGGCATAGATCACAGAGCCAAATCATAAAAATAAAGACGCAATGAAAGGAGTATTGAATCATTACCATGAAAAAAATTAACTCCTAATTAAGAGATAGTAGTACTATCTAAGAAAATCGGGAGATTAATAATTAAAATCTGAAATAGATATAAATGTCCATTCAAGACAACAACGACCATGCCACTATCCCCATGACACTACGAGTATTAATTAAAAGGAGACCCCGTAGTCGACTCATATTTATGAGTCTTGTAAATAAATCATGTATATTACTATTGTTGAAACAATGTAACAAATATATTTCATATTGCATATGGACTCTATGAGCCATTTATATATCCAAAAACTATGTTGGAGAGTATAGTGTATAAGGTTTTGCGTCCATAAATCTGAGGATAGCTTGAATAAACCCAGAAACAAAACATAAGCATATAGGATAAATTTATGCCAATGTATAGAGTCACAAGTTCGTAATGAGTCATGAAGTTATAGCTGCTAACTCACTTTAAATTAACATCTACATTAAAATGGAAGAACGAAAATCCATATCCATCATGGGATGTGAGACAAAATCAGTGGAATGGTTTGACATCAGAGAGAATCTGTAAATAACCTCGAGCCTAAGATATTGTTGAGTTTGATATTAGCTCCTTCAAATCAACATATATTGAACTGTGGTAAGAGGGGCTGGATTCTCCCTACAAATTCAATAATGGATGGCATCAACTCTCATAAATATTTTTGCACCACATGGAATAGAAAGTCAGGAAAATAAAAATTTCAGGTCAGTATTTGACTGTACCTCGTCGTATGACTCACATTGCAGCAGATAGAGAGGTAAGAGCTATGTATATGCCCTATCACTCGAAATTCTCATTGGGAATTCACAAATAAATATCCTTAGTTGGCAATGCCACACATGTGAAGAAAACCTGTGGAATATAAGAAATAAACACAGCAAGTAAAACACAAAATTGTAACCACGATGGATACGCCACAGCCACACCTCGTAAATATTTATAAACATGGGCTATTTACTCCGGGCAAGGGTTTGGAGTTTCCTTTCAGTGCTCTAACATTTTGTTCCAAGGGTTTTGTGCACTAAGAAATTTTTCTGTAAGAGGTCGTGGTTATCAAGAAGGTAATATTTCTCCATGGGAATATAGGTTTTGTGGCCGGTAAAATAATCGTAAAGGAAAAGAGATTGATGCATAACATGAACCATAATATATGTTGGTTTTAACCTCAGATACAAAAAATTATCTCGTAAACAAATTCTTAAAGATATAAAATAAACAATAGCGAGAGAATAAAACATAAAGTATATATACACAGAGATTTTCCCTTTCAGATCCCAAATCAGTGATCTAGTGAACTTGATTTTTCATTACATTCATTTTAGTGTTACAACACATATATACATGCCGAAGAATTGCATAAGAAATAATACATTAATCCTGGATTAGAACATAACCGCGATTTCCCTCTGACCGGATCTAAAAATACGAGGTGGAAAACCATCATGCCCCAAAACCATGTGCAAACCCATGCACAAAACCATAGGTGATCCGCTCCCACCCCAAAATAGGGTCCAAAAAGAAATTCCCAGAGCACTACACTGTACTCCCCGCGCACAGGGAGCTACCTCTTTTGCTCTCAATGGGCTTCCTTTTCCTAGCCGACACCTCCACCAGATCCCATGCCTTATTATTGTGTAAGGCTTCCCATTTCATCAACCATGGCCTCCTTCCATAGTTTTCCATCCTCCTGAATCCACACTTCCCTAACAATGATTATGGGATCATCATTAGTGATAGTTAAAGAAAAATTTGAAATGCAAAGAAGATGGATTATATCATTCTCAGGTTACCTTCTTTCCCAAACTTTATCTTCTCACAACTAGAGTTTGAGGCTCTCTCCTCTATCTCAATATTGTTCTCGTTATAGAGTCTCGATTCTATCCTCCTTTAGCTCAAACTATATCTTCTCGGTTCTTTGGTAGGACTTCTATGTTTAATAACATATTTCACTCCTCTCTAAACACCACATCTTGAGTGTACACAACCTTCCTTGTTTAGTGGGTTCCAAAGTTTGTAACCTTTTAAACCATCCTTATACCCAATCAAGATGCACCTTTTCATATTTATTATCCAACTTGGTCCATTTCTCCTTTGGAATAAGTACATATGCATCACATCCAAATACCCTCGTATGTGAAAGCGAGAGGGTTTCTTACCACTCCATACCTCATGTGGATTCTTATCCTCCAATGCTGATTAAGGTGAGTTTTAATGAGGTAACATGGCAGCCATCAGCTTCTACCCATAATTCTTGTCCTAACCCTAGATCGTTGAGCATGCTTCTTGCCTTTTCCATCGTTGCTCGTTCCACTTTCTACAACTCCTTTTTGTTAAGGTGTGTATGGAGTAGTCTTCTACCATTAAATATCACACTTATTACAGAAATCTTTCAAATTCCTTCTTGCAGTAACTCTCCATCATTATCTAATTTCAAGACCTTTAATCTCTCTTCTATCTAGTTTTCCACCAGAGTCTTAAATTTTTTAAATCTATAAATTACTTCATACTTTCTATTCCTCAAGAAATATATTCATATATTCCTTGAAAAGTCATCTATGAATGAAGTATATATACAAAAATTCCTAGTGATGGAATCCCACATGGATCTAAGCACACATCACTATGCACAAGCTCTAATATCTTATTCACCCTTCTTTAGCACTAGAAGGAAAAATCACCCGATTCTCTCGCTTCCCACAATGCACACCACAGAACTGAAATCCAAAGATAATGATACATCTCTTCATCTATAATAGATACCAAGTGCAATATTGGTGCCTTCTCTCTAATATGAATCCCACTTTATTTTACATGTCTTTTCCTGAGACTACTAGGGCTTTCCACTCCACTTTCAGAACCACAGAATCGTCGCACCTATCAAGAATAGTGCTACCTCAAGCTTTCGCGCAGTTCCAATCCTTAAATCCTCACATTAATACTCACTTCAATCCATCTTTTTAGGTATCATTCTCGAACACTGCTTTACACCGTGATCATCCATCTTTCTTTATAGAAATCAAATTTCCGGCCAATGTAGGAATATGGATAAATAATTTCAGAAGTGTTCTAATCCTTCCACCTTGCGTACTTCATATTAAATTTTCCACATCCTTCGATTCTGGCCTTCCTATCATCCCTCAACAAGACATCACCAATGATCATACTTCTCATACTCACAGAATCCACTCCCTATTGGGATTGATGAAAATATGCACCGAGTCAATCAAACCATGCCTCATGATCTACATACATATTTGAAGAAGAAGCCAACACACATCCCCACCTTCAAATGAGGTGGTTTTTGCCTCTGCTGCATGAGCATCATCGTATCCCTTCTTTCTCAAAGAGATTTAGATCTGCAAATTCCTTTTTGAAATGCCTTACCTTTCCACATTTCCAACCGACCTTCGCTGTGCTTTCCCCGGAGATTTACATCCCCCTCTATATTTAGATCTCCCATTCAAAAAATTATTTTGTTTCGTTCTACTACCTTCCTCATACAGAGTAAGGCATCTCCATTCTTTCCTCCATATTTCTCTATCCCATTTCTCCACAAGGTTGAGACAATTACATAAAAATTAAGGTAAGGGTTGTATTGCTACCCATTAATCAGATCATCCTGAATCTAGTAGAGAACACAACCAAATGGTCCACTTATCTTCATCCGAGATCATCAATATCAACATATGAAAAACTCGATTTACCATATAGTATTGAAGGTGTTCATATGCTCTATCACCAAGTCTCCATCCTTCATCCCTGTGTTATACAACTTTTTCCGCAGAGAAATTTATTCACCAGAGAATTAGATTGGTACAAAGTCCCTAACTTTACCCACAAAGTCTTGGTCATAGCTTCCCTAGATACATTCAGCAATACCGAATGCGAGAAACACAACACATATTATTCTCTACCACCAATTCAACTTTTCCCAATCTTCCTCTAACATTATCATTGGCTTAATACCAGGATGCATGCGATCCACGATCTTTATCCACCAACAAATCCCCCATCACCTTGGCAGGCTTTACAACTCAAAACTACGACCATTAAATTTCTTGATCTTTATCTTTCCCTCACATCCATCTCCTTTCACCACAAGAATCGATCTGTAGATCTCCCCTGTCAGGAGTCTGTGAGCCATCCACTTCCCTGAAGCCCTGAGGTGTCCCCTTGGAAAGAGCTGAAACAACTCTAATACCAAATTTAAGTTTTAACCCTATACAAAAATTATATGCAAACAAATTCTTAAATACGAAATAAACAATAGCAACAGCATAAACATAAAAATATACACATATTTCCCTTGGATCCAAATCGGGACTACCGAAGCTTCATTTTCATTATATTGCTTTTAGTGTTACAACAAATATATATATATAGATGTAGAATCATTCATAAACACAATCCATTAATAACCCTGGATTAGATCATAATTGTAGTTCCCTTGACCCGGATCTACAAATACGAGGATTAAAGAAAACCATCATGCCCCAAAACCATGTGCAAACCTATGCACAAAACTATAGGTAGGGTTCGCCCACCAAAAAATATGGTCCCAAATAAGGTATTCTAAGGCGTTGTTGCCCCCCCTGCGACCTCCCACTACACCCATAGAAAGCTGAGCAGGGGGTTTTACTTCCCCTTGTGGACCCCACACATGCAACTATTCTATGGAAAGATTGAACACACCCCATGAACAGAGTCCCAATTTTTAGCAAGATAGTGTTACAATCACACTTACCAAACATAAACTCTGAATAAATATAAACCAAGGAATTGCTTGTATATGTCGAGATAATTCAAATTTCGAAAAAAGATTACAGAATAGAGACAAATGCATTAATGCTTAACTTGTGGGTGAAATGAGGCAGTGAGCCCTCTGCAGATGTAGTAATTAGAGGCATCAAAGGAGGCACCACAACACATTTCTTCCTTGCTAAAATATATAACCATGGGAAAAATATTCAAGGGGGATTTTCTCACTAGTGAAATAAGAGGAAACTAGAAGAAGGAAAGAAACACCATTGCAACACCTCAAGGATACACCACACTTAAATCTCCTTTGGAAGAACCCTGGAGAAGTTACCAATAAATCACATGATGAGGATGGGACACAACCCAAACCCTACCCTTGATTAGTATTTCTTTATTATTAGTTAGCCTCTTGTCGCTTTTACCTTTTTCTAAGTCCCAATTGTGTCTTCCATGAACTTTGGAAGTAAACAAAAGAATTGAGAAGAATGAAATGTTACGTGACAAGAGGATTATCCCGAGTGATTCATGTTCGAGAGGAAATTTTTACTATCATCTAGAAGTGTGCTTGATGAACGAATGAGCTCCTATTTTGGAGGGAGCAACAAGTCCAACAAGTTTGAAGGATGCCATAATGAGGATTGTGTGGAGATCGAAAATTTTGTGATGACTTCCAATTGCATATACATGTATGTGGTAGAAGGACCCATAGATAAGTATTGAAGCAAGGATTTTCCTAGGAGGAAAGGATTGAAGATACATTTTCCTCCATATGTCAAGTATAATTTTATTAGAATGATTATTTCTTTTGTGGGTTGGAAATTATATCGGAGTAGATGTGGAGACCATTTTTTCTCAATGGAGTAAATAGGGAATAAACGGTGTACACATAGAGCCACCTCGGGGCCTTGAGGTATATGAGAAAAAACCTCACGGATTGCGAACACAAAGGAAGAAAGATGTATACCTGGACCTACGAGACATTGTATTATTGGATAGATGGATATCTTATTAGTCGTTGATCGTGTTATCATGCCAAACTGCTTTATGATTGGAGAAAAAAATACTCACATAACAAAGGGAGTGACGAGTGACGGGGAGGATTTCCTTCATCATAGACGAGAGAATTCCAAGCCCTAACTCTAGGTGTTAGAGGGAGTTGATGACCTTTGAGTTCAATATGAAGGATGTTGGTTGGATAATTTAGTTTTTAGAGCTAGAATTGTAAGAGAAAATATTATGATAAACATGTTATCACAATCCTTGAGAGATTTTGGGATGATGGATGAGAAAATCATGGCAGCTTCCATGGTAACTAATTTGTAGAAGCTAAGTGGTAGAGGTAGAAGCTAAAGTGCCTCAAAAAAGATCTGTTTTATTTCAAAGAGTGCACACCATTCAAGGTCCTTTGAAAAGTAGTTATGGCACAACATGCAATGTACTAGCATGGTACAATTATATGTGGTCACAAGTACAATTGCAAAAAGATGATTCATATTGAGCAAAGAGTGTTTAAGACATGAAGAGAACATCATCATGATAATTCGAGTTTGGATTATTCTTAGGAAGAAGTGACATTTTCACTCTTGGGACTACATAGGATGAGTATATTTCAACTATTTTGAAAATTTTGAAGCAATGGCTTCAAAAGCTGCTTAGGATCATTTAATTAAGTGGAGGAGACAACCATGATGGCGGGTTGAAGAACATTGAGATCATGGCACCACCACATTTGGGACATGGTACATAAGGGGCTTGATAAGGCTCAATCACATTTCTTATATAGATGAGCGGGATGCTAACACTCTCTAAAAAGGCCTTTCTCCCGAGGTGATGTTTGTATGCTTATGGGGAAATATCATATTATTTGATAATTCTTCCCTTAAGTAGAGGGAGTGTTTCACTTTCATTAATGGGAAGACATTCTCCCTATCTCAATGGGGCAAATTGAGTGTGTCTGGTGGATAATGTGGCTAGGGAGAATGGCTTAGAGAGAATCAACGCTCGGAAATTAGCAGCAAGTCGGCGAGTGAATTCCTTTAGCATAGGGGAAGGAGACTTACCATTCAACTACTATGCGGGAATGGTAATAGCCTAGGAGATTTCACCATAGATCACAGGTGTTCACGAGGGTTCCAAAGTGACGTGGATAATTGGTGAATTTATCAGTGAAAACTTGTTTAGCATGATGCTAATGCAGTTCTTTAGTCATCGGTATTTTTCACATTGGTGATGAATAGTTATGTGACCAAGTTTTCTAGCAGTTGATCTAAAAAATTGTGTTACCGGTGGAAAAACACCATAATTTTTCCTTCCCTGTTCTTCCCAGATACACTCATGATGAGATGAAACCTCATTATCAAGTCCTATCTAGCCTCGGCCATGCTATTTTTCCAATGGAAACAAGCAATTAATCACATTAAAAAGTCTCCCCTAAGTTAGGTAGTGGCGCTTTAGGAACTTCTCCCTTGGCAAACCACTCTAAAGCCAAAGAACCTCTACCTGCTATAGACTAGTCCAGGCAGACCTTCCCATTCTGCCAAATAAGGTTAGTTTCTGACCCTAGGTGGTCTCCTAATACACCCTCAAGTCTCGACAATACATGGACCATAGTTAAACGATTCTAGGTGTTTTTACGGTGTTATAATGGATCTTTCAAGAAAAAGGCATACCGGCATCCATAAGACAATGTGTTGGCTCCACATAGGAAGACGATTTGCTTCTCAGTGTGATCTTGAGCAGGATGCGGCCTCTGATGATTTTTCATTAAGCTCTTGTAATCACAGTCAAAGCACAAAAGAAAGGGCAGGTGAAAGGAAAAATAACACTTTCAAAGGAAATTTGATGATATGGTACTTAAGTGAAAAACCTCCTTCACCCTACAGCGAGAGGGTTTGAAGAGCGAAGAACCCTCCTTCATTTCACAAACGAGAGGGGTTAGAGCGCCTCCTTCATCTATAAAGCGAGAGGGCAAATGGACAAAGTCTATTTTAAGCTTTCACTAAGCTATGGACAAACTTAGGTTACGGTGAGACAACAACTATGGTTTTCTAAAGTAAAATGATTAAAGCGAGAGGCAAAACGGTGGGTTTTAAAAATAAATTTCATAAGTTCACTATTATTTGAGTTACAATGTGAAGCTAACGGGTTCATCATCATTGAAGAAAGATTATGAAAAGAAGATAGTCGAAAGAGGTCAAAAAGTGTCTTGGTAAAGCGACCCACCTTATATGTGTACCAAAGGAAACCACTACAAGTGATATTGCTTTCAAAAAGTTCCCATCCTTCTATTCATAAAGAATTTTCTTTCAAAGTCACTCATCATAGTGGAAACGAATGCAATTTGAGTTTAATTCTCCTAAAAAGGCATTGCAAATAAATACACAAGCTCTGAAATAGGTAAGATAGATTATGGCCTGAGTTCCAAGATGCAGAACTGACATTGAAAGCCAATAATGTAGGCCATGTCACAAATGAAAGGCCTTCTCCTTATGAAAAGCAGGTCAAAGGAACCTTATTTGACAGTTTAAGTAGAGAAAAAGTTTCGGAAAAAATGGCCTCTTGATAGACGGTGATTGTAAAATTTAATTGAATACAACTGAAACAATCAGGTTAAAGAGAAACATCATTTGGAGGATATATCTCTGATTCCCTATATGGATTAAAGCAGTTTCCCTCTCACAGAGGAAATATGATCATAAGGAGCAGTACATAATCAAGTCTTAAAAATAGGTCATCTCCTTGCAAATGGCAAAAGTTTCATCACTCATTAATATGTTTGAGTAGTTTCCCATTTTAAAGGTTCACTAAAGGGTCGGTGGCGAGGAGAGGTTACTTTTCAAATGTGTAAACATAGTGAGCAGAGTTTGACCCTTGGAATGATTTTATTATAAGAGGAAAAGAGTCATAGCTACTACAAGCTGTTCAATTAAGTACGCAGTTATGCACACACTTATTCAAATGACGGGCCTCTCATAACACGTTCCAAAATCATTGTTTTCTTTTGAATGGAAGGCAGGTGGTTTAAGAGAATTCTTCAAACCCTCTGGAAATTCAATTCAAGGGTAGTTGTGGCTAGCTGTTCAAAATAGAGAGAGGGACCATTGCAACCTTTTAAACTTCTCAAGAAGCAGGGGCATTTGCTCCCCTCTTTGTGTCCACAGTTGAGAGAAGAAATTTCGAGCTAATTCTGTTGATTTTTGGAGAAGCGAAGAAGCACGCGCAGCATGCAGCAGCATTCCTGACGGTTACAAGGGTTTCCCTTCTTGCGTGGCGTGCACATAAGCATTGGTCTTGTGTTGACAGGTGACTGAGCATCCCTTTTTGCGCGGTATTTTCCACAGTAAACGTGTGCATGCTTGTTTTACCTGCAAACCATCGAAATGCCCAGCTGGGAGTGGCTTTAAAAGTGCAGCACAAACCTCAATCGGGGCTTGCCATGGAATTATCAAGGTATTTGTTGCCCCCTTGAAATGTTTGTCAAAGCTGACAAGTGGTGAAAAAAGGATTGAAGCTCATGTGGTGTAAATCATAGCTTTGAGTTTGTTAGGAAGAATGGTGTTTTACGTTTAAAAAGCTCGAAATTACTAGGGCATTTTGTCCAACAACTGTCATAGTAAAGTAGTGGATTTCTTCTGCTTGTCAAAAACCTAAAATACCCTCAAAGACAAGTGGAAAGGTAGAGCGGTGTTTGAAGAGACAAAATAGGGTTTGAAAAAGAAAACCAGTGAACCTAACTTCCCAAAGTAATTAGTGATCGTGCAAGTATTTTCTTTGTTTCAAAAGTCATCTACGCCAAGTGCAAGGGCAAAAAAAAACCACTATTTTCTCCCTTGATGTTCTATAAAACGGACTTTAAATGAGTAAAGCGAGTCAAATCATTTTGAAAGGTATTGTTATAGCTGTGGGTGAGGGAATAGTGAATATAGGAGCAGTATTTTGATTAAGATGAGCGTTCCTACTACGAGGTTGTTTGTCCTCACACCAAAACACAAGGAACTTGATGACTTTACTAATAGGCTGCTTTGGTGTTGTGTGTATATTTGTTGATTGTGTACTTGTTTTTAAAATTATTTGTTGATTGGCATACCAAGAGAAGGGCGATTTTTTGGAGGAATAGAGACCTAATATCCTGAAGCATCTCATAACATTTGAAACAAATTTGCCTTGATCAAAATAGTGATTTGCAAAAGAGAAGAAACGAGTTTGTTTGAAAAACATCCAGCAGAAATCCTTTTTGAGGCGATTTGGTTTTACGGAGATCATCTGAACAAAATGCCTCCCAGGCAGGAATGATGAGAATTGGATTCCATAAGAAATATGAACCTATTTCTACTAGAAGTGGATACCCATGGAATCTTGTTCCATTTCATGAGGTTGGGTGTTTACTCATTTTATTTGTCAAAGGGTGCAAGAGGTGAAGACTTTCTCTCTCCTTTAACACATCTTTGCGCTTTGAGGTTAGAGACAAACTGAACATGAGCCTTGACTTCAAATTCTCCCTAGATCTTCTCAGAATACCCAAATCCCTATATTGGTGGCGACTGATTTAACAAAGCCATTTGGAATCGGATGATTACAAACCCTTCCCTAAACACCATTACGATAAATGTGTCCTTCTATTTTTCCTTTCTCATAACTTTTTAACAGCTCACCCTCTCATGAAGAATTATCTCATGTGATTACTTCCTTGTGAAGGGGAGATTCTCCAATTGTCATATCACATTTGACTTCTCATGCATTTCTGTTATATGCCTGAAATCTTCTTTCTTCTTACAGGCTTGTTGAGAAAATGGCCTCCACCGTCAGGAAGAAGCCTCCTTCACGACCAAATGGCCCCTATCTCTTCCATCACTCTCTCATCAAAATCATCATTCTTCATTAGCTTGAAAAGAGGTCTGGGGATGTTTTCATCACTCTCATCCAGTTTCTCCACTTCTAATACCTCGGTCCATACATCCCCTACATCTCTGCTGTCGTCCCTCACCTTCTTCTAGCGAGACCTATTCCTAAAAACCACAGTTACCCACCAAGGAGACAAGAAGAAGATCACAGAGAGAGGGGAAGAGCATGATCTGTGATGATGAGGAAGAGGATGAAGGTGTGACATGATGAACAACGGCAAGGAAGAGGAATAAGATGATGACAGCATCTGTGTGAGTCATGAGGGTGAACGATGTGCTTATGTGATGATGAGGGTGAACAACATACTCTGATGAGGTGAACAACAACCTTATGATGACACACAACAACATCATCATAGTGATGATGAATAGCAGCAAGGGGATGAGGATAAGCAACACGGTGAGGATGAGACAGGCGACAACATGAAGATGATGAACAAGGATAGGAAAGTGATGAATAGAGGCGATGAAGCTAGAGGTAGCATAGCGAGTGATGAGCGAGGGGGCTTTGATGAGACGAGAGAGGTTCTTGCCAGAGTGATAGCGAAGCGGCAAAAGATGATACACAACGGCCTCTCGAAACTTCAGCCTCTTCAGAAGAACGGCTGAAAACAAAATAAAGAAAACAAGGCGATGAACGTAAAAGGGCCATGTACCCTCTTCTCCTAAAAAGGCCAAGCCCAGACGACAAAGAGAGTGCCTAGAGTGGTCCCACTCCAAATGTAATAGGGAGCTCTCCCAGGAAGTAAAGGAAAATTGCAGAAGCCCATCATTGATTTCTGGAGGAAGAGAGCACTGGAGAATAGCCACCCAAAGCAAAGGAAGGGTAAGGAAGAAGAGCGAGTCATAAACGAAGTGCATTGTTTGTCTCGATCCAAAGCGATGATAGTGATAATGAGGCCGGATTCTAGAAAACCTCTTAAATATCCATAGAGAAGGAAAAATTGATTCTTTGAAGGATGATCTTCATAGAGCTAGAAATTTCAATCAATTTTTGCAAATCCAAAATAGGCAAATGAGTGTCCACATGGTTGTTTATGAGACACGGGCGACCAGAGAGTACAGAAGGAGGCCTCCAAAGCCCAAGCAAGGTTGGAAGAACTCATGGGCGATTTCGATGAAAGTGAAGGAGAAGATGACCTAGGCGAAGAGGCCTAGAACCATGGGGCTTAGAAAGGCCATCTTGAGGAAAAAACAAAGAGAAGAGAAGAATGCCCTTCTCCCATCTACTCCTCTCATTTGTAGTTATTTGAGAGCAGAGAAGATAAGAAGAGAACAATAAGGAGGCATGGCTTGAGAGAATCAACGACCACTTGGAGAAAAGAGAAATTGGAGAAGAGAGAAAACAGGGATTTAGACCTTGAAAGGGGGAGAATGACGAGGCATTACAAGGATTAAATCGGTTGCAGCGCAAGTTGAGGGAGTTTGCTCAAGAAAAGCTCAAAGGAGGCTAAAGGGAGGCTTCGACCTACGAAGAGTGAGGAAAGACACATGAGGACTTTACATTTTGGCCTATGCTTCCACAACATGTTGCTGAGAGCCCTTGAGAGTCATGCTCACAATTTTGAGCTATTTTTGATATATTTGGTTTTTTAGCATTTTTGGGTTTTGGCCAAAACTCATGGAGCTTCGCCATTTCAGTTGGGGGATCATCAAAGGAGAAGGAGAGAATTGGTATCATTGGATGCCATAATTTTAGGAGCACACACTCAGAAATTTTAGGACATTTTAAGATCCATTTTCTCCCCAAAAAATGGCGAAAAATGGCCGCCTCTACCTCTGCACAGTCTGTCAGAAACCTCATTTTCATTTTTACATACACTGTTTTAACGGAGGACTTCTTGGCATCAGATTGGAAAATTCACTGGTTTATCGAGGAAAGTAGACACTTAGAGCTTTCCAGCGAGCTGTCATGAAGCCTCAGTTTCACAGCCGGGAAGAAATTTGCCAAGATTCCAGAAGCAAGTCGAGGGAACTTTTGCTGATGTAATTTTTGAAGTATTTTGCTAAAAATTGAACCTTTAAAAACTGCTTTCCTCATATGTACGTTTAGCTGTTTTGCCATGAGAAGTTATGAAAAGTCCAATTTATTTCCCTCTTTTTAGCAATTTTTAGATATTTTATGAGATATTTTGTGCCTTGGGCTTTGCAAAGCCTCAATGACAAAATTAGATATTTTAGATAGGCCAATGAGAGTGCAAATTAACTAGAGGTTTTCCTCACTTGAGCCTATATATTCCAATGGCTTTCCATTGTAAACAGAGCTGGAATTGATGATAGAAGCAATATATGGTCATATAAGCTTTGGAAGAAATACCTACTGTCTCCTGCTCTTGGATGATGAAAGAGAATTTGTTGTTGGATTCCATGACTTGTTAGAATGGTATAGTGTCTTTCTTTGTTTTGTTTTTCTAGTTTTCATTCATGAATCCATGTTTCTTTCTTGCTATATATCAGTAGAGAACAAATTTGAGACATGCCTTACATGGAGGCACCTCCAAATTTCTTGTTTCATGTCATAACTTCTATGTTTCTTCATTCTTAATCACATTAAAGAATTCTTGATTGCTCTTTAATAACTCAAGGATATTGTTGCTTGTTTCATTCTGGCTTTATGCATGCTAAGTATGATTGTAGATACGCCTACTTACTCATAGCTGTATAACTCCATCCATAATTCTCTTTGAAGCGATTAGATTGTCATTTATTGAACCAAGGAGGTCTTGTTCAAGTCTTGCCCTTTGCCTGAACTATGAAATCTTGTTTTCAAAGTGCCCAATAACCAAAATTACTGTTTGAAAGCGATGGCATAGTGATTTGAGTTGTTTCTATCTCAGGATTTATTTCCCCAAAAAGTCGATAGCCATTTCCCAAAGTTAGAAGTGATATATCTCTATGCATGGCTTGAATGTTTATTTCTATGTATTCATTAGCTTATAGTTACATTTTCTCTGTGATTAATAGTTTTCCCTACCATGTTTATGTATCATCTATTAAACTAGTTATGCTTAAAATAACTTTGTTTTTCTAAAACATGATGTCATTTTACTCCATTTTTTCCCAAAGATCATTTCTACCTCGAATCAAATCGACCCTTCAACAACCTTGTATGCCATCGATAGCTTTCTTGACCTTTTCTACCATGCCCATTTGACATGACATCTTTTTACCTATCTTATATCTTTGATCAGTTCATCCCTCACAACCTAAAAGGCAAAACCAAAACCAAAAAACCTATTTCATAACTAGCACTAAATCAGAACACAATAAGCAAACACAGATATCCCTTACACATATAGAGAGAGTGCTCTGAGTCCGGGGGAAGGCTAGGTCCTTGGGCTCAAGATTAGTTGATGTTACCTTGTCATTTGGCTTGCCAATCAATAAAATCATGGAGCACTAACATAATGGTTATCACGATTGGGACAGGTGATAAACAAACTTAGTTTCTAATGTTGAATACCCAAAATACTATTTGAAGCTTGTCCACACACGCTACCTAACATAATGGCGATCACGGTGGGACTTGAATCAAAATCCTAGGTATCCCTTGGAACTCTCAAAATCTCAGTAAAGCAGAAAGAGAGTAGAATACGGTTGTTTCACCATCCTAGAAAAATGATGACTCGGGTTGTAGGACACTCTTCAAACCTCACAAATGATGATCCATAAAATCATTTTAGAGTAAAATCTTCTTGTTGTCACCACCTAGCAAAGTGATGAAACATATTTAGAACACTTTAATAAACCATAGGCTGCACATAAAAACTAGAAAATCCCCAAAATATTCCCAGATTGGTTTTCCCTAGTTCTTTGAGTGGTGGACCATAGCTACATCTTTGAAAAACAACCAAGGTCCACTGACTCCACTAGCCTCATTAGGCCTAAAAACTCCATCACAGACCAAAAATTCATAAATCATACCTTTACTGCTACTCATCCTTCCATAAACTTAAACTTAGGGTGGAAACTACGCAGTCAATGACAAGTTAAGTATAACTTAGCGATTAGAAAGCCTCACTAAACATAGGAGATCGAGAAACCTTTTTGCCAAAGAGAACCATTAGCTTGTCCATATAGCCTAGCAAACTATTGAAACCAAGTGAATCACTCTTCTTTGCAATTTTCCATCTCCAAGATGCTACAAAACTTTTTTCTAACCTCTTTGATAGTGTTTAATTAGTGGACCATAGTTCTCGCAAAAAAATCCACCTCACGAGCTCCTTTAATGTATCTTTTATTTTTGACCATACTTCACATTAGTAAAACCTTAGAGAGGCCATCCATCCAAAGCATTAAAATACCATCTCTACCATTCTAGACCAAATCTGGCTTCGGAGAGAATCAACACTAGAGCTCATCCAAACCCAAATCCCCTTATCATAGTAGACGACCCCGGAAGATTATGTGGCAAGCTTCCGAAATTGGCAAATATAGCCACCAATGGTTCATCAGAAGTAAAGCAATATCGGTACACAGACATCTCACTACCTTCGGGATTCCCCCTTTGACTTAAAATCCTTAAAAAACCTTTTTTAGAAGCAAGTCACAATTAAGATAGACTTTGATGATCTTGAGCCCCTAGATCTACCACGAGTCCCTGGTAAACCCTCACCTACCACCCCTCCAGGCTTTCGACTTTATCCATCACTTTTGGCTCTTACTGTCCCAGATCTGCTCAAAATCAGATCCTAGCCCAAGTACATCCGCCACCTGTCCAGCCTCTTGTTCAAACCACCTCGGCTCATCAGCCTGTTTTACATCACCCATTATCTCGATCATGGAAGCACAGTACGCACCCCGGGTATTTGCCACAACCTTTAGCTCCATGCCCAAATGAAATATCGAGCCAAATCCCACACTTTGGTGTGGATATGATACTATGACTCAACGGCATGTGAATGGGATTCGCGATGCTTTTGAATACATGGAAGTAGAAAACGAGACCATCAGAATGAGAGTCTGCATTAAGCCTAGGTGGAGAACCCAAAAAATGGTTTAAGAGCTTAAGTCCAAACAACATCCACAACCTCCCGAACTCTGCAAGTCTTCATAAAAGTGGGAAATCCAAAAGAACCCCCATTCAAATCCTATCGGGAATATAACAATCTAAAGCGGGAAAATGGGGAAAGTGTCCGGGGATACGCACTGGGTTCGACGGTGTGTATAACGCCCTCCCACCTCTGCTTCAAACCCCACTTGGTTCAGCCTTGGCAAGAAAGTTCACAGGGTTTTGACCCAGACATGACTTATCGGTTAAGAGACAAGGACCCCCTACCTTATAGGCCCAAAGTATGTAAGGCATAGTGACTTAGCAAGGGCTAGGACTAGATCGAGAAAAGGAAATTCACCCTAGGGATGAAGTCTCCATACGGCTCCCCCTTAGATCGTAGAATATATGACTTAGTCAGGTCCATGGCCAAGTAAAGCAGGAAAAGATAGTGACAAGACCCCTCTTAGGGACAACCGGCCAATCCTCAAAAAAAAAACCGAAACCAAAATTTTAGGAGGAACAACCTCAAAAAACCAAGGGAAAATGACCGACAAATTAGGCTTACCATTTAATGAAAATTATGTGCAGGAAGAAGATGATAGGGATAGAACCCATTGATGAAAATCATTTAAACCTCATAGAATTACGATAATGAGAGTGAGGTGTACCTCACGGAGAAGAACAAGCATTCTTCTCTCCAGAATTAGGATGAAACCAACTATGAGAATCAGGGATCCTGCCATAGATTTCGAATGTCTGTAATAGAAGCTCATAGGAAGTATGACCTTAGAAGCGAGAAAAAAAGCAAGAAAACTCCAAGAAAGGTAGCTGAGACAACTACACTTACGATACCATCCTTAAAGAAGCGGTGAACAACAACAAAATCATGGTTGGAAAAATGACCAAAACAAAGATAGAGTTACCCAAAAAAATAGTCATTCTTGCTCCTAGTATTTACAAAGATTCCCAAGGTGGGCATGGCAAACAAAATCGAAACAGATCCAGCAAACTCAAAACATAGAAGGTCATGGCTGAAAAAGTGAAGCAAACATGTCTAAGAAGCCACCTACCTTTTACTTTTTGAGGCGAAATCGCCAAAATAAAGATCACCATGCCTCTTCGAGCTCATTGCCCAAGGCTCTTATAAATCCCAAGTGTTAAAGGCCTTGAATCAAGGAAATGATGCGAACACCGCTAATCTAGCTTTGATGACTTACTCTGAAAGTGTTGTTTGGTCCGAAAAATAGAGGAAATTCCAAGAGGGAACCACTCTTCCTTTTATGGTGAATATCCATGACCAAAATCCTTCACAATGCCATACTAGACTCAAATACACAACGCAATCTGATGCGAAGGTTGTAATAGAAATATTAGACGTCACAAGACCATACAAAGACTTATATTCATTTGATTCTAGTAGAGTCAAATTCCTAGGTTTGATCAAATACCTTTACTTGACTTAGGCCAGGATACACCAAAACATCTAATCATGGATGTAGTGGTAGCAGGACATACCTCCCAAATGCAGAAATGCACTTATATCCAGGATCTTGGGGAGCCAAACTCGAAATATTCAACTTGATATGTCCCTCATACTATTCCTATGTTTGACCAACGAATACTCTATCAAAGTCACACACACAAACCATGATCGGTAGCCAAAGAAAGGCGGAGGATAACATCCCAATGTATTCCTTGCATTTAACGAACTCTTTTATTCACACATAGCAGTGAGGCATTGAAGAGCAGTCAGGAAGAAGTTGACAAAACCAGACCCACCACATGAAACCCTAGTTCTATGATGAACTAGACACTCAAAACTACCATGATCATGAACAACTATGTCTTGAGAAATTAAGTATGTTCTAATACAGAAGAATATGAATGAGCAAGAAGCCACCAAACCATTATGTACTATCAAGCGAATTTATCGAACCTTAGTCAAACATGGTAACATCACTAAAATTTCAGAATAAAGGCATTAGAGGACTTACATATCACAAACATTTTGGAACTCGGGAGAGCGAGGGAAGCTTAATTTTTACCATACCTCAAATATTTACATCACATAACTCTTCACTTCAAGTGAAACCTTCCATTATGACCATAACGACTCAAAATCCCGGGGGAAAAATTACACAGTAAACTTCTTATTAGAAAACATGATAAACATGGTCCAAGCATACACGAGTTACTTGAGGCGGCTAATATCACATCATTTCATCAAAGACTTAGAACTACTAGAGTTGGCAATCTCATCACGAGAATACTACATCATGTGAAAACAATAAAAAGAAACACTATGCCTACCATTACTCCAAGAAACAACTTCGACAAAGAAAATACAAAAATATGAACAAATCGGTAATAATCAAAGATAAAATAGCTGGTCATAAGTGTTTGATTTTATAAACACTAATGCACATCCTATAGCAGAGAAATTTATCCTTCCTAACCAAGACCATGATATATATCGATGATAGTTCTTTTAATCTGCCTTATTTTGCAAGATGATGTTTAGTTTTTATAACGAAATGATTCCCTTGCAAGTGAACAACTCAAAGATTTTTTCGGTCTGTTTGGAAGTAGTTCGATTTGAGAATCAAAATTGAAAAACCTCCAGGATATCAAAAATATGCTCATAAGCCATGTTTCCAGGTCCTAAATTTACGCATTTTAACACCTTGTTGATGTAATTATTTATTTCCAAAAATGACCAAGAGTGTGTCATTACTTAAGGAAGATGTCCCAGTGAAGGAGCGGAAATCGGATGTAAGAGGTACAACAAGAAGATACGGGTTTGTTAGTTAATGCATGAATCCTATGTCATGCTAGAAAGAGATAATTTTCCAAATTTCTCTTTTCAAGGATTAGTGGACCAAAGAATGGCCAGGAGTCTTTGAGGATAAGATGCTTAGCGTTTTTCCATTTCCGAGTTTACGAGTTTAAGAATTTTTCAATCATCGTATATACCCTTTGTTTGAAAAATAGATGTGAGAAAAAGTCAAAAACAATAGAAGAATATAAAAATGAGTTGAAAAATAGAAAGAAGGCCCCATGTTCCAAAAAATATTCATTCGAAACGCGCAAGTCTAAATGCCGCTACTAGTACTCAAATGTCTTGTTCAGTTATAGCCTAATCATAGTTGAACATGTTTTAAATTTATTCTTGATAATTTAGTGAGTGAAAAATATGGTCAAGTATTGTAAGATTGACTTATCAAGAGAGTATTAGGAAAATATCTGGTTCCCATGGCAGAACCAAAGAGGGAAGCGGGGGATGAAAAACAAATTGTGCATCTTAGCCACTGTTTTCCTAATTTCATTTGTAAAATAATATTTGTGTGTGCAACTTGTCTTTCATGCCGCAAATACATGACAAATTAGATTGTCTAAACCTGGTTGATCATCCTTTCAATTTCGTGTTTTAGATTAGAGAACAAATTCTGTCAAATAGCTTAACCTTGACGATTGATCTCTAAACGTAGGTAGAGTAATGAGGAGTTCATCGGTTTCATCCCGAACTCCCAGATATAAGTGTAGAATTAGATAGGTTCATTTCCAAAAAGAAAAAGTATATATTGTCAAAGGGTTGCTAGTCTAAATGCACCCAAAGGAAAGGGAAAAAATGTTAGGAAAAATAGTGGGGTAGGTAGAAAGTATCTTCGTTATAAATGGTTCATTTTCGAAGTAGCATCAAGGAAGAATGACATTTGCGCCAATGGATAAGGCAATTTGGTCTTAGTAAGCCAAAGATCAAATTTTGGACACCTCACAGAAAAAGAGCTACCACTCCCAAAGCTGGAGCCACTATTAGTCATCGGTATTTTCACACATTTGGTGATGACTAGATTATAACAAATAAGTTTTCTAGCAAGCTGGTCTAAAAAATTGTAATTTTCCAGCTGGAAAACACCCATAATTTTTTTCCTTCCTACCTTCAGGTTAAACTCCATGATGAGATGAAACCTCATTATCAAGTCCTATGTAGCCTCGACCATACTAGTTTGCCCATCGGCTCAAAGAAACAATCCAAATCTGTCAAAAAGTCTCCCCTAAGTTAAGTAGTGGCGCTTTAGGAATTTATCCCTTGGAAAACCACTCTAAGCCAAAGAACCTCCCTACAACATAGACCAGGTCTGTGAGGAGCCTTCCATTTGCAAATAAGGTTGGTTACAACCTGATTGCCTATAATACACCCTCAAGTCTACGTAATACATGGACCATAAGTCAAGGCGATTCTTGGTGTTTTACGGTTTTATAATGGATCTTTCAGAATGGAGGCATACCAGCCATCCAGAAGACAATATTTTACATGTGGCTCATGCTTCTCAATGTGATCATGAGCACAAGGATGGCCCTAAAGCAGAGAGTTTTTCATTAAGCTCTCCCCAATCACATTCAAATCTGAAAGAAAGACAGTGAAAGAAAAATAACAATCGAAGGGTGATGATATGACATGGTAAGAAAAAACTCATCATCTTTTTATAAATAAGGTTTAGTGAAGAAGAACCTCCTTCATTTCACAAGCGAGAGGTTAAAGCACCTCCTTCATCCCTATAAACGAGGGGAAATGGACAAAGTACATTTTTAAACTTTTCTACACTAAGCGCCAAGGACAAACTTAGGTTACGGTGAGGCAATAACTAATGTTTAAAGAAGGCAAATGATAATTAAAGCGAGTAGAAGCATTGGGTTTTAAAAATAATTTTGATAAGTTCACTATTATTTGAGTTACAATGTGAAATGAGTTCATCACATGTTAGAAAGATGCAACGGGATAGTCAAAAGAGTCAAAGTGTCTTGGTCCCAAAGCATTTGCCATCATGTACAAGAGCAAATGCAAGTGATGGCTACTTTTAAAGGTGCCATCCTTCCTATTCATAAAGAATTTTCTTTAAAGTCACTCATCATGTGTGAACAGAACACAATTTGAGTTTAATTCTCCTAAAAGGCATTGGAAATAAATACCATGACTCACAAATAGGTAAGAAAGATTATGGCACTTAGGATTTAAAGATTACGGAACAACCTCCAAAGCCAACTGTGGAAAACCACTATCACAAATTAAGGCCCTTCATGAAAATAGGTCAAAGGAACTAACGTGCGGTTTAAGTAGAGAATACGTTTTCGGAAAATGCCTCTTGATGGACGGGTGATTGTAAAATTAGGTAAATACAACTAGGCCTCAATCACGATTAAGAAACATCATTTGGAGGATGTATCTACGGTCCTATATGGATTCAAAACAATTTCCTCTCACAAGAAGATATGATCATAAGAGAGCAACGCCAATCAAGTCTTAAAAAATAGGTCATCTCTCCTTGCAAATGGCAAAAGTTTCATCTCATTAATATGTTTTGAGCATTTTTTCCCATTTTAAAGGTGTCACTAAAGGGTGGAAGTGGCGGAGGTTACTAAATACAAACACGGTGAAGCAGAGTTTGACCCTTGCAGACAGATTTTATTATAAGAGGAAAAATACGTCATAGCTATTACAAGCTGTTAAATTAGTACGAACGAGCTTTTACCAACGCTATTCAAAATGTGGGCCTTTCATAACAGTTAAATCACTTTGTTTTTCTTTTCAAATAGAAAAGGGTAGTGGTTTTAAGAGAAGTCTTCCAAGCCCAGTCACAAATTCAATTCAAGGGTAGTTGGCTTCTTTGCATTCAAAAAGATAGAGGAATGGGTTGCAACCCCTTTTAAACTTCTCAAAAGACAAAGGCATCCTCCCCTCTGTGTCACGAGACCCGAGAGAAGGAAATTTCGAGCTAATTCATTGATTTTGGGCTTGAAGAATGCGCGGGCGTGCAGCAGCATTGTGCGGCGCGATGAACATATTTTTACAAAGGTTCCAGCATTGCCACAGTAGCCCCGCGCACAGCAAAAGCGGCCCAGTCACGTTAGCCCAACGAGTGACCGAAACCAACCCCTTTAACGCGGCGCTTTCCACAACAAATGTGCCCGCTTGTTTCAAATCATCAAAACGCCTCCAAATTTCTTTCAAAGCTGCACCAAACCTCAGAAAGGCACCTTGCAAATTATCGAGGTGTTTATGTGCCCCCTTGGTATTGTCAAAACTACTAAGTGGTGAAAAAGGATTGAAGATCACGGTGTAAATCACGATTTTGAGATTTTGTTGGAAAGAATGGTGTTTATGTTTAGCTCTAAATTACTATGGTTTGTTTGTCATGTTTGTCATAATAACGTAGTGGATTTCATATACATGTCGAAAAACTAACAAATACCCTCAAAGACAAGTGGAAAGAATTAGAGAGGAGTGTTTGAGAGAGACAAAACGAGGGTTTGAAAAACAAAGAAGTGAACCTAACCCAGTATTGATCATTATAAGTTCTTTGCTATTTCAAAAAATTCATCTCTGAGGTAAAGGGAAAAAAACCATTGTTTTTTTCCTTTGTTCTATAAAGCAGACTTTAAATAGATGTGATCAAATCAGTTGGTGTTATTGCTATAAAGCTGACAGGTGAGGAATAGTGAATACATGAGCGAGTATTTTGATTAAGAGGGGTGTTTGCACATACGGGATGTTTTTCTCCACCAAACACAAGAGCGATGACTGCAAACATAGTGACCCTTTATTTGTATGTATCTTTTGTTATTTATTTCTGCTTGTTTTTAAAATTATTTGTTGATTGGCATACGAGAGAAAGGGTAGTGTTTTGGGAGGAGCAGAGACCTAATATCACGAAGCATCTCACCACATTGAAAAAAAATTTCCTTGATCAAAGCATTGATTTGCAAAGAAGACAGGTTGTTTGAAAAAACATCCTTGAAATCCTTTTTTAAGGCGATTTTGGTTTTGCGAGAGATCATCCAAGACAAATTCCTCCCCGAGGTAGGATAGTAGGAGTGGATTTCTGGGAATGTGAACTATTTATAGTGAAGAAGTGAATGCACACCCATCGGTCTTGTTCCAATTTCCATGAGGTTGGGTGTTTAGATTTAAATCAAAGGGTGCAAGAGGTGAAGAGTTTCTCTCCCCTTTAACACATCTTTGCGCTTTGAGGTTCGAGAGACAAGCATTTCTAGTTGGCAAGCCTTGACTTCAAATTCTCCTCAAAATCATCTCCAAGGCTACTAAAATCCCCTGTTGGTGAGAAATGGTTTAAACAAAGCCATTAGTTCATTAAGCCCTTCCTAAAAATCACAGTGTACACAGAGAATCATGTCCTTATTTTTCCTTTCTCATATCTTTTAGCCGGCTCGCCTCTCATAGACATTATCACGAAGTACTTCACTTGTGAGGAGATTCTCCCAATTTATGCATATCACATTGTTGGTCATATTCCTAGGACGGATGCTAAATCTGCTATTAACCCTATTACAAGAGCATTGAGAAAATGGCCTCCACGAATCCGGAAAGCTATTACATTAATCTTATATCTTCTCACTCTCTCATCAAAATCATCATTCTTCCTTGACTTGAAAGAGAGAGGTTTCTTGAGATGTTTCATCACTCTCAGGATTTCTCCTTTGTCCCTCAGTCCATACATCCCTACATTTCCTACTCATCATCCTACTTCTTAAGTAGACCTATTCCTAAAAGATAAAATTTACTCGAACAAGCGGAAGAGGCACGAAGAGGAGACTGGCATGATCATGATGATGAAGAAGATGATGAAGGCGATAACATGATGAACATCGTGAGGGGAGGAGGAAAGTGATGAAACGACAACCGCAGTAGTCTCATGAGGGTGAACGGTAGCATGGCCGATCCATGCGGTGAACAACGGCATGACAATGATGAGTGAACATGAGACTCATGATGAGGGTGAACAACGACCTTATGATGACACACACGAAGCGTCACGATGATGATGAACAATAGCAGGGATGAGGAAAAGCAGCACGGTGAGGGTGAGGCAGGGCAGCAGCATGAAGATGATGAACAGAAAGGAAAGTGATGAACGGGGGCGGCTGATGAATAAGCCGGCTTTGACATCCTTAGTGATGAGCGAGGGCGGCCAAAAGATGATACCATGACCTCCTCAGGAACACTTGACCTCTTCAAGAATAACATCAAACTCAAAAGAAGAGAAACAAGCGGCGCGAAGTTAAAGGGGCCATGCCCTCTTCTCCTAAAGAGGCCAAGCCCGGAAAACGAGAGAAGAGAGTGCCTAGGTGGTCCTCCAAATGTGACAAGGGCTCTATGAAGTAAAGGAAAATTTCCAAAGAAGCCCATCAAATTGATTTTCTGGGAGGAAGAGCTTTAGAATATCCACCAAAAAGCAAAGGGAAGGGGTAAGGAAGAAAATGAGTCTGTAAACAAGGAAGTACATTCAACATCATCCCAATCCAAAGTGATGATAGTGATAATGAGGCCAGGATTCTAGAAAACACTCTTAATCCATAGAGAAAATGATTAAGTGCTTTGAAGGATGATCATCATAGAGCTAAATTTCAACCAATTTTGAAAATCCAAAATCGGCAAATGAGTGTCCATATGGCTATTTGTGAGACACGAGCGACAAAGTACAAGAAGGAGACGTCAAAGCCCAAGAAAGGTTGGAAGAACTCATGGCGGGGATTCGATGAAAGTGAAGAGAGAGAAAGATCAGCCTGGCGAAAGAGGCCTAGAACCATGGGGCTTAAAAGGCCCTTCGAAGCAAAGAGAAGAGGAAAATGCCCTTCTCCAATCTACTCCTCTCAATTTGCATTGTTTGAACGGGAGATAGAAGGTAACAAGGAGGCATGGCTTGAGAGGAGTCAATGACCACTTGGAGAAGAGGTGGAGAAGGCAAACGAGGATTTAGACCTTCAAAGGAGAATGACGAGGCATTACAAAGAGTTAAATCATTTGCACGGCGGCGCAAGTTGAAGGTACATGAAGAAAAGCTCAAAGCGAGGCTAAAGGAAAGAGCTCATCCCACAGTGAGAAAGACACATGAGGCTTAATATTTGGCCTCTGATTCACAACATATTTGCTGAAGCATGAAGGTGCTCTGAATTTGGGTGATTTTCGACATATTTTAGTTTTGATATTTTGGGGTTTTAAGCCCAGAAACTCATGGGCTTCACCATTAAATTTGGGGGATCATCAAAGGAGAATGGTATAATTGGATGCCATAATTTCGGGAGCACACACACTCAGCAATTTTCTAAGGACATTTAAGATCATTTGCTCCCCAGAATGAAAAAATGCCAGCTTTCTACACTCTTGGAGATACCCATCAAACAACCATATTTTCTGGTTTTTTACACACATGCTTGTTTTGGAGGACTTCTAGGAATCTATTGGGAAAATTATAGTTTCTCCAGAAGTAGACACTCAAAGCTTTCAGCTGAGCTATCATGAGCCTCGTTTCCACATCGGGAAGAGGCACTGGGGTTGCGGTAAGTCGGGGGGACCTTTTGTTGATGTAATTTTGAGTATTTTTGTAAAAATTGAACATTTAAAAACTACTTTCCTCATGTGCGCTTAGCTATTTGTGCACATGAGAAGTTATGAAAAATCAATTTATTTCCCTCTTTTAGCATTTTTAGATATTTTTATGAGATATTTTGTGCCTTGGGCTTCTGACCTCGGGGACAATTAGATATTTAGATGAGCGATGAGTGAAATTCAGACTAAGAGGTTTTCTCACTTGAGCCTATATATTCAAAAAGGCTTTCTAGGTATATAAATAAGGCTGAACTTGATGATAGAAACGTATATGGTCATATAAGCTTTGGAAGAAACCACCTCATGCTCTTGGATAGTCTCTTGGATGTTCTTGGATGATGATGAAGAGGGATTGTTGTTGGATTCATAGCTTGGTAGAATGGTATAGTGTCTCTTTCTTTGTTTTTCTAGATTCTAAATTTCTATGATCTGCTGCTATTTGCTTGCTATGTAGATGGAGTGAAAAAGATTGGGCCTGTGGAGGCACCTCAAATTTGATGCTTCATGGCTTCCATGTTTTTTCTTCATCATGGTCATTAAAGAATTCTTGATTGCTCTTTAACTCTTTTTAAGGATATTATTTGCTTTTTCATTCATGGTTTTATCCATACTAAGCATGATTTACGGTATGCCACCTTGCACTAGAAAACTGCCCAGTAGCTCCATGTAGAATTTCTCTTTGTGATTAGATTGTCATTTGTTGAACCAAGGAGGTCTTGTCCGATCTTGCCCTTTGCCTAAGACTATGAAATCTTGTTTTCAAGTGCCCAATAACTTGAAGTACTATGTTTAGGCATTTCCATTATATTAATTTTTAATTGTTTTATGTCTCAAAGTGTATTTCCCAAAGTCGATAGCCATTTCCCAAAGTTAGAAAGTGATATATCTTATGCATGGCTTGAATGTTTATTTCTATGATTAGTTTAGCTTATATGAATTTACATTTCTCATGATTAATGGTTTGCTCTACATGTTTATATGTTATTAAGCTAGTTGTACTTGAAATCCTTTGTTGTTCACAAACTTATTATATTCTCAATTTTCCCAAAGTCCTTTCTACCTCGAATCAAATCGGCCTTCAACAACTTTGTCTCTGTCAGTAAGCTTTCTTGACCTTTTCGACCCCATAGCCCAGTTGATCGACATCTTTTTACCTATTTTATATATCTTTGATCGGTTCTCTAAAACCTAGCTAATAAAACCTTCCTCATAATAGCCCTAAAAAATAGAACACAATAAAGAACACAGAGATATCTCATACATATAGAGAGAGGCCACCTCTAAGTCCGGAAAGCGCAGTGTTGGGCTCCAGGTGGTTTTTGATGTTACTTGTCTAGGTGGCTTGCCGATTAATAAATCTGCCGGGACATAAAATTCTCCATAGTAGTGGATAATTGAATCAACATAACTATCTGTGCTTGCTTTTCTAAATATTGTTTTCAAAGAAGATTTGGATACTCATTATGAATTTTGGTTTGGCTCCCGAGAAAGTCAAGTGTGGCCTTCCCTCTGCACTATTGAGCCTCTCGGGAGATCACTATATAAAGGCATTTTACTTCCTTTGTTAACACAATTCGGATGCACATAAGAAATTGCCTCTCTATCATCAAGTGGAAAGAAAAGAAGGAAGCCAAAGTTATCCAACACTTGTTAGTTCTTTCTTATTTTACTTTGCACATCGGACGAGAAAGGCACAATTTTTGCCGGCATCTGGGTAAACGGTATGGGTTTTTCTAGTGCGGATGTGGGAAAACATTTATCTCATCGGATCAGACGAGAGAGGTTTAGTGGGAAAAATATTGACTAGAAAAGAAGGAAGGTTGACCGGAGTTTACAACTGAGACTTTCTTGTGGGTTAGTTTTGACATTCATTTGACTAGAATGTTTATATATATCTCTTGTTAGACATAATAATTTCTCTATGGAAAAGTTGATGGGTTTTCCACCATGTAGGTTTTCAGTAAAGATACTTGTGTCTCTTTTTTTTTTACGCTTCTCTCTTTATCTGCTAAATTTTTGTGTTTTTTGTTGAGATCTTCTTCAATTAATTTTTGATGAATTTGAATACTGTGATGATTAATCTAAAAACAACAAAAATTAATTATTTCATTAGAAGACCTTAAAAAAATCCTTTAAGCATGGTGGTTCCAACATAGGAAGCATAACTTTTTTGCATATGAAGATCATTGGCATGATTCTTACGTCATTGGAGGTCATTAGTGTAGAATATCATGTTGGTTCTCACATAAGTGTGAAAACTTTACAATATGTCATCTAATGCCTCAAAATGGATTTAAAATTTTTGGTTCAATAATTCTCCAAACTAGGACCCCAAGCCCCAGGACCCCTTGGTAAAAGCCAGGCACAGTAGTTGATTAGCTAATTTTCCCCACTAAAAGCATCAAGATAGAAGCTAAAAAATATAAATACGCAATCTAAATTAAATTTTATAATGATGTTACACATTTGCATATAGAAAATAATAAAATATTGAAATCTAAATAGATATTTTATTTTTTCTAAATATTTCTTATAATCTAAACTTAAATTATACTAGGGTTCATATCCAAAAGAAAGGCTAAAAGAAGACCATACTTACAAAGAAAAATAATAAAGACATCATGGAAATGATAAATAAATGTTAGGCATAATATCCACTTCATAACCACTCATCTATGCTTTGACCTAAAAATCCACAAGTTCAATAATGGATATGCAAAAAATGGTGTTTGAGTATATAAATATGCATATTTGTGAGTTGAAGTAGCAGCTAGACTTAAATAAGATGTTAATTCACTATAATAAGAGCACTATAAAGCCTTTTAAAAACATCCCTAAACTATTAAATGATAAAATCAAACTTGCATATCAAGGTTCATTCGAATAAGTGAAATACATCTACTTAAAAGATAAAAATAAAAAAGTTAAAATATGAAATAGCTATATAAGCAAAGAAACCAATAATTAACTTCACAAGGAAAGTGACCTTTTAAAGTAAAAAGCCTCTCCGGCATCTGTCACTACACAAAATGTATCATGAGGAGGACCATACAAACGTAGAAAACCGTCGTTCAAAAAAAAATAAAAAATCTCATATCACCACTGAATGTTAACTGAATAAATCTCAAAACGTCATTATCAAAAAGGATAAAGACAAACCTTCAACTAAATTGAAAACATGTAAACACAAATTCCATTATTAAAAAATGTAAGGATACCTAAATCCTCAACTAAATGAATGGATGCAAGCACAAAAATACAATTCCATTAAAAATTGTTACAGCTGGTATAAGCTCCATTGAGAATGAGATAATAAAAGGGTTTCGTATAATAGAAAGAGAATAAAACGTTAAGAGTAATTAAAAAAACTAAGAGAAGTATATATATATATATACACACGCTTTCGTTTATTCTTTATATATATATATATATACGATCAGCTTTCCATTTATTCTTTTGGCGTAATCAGTGAACTACTCTTCTAGTATCCCCATATATTATATTATCAACTTTCCTTTTATTCTTTTGCCCTATTCAGAGAACATGATAACCATGGTAACGAGAAACTTTACAAAGATAGATAATGCTAAGTAGATCAAGTGGTTTGCATGTCCTAGATTTTCTCAATAAGATGTTTAAAATAATTGCATGTAAAAAATTATTTTCTCAAATGGATGTCAAATTCTAATATCTAGCCAGTAAACCTCTCACATGCAGAGATAAGATTCATTTGTAAAATCATGTACAAAATCCAAGAATACCAAAGAAGTTTTATTAATAAAAGCAAAAATCTTTCATCCTTGGTGAGAGAATTATACACTCAAGGCATTCGAATATAAATTTGATATCAGTGCCTGCAATGTTTGAAAGCTCAAATTGAGACTTTTAGGAGTAGTGTTTGATTTGTTGCGAAATAATGAACCTCGCCCTCACAAAATGGTTTTTTTTTTTTTTTTTTAATTAACGATAAAACATCAATGGAATATTTTGTAGAGATTAAGTTCTTTTGAAGTGTTAACTTCAAATGTTAAATCAAACACTGCTTTCTACTTTTGTTTTAAAAAACTCTGCCACTGGCCGCTTGCCATTTGAATGAACAGTCCAATTCAAGTTTACAGTCCTTCGATTTTCGGAAATAGAGCCTTTTGTTCTGTACCTTAGCAGTTTTTGTTTAAATATTTTTTTGTTTGATTTGAGGTGGGCCACGACAGCACTGATTACCGCCAACTCACAGATACGTGGATAATCATTTTATCGGGTTGTATTGGAGCTGACGTCAGCAACCAAAAAAACCGGACCCGAAAAGTTTTGCTGAACCGCGCCCTAAAGTTTTTCCTTAAAAGTAGGCGTCAGCCTAAAATTTGTTACGCAAACTTTTGTTTCAATGCGACTCATAAGTTTTTGAGTCCGATGGGGCCACATTCCTCGACCAATCGCATGCCGTCCGCGCGAATTTGTCTGGATGATGTCACGGGAAAGTGTGACGCAAGTTTCAATACAATTGGTTAGATATGATTTGAAGTCCGGGCAAAAGATTTAACTTTGTGTTTTGTTATAGTTTTTATGTTACACTGTTTTGTTAGTTTGGCGCGATGAACTTTATGTTTTTAACAATGGTTATGTTATGTTCACGGATGATATATATATATATATATATATATATATATATATATATATATATTATAAACTTTGATAAGTTATAATATTATATATATATATATATATATATATATATATATATATATATGTTCGTTATTTTGTTTATCGCCATTGTAATGTGGGCCGGAGAAGCACATACGTGAATTATTCTATTTGTGTTATGTTAAAAAGAAAAATGTGCACCACATAAAGATGTTGAAAAAAGCCAGAGAGTATTAGTAATACTTATCTGTGTAATTATTTTAAATTTGTTAATTTATGTAGGCAGAGTAATCTTTTTTCTAACCACAGTGCCGATTTTAGCAAAACTGATGAGAGTGTATTTTTTTGTAAGAGAGAAAGAAGGCACTTTGGCAACATGTTTTGTAGCAGTCATCTCACATTTAGAGGAAGTTTTTTTTTGTAATAGATTTTCGGTTAATGAAATAGAATCACGGTTGTGAATCTCTACTATACGCGGTGAATTTTTTTTTCTAATTCTGTGTTTGAAGAGAGTATTATTTTCTACGTAATACGTTCTAGAATTCTCAGAAATTCCAACATGGTATTGGGAGCTAGTCCCGGGCTCTTTGAAGGTGTCAAAAAAGTTGAAGGAAGGATCTTTTTTTGCAATGGATTTCTCGCCGTGTGAAGGCTCCCAGCATAAAACCCAAATTATTTCTCAAAACGAACTTGTGTTACTTGTTTGAAAACGATCGATTTATTTCAAAAATCACGGTCAAGATTTCGCATAGTTCGGAGTGCTAAGCATGAGGAGCCAACACAAACATAGTGTGGTAATGCTAAACTCTCACGGTTCGGTGGGAAGAACTATGATTATTCGGCAATCACCATGAAAATTACTGCCTGCTCCCAAGAGACTTATGGGAACTTGTTGAGATGGTTTTGAAGAACCGAGTAGATGAAAATGAGTTTAATGCCTTAACACGGGTAGAAGGATTCTTGAAGAGCGATAAGAAGAAGGGAATCTAAAGCCTCTTCTATCTCTCTCAGTAGTACATGATGTCTTTCCAAGGATAGTGGCAGCTAAGAAATCCAAGGAAGCATGGGATACTCTCAAGATAGCCTATCAAGGTATGGAGAAAGTGAAGACAACAAAGCTACAAATTATGAGGAGAGATTTTGAGACTCTTTGCCATGAAAAGGAGTCGATAACATAGACTCATTCTTCACACGTAGCATTGAAATGGTCACACGAGATAAGGTCTCATGGAGAGACACTTGAAGAAAAGGATTGTGGAGAAATTTTTAGGAGCTTACCCTCAAGGTTTGATGTTATAGTCTTACCATAGAAAGAGACAAAGGATCTCTCAAACTTTTAGGTTGATGAACTTTATGCATCACGATGACATGAAACAGTTGGGTGCAGAAATGAAAAACTCATCTTTGGAGCATACCTTCAGAACCAAATTTCCTTTAGAAGAGGAAGAGAGTCGAGGAGAGGGAAATAACGAGAGGAAAAGGTAGGCAGAAGCCAAAATAGAGGGAAGAAACAACCTAGAAAATACTCAAGGAAAGGCGACAATCAAAATCAGAACCAAGGCCAAAACATCGGTAACAAGGTGGACAACAACACATGCTCATGGAAAAAGGTGTGCATTAATATCCAATGTCATTATTGTGAAAATATGGGCATTATACAAATGAATGTGGGGAAGAAGCAAAATGACATGGGTAATAGACTGATGTAAATTTCACTTGAAAATGTCGTAAGATAAATTGTTTTTAGCATGTAATATGGGCGGGAAAAGAGTGAATATTTATGGTTTCTAGATTAAGGTCTGGCAAAATGCTGACAAGAAACATTGCTACGTTTTCCATATGTTAGATGAAAATGTGAAGTCTCAAGTCACATTGGGAACACTCTGATAGAGTTTGATCATAGGAAAAGAGCATAGTAAATATCTTGAAAAAGAAGGAAAAAGAGAAGAGCATATCGATGTATATTCTGTGCAATTATGAAATGTAATTTGTTAAGCATTAGCTCATTCAAAAATGCTACAATGTTTTCTTTGAAGATGATGTATGCACCATCATGGATAAACCACCAAAGCAAACAATGTATTGCTACATCGAGATGACAAGGAGCAGAATGTTCCCTCTTAGGATAGGGCATATTTGAAGAAGGGAGAAAGAAAGTAAGCGGCCATGATGACACAAAGAGGCTTTCAAAGCAAAGATGAGAATTGGTTATGGCGGCAGAGATTTGGACATCTCGACTTTGGAGGTCTTAATTTGTTCCATAGAAAAGGAATGGTAAGAGAGGATTACAAGTGATAAGCAATTGACCTTTGTGAAGGTTGTATCTTGTGTAAACAACACGGAGAGAAATTTTTCCATCGAGGAAAAGCATAAGGGCAAAGGCACCCTTAGAAATTGTCCATTCAGTTGTGGACCAATGCAAACACCATCACTTGCAAGCTTAACCTCTATATGTTAACTTTTATTGATGATTTTACAAGGAAAACTTGGGTTTATTTTGAAATATAAAAGTGAAGTGTTTGAAAAAATTCTGCAATTTTAAAAAGAACTTGTTGAAAACCAAAGTGGGTAACTGTCAGGTCCAAATTTGATGGTGGAGGTAGAGTACATCTCTAAAGAATTTACGCATTTTCTTGAGAGAAAATAGCATACTGAAGCAATTTACGATTGAGGTATACACCGCAACAAAATAGTGTTGCTAAAAAGAAAAATGAGGACAATCATGGATATGGTAAGGGTATGTTGGAAGAAAAACATTTTCTAAATGAATGTTAGGCTAAGCGTTATCAAACATATGTACACCCCTAAATAGATGCCCAACAAAATCAATGATAAATAAAGTTTCGGAAGAAGCATGGAGTGGGATAAAACAGGAAGCACCCACATGAAAGTTTTGGTTGTGTGGCTTATGCACACATTTCAAATCAACTAAGGAAAAGTTGGAAAAGAAAGGGGGAGAAATGTATTTTTATTTGATACGGTGAGGAATCCAAAGCTTACGAAAGGTTGTATAACCCATCCACCAAGAAATTATTGTACAATTTAAGATGTTCGATTCATTGAAGAAGAAGCTTGGGATGGAGGCATTGAAAAAGTCAATGTAAAAGAGCTGTTTGTCTCATGATGAAAATGAGGATGATATGGCTGAAATACATCCATCATTAGCACCACTACCTCAACCAACACAAGTGACAAGGGACACCACATGTTTGTGAGTAAGAACACCCATAGAATTAATGAGAGTGCTTCTCGAGCACCACAGAGAGCTGATTGAGTGCTTCTTCAAGCACATGTACACCAAATGAAAGGGCAGTTAAATTTAAATGAAAAATTTGTGAAAAAAATGACAAATGAAGGTATGAACTCTTTATTTTCTTTTGTATTGTCATGTTGATGATCCTATTCTTTGAAAAACTAAAAGATAGGAAATGGATAGATTCTGAATGAAGAAATTAATTACGAAGAAATAAAACAGGATTTGGTTGAACTCCCAAGGTAAAGAAGTCATTGGAGTTAAATGGGTCTACAAGACCAAAATCAACTGCTTTGAAGGAAAAATTGTAAGGCACAAGGCCAAACTTGTTGTCAAAGGTTATAAGTAGCAACATGGAAGAGATTATGAGGAAAATTTTGATTGCAAAAATGGAAGCTTGATGAAAGCAGTCATTGTCTATAGCGACACAAACACAAATGGAAGGTTCATAAAATGGATGCAAGTAGCGTTTTTAAATGGAGTGTTAATGGAAGAGGTTTATATTGAACAACCTCTAAGCTATGAGAAAAAAAGGGCCAAGAGCACAAGGTTTGCCAGTTGAAGAAAGCCATATGGGTTGGAAACAAGCACACCGAAACGCCATGATACGATGGGATGAGATTCCTATCTTTTGGAAAATGGGTTTTTGAAAAATGTGTGAAAGAGAACCCACAATATACATCGAGAGAAAGATCGTAAGATGTTGATTATTGTTTTATATGTTGATGATGTGATCTTCCTGTGGGTAATGATGATTACCTCATTGAAAATTTTAAAAATTTCATGAAAGATGAAATTTGAGATAGTGAGTATGGGCTTGGCGAAATACTTCTTAGGAATAGAAGTAAGAAAAATGAAAATAAGATTTTTATTTCTCAAGCTAAATATGTAAATGAATTTTTGGAAAGATTTAACATGCGAGAGTTGCAAAGCAACAATAACACCCACAATAATGGGATTGAAACTCGTGAAGGACGATAACAAAGTTTTGATCCTAGTTTGTACAAGAGCATAGTTAGCGACCTCATGTATTTATTGCAACTAGGCCTGATATTATGCATGTTGTTAGTTTAATTTCAGGTTCATGGAGAGGCCAAAGAAGCATTGGAAGCGACAAAAGAATTAAGAAATTATTTGAAAAGGAACTAAAAGAAGTATGAATTATTTTCTACTACTTAGAAGAATTATGAGTTAATTAGATACCTTGATAGTGATTGAAGTGAAAGTGTGATAGCCATAAAAATGACATCGGTTGTGTTTTTCATACGGGTTCGAGCTATTTCATGGGCTTCTAAGAATTAGCCCTGTTAGCATTGTCTACGGCGGAATGAGAGTATGTGGCGGCTACGACGCTAAGCGATTGTGGATGAGGAGAATGTTGAAGAGTTTATGTCGAGCAGTGAGATAGTGATTTATTGTGACAATAGCTCAGCCATAGCATTGTCCTAAAAATTACGTGTTTCACAAAAGTACAAAGCACATAGATGTTAAGTTTCACTACCATCATGGAGGGTAGTGAACAATGGAAAATCATTTTAAAACAATGCGGGACTTAGGAGCAATTTCCAGGATATACGACAAAGCCCGATGGGGTAGAAAAGCTTTGAATATTTGAAATGCATGGGTATGGCCGATAGCAATGATTGAACTTAAGAAGTGTTAAGTGTTAACTTCAGCGTTAATGCGATCAATGCTTTCTACTTTTGTTTTAACAAACTGCTGTGGCCACTTGCCATTTTGGAATGAATAATCAATTCAAGTTTACGGTCCTTTGATTTTGAGAAACGAGTCTTTTTGTTGCGTATGTAGGTTTTGTTTAGTTTGAAATGGGGCCAGCGGCACCGGATTCCCAGCCGGTCTAAATACGTTGACCAATCACATTTGTCGCGTTGTGTTGGAGTAGTGTCTCAGCAACCAGAAGCGGACTCGAAAAGTTTTATGAACCACCCTAAAGTTTTCACGTCACAAATGGGCGCGACCTCGGCCCTAAGCTTTTGTTACACAGGACTTTGTTTCAAATCCCGACTCATAATTTTTTGAAGTTCGATGGGTCAAAGCCGTCAACCAATATGTGGGCCGTTCGTGGAGTTTTCCAGGATGGCAAGTGTTAGGAAAGTGTGTGTGATTTCAATGTGCAATTTGGTTGAATGTGATTTGAAGTTCGGGCATAAGATTTAACTTTGTGTTTTGTTATAGTTCTATGTTACAATGTTTTATTAGTTTACATGATGAACTTTATGTTTTTAATAACAATGGTTATGTTATGTTCACGGACGTATATATATATATATATATATATATATATATATATATATATATATATATATATATATATATATATATATATATATATTATAAAAACTCTAATAATTTATAATATATATATAGGCGGAAACGTGAAGAGTGGGTTACACTTTTGTGAGAATCGGGAGGCAAAAAAAAAATTTTCGGCAATAGTTAGGCGACCTTTTTATAAAGGATTAGTAGAAAATTTGTAATAGTTCGGCCAAACTATTTTAGTACGTTCGGCCGAACTTTTGAATCCGTTTATATTGACGGCACTGTGACGGCCCAGTAAACAGAATTTTTGCCGGAGATTTGGAAAACCGGCAATGGTAGTTCGGCCGAACTCAGTTGAAAGTTCGGCCGAACTCCGTTTTTATAAATAAATCGCCCGCGAAGGTTGTCAGTTTACTGTTTTGATCTTTTTCGCGCGTCTGTTTGTTTTCCGCGCGCTGGGCGAGGTTCGCGCGTCTGTTTGCAGGTCGAGGTTTTTTCGCTGGGCGAGGTTTTTTTGCGCGTCTGTTTGCAGGTCAAGATTCTGCTGCGCTGGGCGATTTCCGGGCGATTGCTGGGCATCCAGTCGAGGTTCAACGCGCCAATACATTTTGAGTGGTAAGTCTTCAAACAACATTTTTAATTTCAAACTGTCATGAAAATATAATTTCAAAGTAATTTTTCAACCTGCATAAGGAAGCTTATCTAAACCCAGTCATAATGCAACGATAGATCTAAGCTTAGCTCCTCTCCCTATTTGTCTTGCTTGCTTTCGTATCTTTTATCCAATGTACCAGTCGCACTTAGTTTGATTGGAATAGATTCTATAAAAGCTTATCATTCAATAGTTTCATTCAATAAAATGCAAGAAAATAGAACTTAAGCATGTCTTTGTATTAATTTTCCTGTATTTTACAATGTTTGATTTAATAAATTCTTGTATTTTCCTGTATTTTATCAATTTGTAGAACATTCTTCCAAATTATTAAATAGCTTATCAAATCATATAGCATAGGTGGAAATCTTGATGTATTGTCACAATCAAGATCACATTCCAAGTCATATTTGCACTTATTCACATAGTGTTACTCTCGCAAAACAGAAGGGGCCATGAGTCTAATGATTAAGAAGTTGATTGAGTTGATTTTATCCAGGTCTACTTTTGTCATTTTGTGAGCAATAAGATTTGACTAGTTAGCATGCATTTTAAATTTATCAGCTAATATGTCGAGTAGTGAAAATTGCAAATTAGAATTTGTTTCTATTCTATCCAAACCCAGAACAAGGAACTGCTTTTCCTTATCAAAACAAAGGTTCTGTCCTAAAATTTGAAAGTTGCAGATTCAGCTGCTAAGAAGATTAATGAGCACATGTTTTTCCGACCTCAACTATGGATATAAAGATCCAAATATGGTGTAAAATTAATCAGTGTTTTCATAATCATATATTGTCTAGTACAGTAAACAGTAAACAACAATGGCAGCAACCCCCCCATGTGGGCTGTGCCTCCCCAAATAGGGAAATTGTTACAGGTTTAAAAACAGAACTTCCAAATTTCAGAAAAGGGGAAACCGATGTAGCACATTGATTTAATTCACTATTTGGGGCCATGTCCAATGTTTTCCAATCTTGGGGACTTGGGGATTTGTAAACCCCTAAAATAGTCAGTGAAATCACAGAACCAAATTAAAATTTTCAGATCAGATGTTTATTATTCTATAAGATCTTCTATAACGAGTTGTACTTCTATGTATGAGCTCAATTTGATGTTCATGATCTCTAGCCAGAGGTAGATCATTTTAGTTCTAATGGAATATTATATTTCTACTTCACTTCCATCAATTAAATTTTAGCAATGACTCCACGACAACTCTTTTCTAGAAAATTTTCCCTTCTGTGTGAGCTGATCATTTGAGAAAGTGGAGAACTTAGCCCATTGAGTTCATAATCACTAGCATATAATTTGAATCTCATAAATAATTCATTATAGTTTGTATAACTATACGCAAAGTTCATAGTCATTTAATCCCTAGAACCACATCTACTTTTCCCAAAGGAATGGCATACATGGGGCTTGATAAGTTATAGTATCTAACTCTCCTATACTAAGTTTTATTTTTATAGTGTTGTCCTCCACAATAAATACTTCTTTTGTTAGCGACTGATACTTCAAAATTTTCCATTGGGCACACAAAATGACTCAAATACTTTCATAATCTTTGATCGTTGAACCTATGGATACTACCAAAACCAACAAGCGCTATGACTTTTTGATTCTTAATATATCTTATGATATCAGGGGTTTGACTTATCGATACACCTAGCAATGCGTGAACTAATATTTCATTCTCAATATCTTGATCTATGTTGAGCAAAAGTTCTACTAATTTTTCACTGTTCTTTTAGGTTCACAATTTCTTGCTCACTCATTTGTGGGGGCATTCCATTGATATTTTACATATCAATGGAATGCCCAACTCCTAGCATGGTTCCCACCACACCAACACAACTATTGGAGATTCAAACGACCTCACCACTTAGAAAATGATACGAAATTATTTCACCACCTTGTACTAGAACAATACATAGAAAGAATAACATAATTAATAGAAGAGATAAAAATATGAATTAGAGAAAGGCATGGATCACATATTAAAGGAAATAATAGAGCTCATGTACAAATTTCCATATTTGTTGCATTTATGTGTGTCTAACATAACTCTACTTTCAACATCTTGCTTCATGCAACATGCACCATAATTTGAATTTGCAAAGACCCAGGAATTCTCCACCCCCCATTAAAATGACCTTACAAGTCGATTCTTTTAGTTTTTTTCACTCTATAAGCATCAACGTACGATTATGCATGATGGAGAATCTCTAGCGCTTTCCCTTGTTAATATATTTAACAAGGGAAAGCGCTAGATATTCTCCATCATGCATAATCGTACGTTGGATTTGGTGATAATTGTCTCCATATTTTGGCTTTAGCATATATTGTGCAAGTGTACTTCAGAAGTATAAGAACCTGGATTGACATTTAATGCTTGTAATTTATCTCACAATTAATTTACCCATTAGGATGCTTTGACCTAGTAACTTGAGAGATGAAAAAGATCCTGTCACATTAATGTGAGGATCCATTTTCACAATGAACATTAGGAAAAGACAATATTCATTGCAGTTGGTAATATAGTCAACTAGTAGACTATTCAATTATTAACAAAGTTGATGAAAGAATGCAAGGAATTTAAGGTTGCATTTCAATTTTGAAAATTTTCTAGAATAATTTTTGTAGGATAATTTGTTAATGCAAGTTTCCATAGTTATTTATAATTTTTATTTTAATAGAAAGAGCCTTCAACCAAAAATACCCAAGGTTAGTCCCGCGTGTGCCCTTTGAGACACATTAGGTCATCCCACCAATTCATGCCCCATACTTCATGAGTTGAAGGGTATCCTTCATACCCCTTAAGCACCCCCATTTCTCCCCACTCCATCATGTGATGTTGCCACCTCATCACGTAATAAGGGTTTAAGAACCAACGACCTCTTTTCTATTTATGTGAAACACAAACATTATACACTTGACATTGTCTCAATCTCCGACGATATCAGGATGTGTTGGTCACCATACATCATGCCTCAATAGTAGCACCACCACTTACACCAACCTCATATGTTGATGATTCCTCTTCCACCATTTATTATGTCTCGAACTCGGTTAATTAGTATTTGGCATGCCCTTGAGTGCTCTATGTTAAAGACACTCATCTTATCTATATGTGTCCTGTACTCATCAAATACCATCATCACTGCATGCATCAAGTGACATATCCCCCTCATCAAGATCCCAATCAGCCTAATTTTGGATGCTCCTCATACACTAAGTACCTTGACCATATCAATGGAATGCCCAACTCCTAGCATGGTTCCCACCACACCAACACAACTATTGGAGATTCAAACGACCTCACCACTTAGCAAATGATACGAAATTATTTCACCCCCTTGTACTAGAACAATACATAGAAAGAATAACATAATTAATAGAAGAGATAAAAATATGAATTAGAGAAAGGCATGGATCACATATTAAACGAAATAATAGAGCTCATGTACAAATTTCCATATTTGTTGCATTTATGTGTGTCTAACATAACTCTACTTTCAACATCTTGCTTCATGCAACATGCACCATACTTTGAATTTGCAAAGACCCACGAATTCTCCACCCCCCATTTAAATGACCCTACAAGTTGATTCTTTTAGTTTTTTCACTCTATAATCATAAACGTACGATTATGCATGATGGAGAATCTCTAGCGCTTTCCCTTGTTAATATATTTAACAAGGGAAAGCGCTAGATATATTCTCCGTCATGCATAATCGTACGTTGGATTTGGTGATAATTGTCTCCATATTTTGGCTTTAGCATATATTGTGCAAGTGTACTTCAGAAGTATAAGAACCTGGATTGACATATAATGCTTGTAATTTATCTCACAATTAATTTACCCATTAGGATACTTTGACCTAGTAACTTGAGAGATGAAAAAGATCCTATCACATTAATGTGAGGATCCATTTTCACAATGAACATTAGGAAAAGACAATATTCATTGCAGTTGGTAATATAGTCAACTAGTAGACTATTCAATTATTAACAAAGTTGATGAAAAAATGCAAGGAATTTAAGGTTGCATTTCAATTTTGAAAATTTTCTACAATAATTTTTGTAGGATAATTTGTTAATGCAAGTTTCCATATTTATTTATAATTTTTATTTTAATAGAAAGAGCCTTCAACCAAAAATACCCAAGGTTAGTCCTGCATGTGCCCTTTGAGACACATTAGGTCATCCCACCAATTCATGCCCCATGCTTCATGAGTTGAAGGGTATCCTTCATACCCCTTAAGCACCCCCATTTCTCCCCACTCCATCATGTGATGTTGCCACCTCATCACGTAATAAGGGTTTAAGAACCAACGACCTCTTGTCTATTTATGTGAAACACAAACATTATACACAACATTGTCTCAATCTCCAACGATATCAAGATGTGTTGGTCACCATACATCATGCCTCAATAGTAGCACCACCACTTACACCAACCTCATATGTTGATGATTCCTCTTCCACCATTTATTATGTCATGAACTCGGTTAATTAGTATTTGGCATGCCCTTGAGTGCTCTATGTTAAAGACACTCATCTCATCTATATGTGTCCTTTACTCATCAAATACCATCATCACTGCATGCATCAAGTGACATATCCCCCTCATCAAGATCCCAATCCGCCTAATTTTGGATGCTTCTCATACACTAACTACCTTGACCATATCAATGGAATGCCCAACTCCTAGCATGGTTCCCACCACACCAACACAACTATTGGAGATTCAAACGACCTCACCACTTAGAAAATGATAAGAAATTATTTCACCCCCTTGTACTAACAATACATAGAAAGAATAACATAATTAATACAAGAGATAAAAATGTGAATTAGAGAAAGGGATGGATCCTGGCTTCAAGGAAATAATAGAGCTCATGTACAAATTTCCATATTTGTTGCATTTATGTGTGTCTAACATTACTCTACTTTCAACATCTTGCTTCATGCAACATGCACCATACTTTGAATTTGCAAAGACCCAGGAATTCTCCACCCCCCATTTAAATGACCCTACAAGTTGATACTTTTAGTTTTTTCACTCTATAATCATAAACGTACGATTGTATTCTTGGGTCTGTAACTTTCCTATGCTCCCCTTTTTAACAAGAAACGTGGGCTCCGTCATACTAATGTCTGATGTTATTGAGTACCGTCTCCATAACATTTGGCCCCAACATATAGTCTGCAAGTGTACTTCCTCACATATTAAGAACTACGGATTGACATTTTAATGCTTATAATTTATCTCACAATTAATTTACCCATTAGGATGCTTTGACCTAATATTTGAGAGATGAAAAAGATCCTATCACGATGTGTGAGATCCATTTTCACAATGAACATTGAGAAAAGACAATATTCATTAGAGTTGGTAATATAGTCAAATGAACTATTCAATTAATGTAAGTTGATGAAAATCTAATTTAAGGTTGCATTTCAGATCGCAATTTTCAATAATTTTATAGATAATTGTTGTAATCTATGATTCATAGTTATTTATAATTTTTATTTTGAAAAAGACCTTCAACAAAAAATACACAAGGTTAGTCCCCCGGGTGCCCTTTGAGACACATTAGGTCATCCCACCAATTCATGCCCTATGCTTCATGAGTTGAAGAGTATCCTTCATACCCCTTAAGCACCCCCATTTCTCCCCACTCCATCATGTGATGTTGCCACCTCATCATGTAATAAGGGTTTAAGAACCAACGACCTCTTGTCTATTTATGTGAAACACAAACATTATACACAACATTGTCTCAATCTCCGACGATATCAAGATGTGTTGGTCACCATACATCATGCCTCAATAGTAGCACCACCACTTACACCAAAATCTTGTGACATCTTGTCACAAACAAAACCATCAAACAGAAAACACATCATTTTCTCCTTCAAAGAAAAAAAAATTCACATCATGTGAATATGTCCATGTACTCTTACATATTGGTGTACAAAACCATCAACCAAACAAGTTGACAAAACATGCCTCTTCAAACAACTGACTCTTAGCTCAAATAATAGAGCTCATGTACCTTCTCTAACAAGGGAAAGCGCTAGATAGTCTCCATCATGCATAATCGTACGTTGGATTTGGTGATAATTGTCTCCATATTTTGGCTTTTTGACCCGCAAAACATAATTATTTTAGAAGGGAGGGAAGGAGGGAAACCAATAGCTAATTCTTCTAACTAACCTTGACTAAAATGAGTTAAATTGTACTTTGATACGAACTTGATTTAAATTGTCCACCCCACATTAGGCACCAATGATTATAAGGTAAAAGTGGGGGTATGTAGTAATCCTAGAATCATGCTTTACATAAGGTAAAAGTGGGGAACTCATGACGTGTACTATAGATAAAAAAAAAAATTTACACTTACCAAAAAATATATGATAAAATTGACAAACTACATACCCTTAAGCTCAAGGGGATATAGTACACGTAGCCTTCCATATAGATAATGAAAATGATTGTTCTAAGTCTCATGTTGCTTCTCATGTTATTTTATAAACCTTGGTTGGAAAGAAAAATAGGAGAGCTGAAATGTAAGAAATATAGAACATATTGGATTTAACATCCCCAAATTGGATTTTACTCTGAGGTATTGATTTTTTGAAATCTATTTTGTGAATGTTTACCAATAGATATACATCATGGAGGATGAAAGACGAAGATCAACCGAATCCCATATGGAGTCTCGGGGATCGGAGGATGTTCACGGTATTTAAATATAATCTTAAATCTACATACATGTGTGTACATATGGAATTGATTTTTTTACTAACTTTTTGAGTGAAATTAGTTGTTAACAAGTTTCATATTTTAATTTTTAGGAGGCAAGAGGAGAAGGCTTTCTACTCCATCAATGGAGTGTGGCCAAGGTTCAACCGGTCGAGGTAACATGGTGCCGGAAGGGGGTGATATTTATTCCCCCGAAGGCCAGAAATCAATGGCTGCTGGTTCTCAGCAGGGTCGCTGTGGGTCTGGTTCTCAGCAGCATCATTCTGGGGCTGGTTCTCAGCAGGGTCGCTGTGGGTCTGGTTCTCAGCGGCATCATTCTGGGGCTGGTTCTCAGCAGGGTCATGGTGGAGATGATGTTAACCAACAACATCAAGGTTGCCATCAATTTCAATATTTTTTCATTAAATTTTTGCAACTTTTTTTACACATGTTTTTTCTAATATATGAAATTATATATATATTGATGCAGAGGCTCAAAATGTTCGAGCCAGTGGTCAAAAAAGACGCAGGGCAGTGCGCTACATTGAAGAAGAAGGCTGTCAACCTAGCACAACTTATCCGGCTGAGATTACTGATATACCATGGGAAAGGAACATGGCGGAATGCACCTTACAAAGGTGTGAAAGCCTTTATGCAAAATTGCAGATAGATCTCCAGGATTTGACTATACCTGTTGAGAGTAGACAAAGCCTACAGATAGTTGCACATTCATTGAGTGAAATGGTAAAAGTGTACAAAGATTTGGGGCCAACCACTGATTCGTTTGTAGAAGTGATGAGACAGAGAAGAGAAGCAGTGATAGGTCTCGATAAATGGCAGGACATAAAAAAACAAGTTTCAAAACAAGACGCTAAGTCAATGTTTAATTTTAAGGAAGGGCCAAAAAGAAAGATGTTGAAGGTGCAGTATTTCAAGCACCCAGACATAGCAAAATATTTGTATAGTCGACATCTTGCGGCCTTTCGAAGGCTTCCATGGAACGATGAGGTTCCTCTTTATTTTGCACAAATGTTTTATGCAGAATTTTTTTTGGGTATGAAACCCGACTACAATGATCTTCCTTCAAAATTTTTTGGCCCGGGGAGAGGTCGATTATATCAACGTAAGGGCGCTAAGCGAGATGTGGAGTTGCCTTGCCCTGAGCCGCCATTGGTGAGTCGACCGTCTCGAGTCGAAACCCTGCGATCAGAGATGGATGCGACTTCTCAAATAAGTCGTGAAGCAAGAGATGTTATGATTGAAAATGTTCATAGCGGATTGAGTGGAGTCAATATTGGCTTAAATCGACAAAGAGCACGTGAAAATGCACGTGCCAATTTTGTTTATCATACAGATGAGGAGATTTACAACATGAATGCTGAAGATCTCCGAACATACGCAATAAATTGTCGCAATGGTCTGCAAGACCTAATTTTTCGTGAGGAAGAGGGCACCGAAACGGTATGTGTTAGTGACCTTAGGGTTTGAAATTATATTTACATATACATGTGTACAATTTGTAATAAATACATGTGTATGTACATGTATACATTTATTTGTATATGTACATTAATCTAACAAAAATGTATGATTATATGTTAAAACACCATTTGCAGTTCTCAGGCATGATGCGTGATGAAAATGTTAATATTACGTTCGGGACCTATGGCTCAAACGATGCAGATGGGTCTGCCCATCATGATATGTTGGCACATGTATGTTAGTGTTTTTTAAGTGACTCTAAAATAAATAATTGTTGCCACACATGTACATGTATGTATATATATAATTCGATATAATGTTTTAACAGGTACCGATTCCGTCTGATGTTTTTGGGATCCCGGTACCTTCTTCTTCTTTAGGAGATATACCTTCTACTTCATTGGGAGATGACCAAGTATGGACAATTTTTCACAAGTTCAAAATTTATGTTACCTCAAAAAGTTCCATAAAAAATTGAGATATAGAGAGAGAGGTCTATATTTTGAGTTATTTAAAATTTTTTGAATTTAGGTTTGTATAGAAGATTTTTTTAATCCGAGGACTTTAGCGACGGAGATAGGGACATCCACAGCATTTGAAGAAGTTGTCTGTAGTTCTTTTTTTTAATATTATTGTTCAAATAAGTTTATATATATGTACACGTGCATTTTCATTTGAAAGTTTTTAATTTATATAAATTATTTATGTATATATATATATAAATTTATATTTAACTGTACATGTATATTGTACAGGTTACCACTAGAGATGTTTCTATGGCAGATACTCTTCATCAAATGGAGAGGCAACCTTACGAGGTATTGCGCGATTTTTTTGTTATATTTTGTTTTTTACATGAAGTTATAGATATATATATTCTCGTTAATTTTTAAAACTTCAAATTTTAATGTTCAAGTACATGTACATTGTGTATGTAGGTTTTCCCTTTACAAGATAGCGAGCCAATCGGGACCCGGAGGCTAGATCTTCCATTTGACGGACAAGACATACAGTAGATTTGATTTTATTTCAAAATTTAGATGGTTTTAAAATTTGTTAAACTTGATACAGTTTGATACTTGAGTGAGATTTACAATTTTTGGACATATTTTATTACAATATGTTTTTTGGACATATTTTTGGACATATATATGTTAAAAGTTTTCGTTGGATAGTTGAATTATAATTGTCATGGCATGTGATATTTTATGTTTTAAATGTTTTTGTTAGATAGTTGAATTATAATTGGCATGGCATGTGATATTTAATGTTAAATGTTTTTGTTAGATAGTTGAATTATAATTGGAATGGCATTTGAAGTTTTTAAAACTACATGAATGATGGAATGTGAACCTACATTTGCACATGTGGTAAATTGAAATGTTAAAGTTTGTAACAAGACAATCCCCATTGATTTCATTACATTATATATGTTGATTTCTGATTTGATATAATTGCATACATATGATGGAACATTACTTGTAAAGTCATTGGATTTCATTACATTATATATGTTGATTTCTGATTTGATATAATTGCATACATATGATGGTACATTACTTGTAAAGTCATTGGATTAATAACTTGTTCATTGATTTCAGTGTTCTTTGGATGGGTTTAGTACTTTTGGCATGTGAATGTGAAGTAATGTTGTCATTGAATTACATTTGACATTTGATATTTAATGTTAAATATTTTTGTTTGATAGTTGAATTATAATTGGCATGGCATGTGATATTTATTGTTAAATGTTTTAGTTGTATAGTTTCAAATTATAATTCTAATGGTATCTGAAGTTTTTAAAACTACATGAATGATAGAATGTGAACCTACATTTGCACGTGGTAAATTGAAATGTTACTTGTAACAAAACAATCCGCATTGATTTCATTATGTAGTATATGTTGATTTATGATTTGATATAATTGCATGTATGATGGTACATTACTTGTAAAGTCATTGGATTAATAGTGTTCATTGATTTCAGTGTAAGCGCAAAAAATTATTGACAATGTAGAATGAATTTTGTGTTATAATAACTAAACCTAATAATATTGGAGAGCAAGAGAGACTTGAGGTATGGTGTTTACTACAAGAGTTTGAGCTAAATATTTAAATGGTTTATCTATCTTTCATAAAATAGTTTAAGATTGATCACAAGAATTAAGAGTTCATGTCTCGATCCATCATTGGTATGGTCCATCATAGAATGATCATCCATGTCAATGACTCTTAAGTCTATCTTTCCAAACCATGACCCTACTCTCACATGTGTGCTTTTCATGACACCAGTCGTGCTTCTTTTATCCTTGAGTTGACTGCCTTGAAAGCACTCAACTCTTTCTCGATGCTAGCCTTCCTCTTTCTAAGAGATGAAGCTGCCTTTCGACTTAGGAAGCTATGGGTAGCCCCACGTCTATCAAAGCAGATAACTTTTTCCCATGTACGGTTGTAGACATGAATCTCAAGTCCAAGGAACTTTCATCATCATTCCTCTTTGTCTTGTGCCTTACTTTCGCAATCTTCTTCAACATTTCCTCTTCCAATATGTTTTTCGAACTAGCCCTTGGCTTAGCAGTGCTTCTCACATATCTCTTCTCATGAAGCTCCATATATAACAATTTGATCCTGGGCTTGCTTGAATTGGTTCAAGCTCTTTCTTTTTCGAATTCTGTCTAATTGCTCCACTACGACATATATTGACTCCTTCCAAACGAAGTGCACCAATCCTCTTAGTGTGGTCGTCTTCTTTTCCAAGTGTGCCAACACATGCATTTTCTTTCTTCAAACTAATAGGTTTCGGATCAAGAAAGTCCCTCTTGATCTTATCTTCCATGTTCTTGACTTTAGCCTGCAACGTGGTGCTTCTTTCCTTCAAGTGAGCCCTTTCCATAAAGAGTTCTTGAAGTCTTTGTTCACCTTGTCGTATCTCCATGTCAAACTTTTCAATTTCAGCAGTTTGTCTAGAAAGTCCATCCTTGGAATTTCTTGCATGAAAAACCAAGTAGGTTGAACCAGCGTTGGTCTAGTGCATTGGAATTCATTAAAGAATTGGTCATTGGTGCTGCTTCAAGCTAGGAGTGAGCATCGTCACCAACCTACATTGAATATTTTACACTCCCTATGGTGAATGATACTTTAAATTGATTGACAATCTAAGACTTTCGAATTTTTTCGAATGCCAAATGATGTTACAAAGTGAGTATTTATAATATTCTAGTAGGTCATTCGGCGACAACTTTTACCAAAAACTTGAAACGACTTTGGCGTGTGATATTTAATTTGTTAAATGTTTTTGTTGCATTGTTGAATTATAATTGGCATGGCTTAACAATGCTTTTCACATATCTCTTCTCATGAAGCTCCATAGAACAATTCGATCCTGGGTCTGCTTGAATTGGTTCAAGCTCTTTCCTTTTCGAATTCTGTATAATCGCTCTAATACGACATATATTGACTCCTTCCAAACGAAGTGCACCAATCCTCTTAGTGTGGTCGTCTTAGTGTGGCGTGTGATATTTAATTTGTTAAATGTTTTTGTTGGATTGTTGAATTATAATTGGCATGTGGCATGTGAAGTTTTTAAAACTCCAGGTTTGGATGGTTTCAATCTACATTTTGCATGTGATATTTAATGAAACTTTAAATGTTAAATGTTTTAATGATGCACAATATATAATCGAAAGGGTTTTAAGACTTAAAGTTTTGGATGGTTTCAATTTACAACTTAAAGTTTTGGATGGTTTCAACCTACATTTGCACATATGGTAAATTGAAATTATGAACTACTTGCAACAAGACAATCCCCATTGATTTCATTGTATATGTTGATTTATAATTTGATATAATTGCATGTATGATGGTACATTACTTGTAAAGACATTGGATTAATAGTGTTCATTGATTTTACTTTAAGCGCAAAAAATTATTGATAATGTCTAGAGCGATTTTTGTGTTATAATAATTAAACCTAATAATATTGGAGAGCAAGAGAGATGAGGTATGGTGTTTACTACAAGAGTTCGAGCGGGGCATTCAGTGACAACTTTTACTAGAAACTTGAAACAAAGAGAATCTATCTTTGGCTAGGACATCATGTAAGATGCTAGACATAAACAGTAAAATTGTACTTAAAAGCCGAGATTCGGGCAAGTGGGGACAACCACTTGTTATCTCGTCCCTTGGAGGCTAGGCCATATGGGGACCGAATCTGACTTTACAAAATAAAGTGAAATAGTTTGTACCATATGGTCGGAGAACACATACAAAAACAATTAATATACAAGAACAATTAATTTCATTCTAGAATATATATATCCAATACATATTTAACATTTTTAATCAATGCACATGTATAGAAAGACTATTTTCAGTGGAAACTAGAGCACGTGCTTGTACCCAAACAATTTGTAACATTTGCAAACCACAAATAACATAAGCAGTTCAATTTTTAGTTGAGTACTGAAAGGTTTAAAAGATAATAAATTGTTGTCCTGACACTTCACTCAAAAAAATTCTAATGGAATTCCATCCTCAATAATCCATTCATGATCGGATTTTGACATTTTCCATTTCTTAATTTTTGATTTTTTCTTTGATTGAACTTCTATCAACTTTATGCGTGCTGCACACACCAAGTGACTATATTGAAAACTTATGGAATCAGGTTCATAGTCTTCGAAGTAAACAAAGTCTCCACTTTCATGAGTTTGTTTGAAAAAATAACCTTTCAGTATAATAGACCCTTTGTCATACTGAAATCCGTGATCATTATAGTCTTGTAATAATTTCATTTTTTGTTCAGTGCAACGCATCAAATAATACTTCACATTTTCATCGTTGTCAATAGGTGCAATTACAGCAAAAACATCTCCTGCACAATAAAATAATTTTAACATTTAATTATGCATATTTAAATTTAAATTTGTAAATCTTTAAATCATTAAAAAGTAATTCAATTGTTACCTTCTCTAACAAGATCAGAAACTCGATCACCATCGGATGATATTGTAGTTTCCTCTGATTCCATTTCTTCAATCATTGCAACAGACATTTTTCCCTTTGTATTTAGCTCTGTATGTTTCCAATCGTTCACATACATTTTGTTTTCATAGATGTCATTGGATTTTGTGTTGTCTATGCAAACATCACAAAAACAAGAATATTTTCTTTTATCCAATGCAAACACATTTGTGGACAATTTTGTTTGAATTGAATGCAATTTTCGAGTCCCTTTTATTGTTCCAACTTCATTTTCAATTGATCTATTTACGTCTCCGATTCCAATATGCCAGAAAAACCTTTATATGGAAAATTAGAAAGAATTTGTAAATATGATATCAAAATACAATTAAAAATAATCATTGCATGATAAATGTACAATGTTTAAAATTAGATTACCAATATAAATTAAATTGAATGTACCTTTGCACTTCTCGTGATCGGTTAATCTCATGGCTTAGAGCATTTTTGCACCATTGAACAACTTCTTCAGCGTTTGCAAGTCGGCGTGCAAAGTGGTTCATTTGATATCTTCGAAGTGCTCGGTTTATGCATGCTCCTGCACCGTCATGTTCTCCTTTTCCATGGCCAGTCTCAAAGAAATTCCAACAATGTTTAATGGAGGTTTTCTTATGAAGACGACACAACCAAAAAAATGATCGTGCAGATTTGAATTGACCTGTGCATCCGTCTGACCATATCCAATGTTCATTGAATGTTATTCCACGATTTTTCAATGAATCATAAATTTTTTCAAAACAATGTTGTACAAAACATGTATCATGCGTACGATCGTCACTGATATAAAAATGATATTCTTTAATGATATGTCGATTTTCACTCGTGCTTTCTATATGATCGACATTTTGTTCAGCATGTCTATATAGAATATGGACGAGCATGGAGACTTGGTCGGAGTGATAGTATTCACTCTGAATTTCTTTTTGTGGAGCAAATGTGTAGTTTTCTGCAAAATCAATCACTGACAAAATGGTTCCTGGTGGAAAAACTTCACGAGATTTTTTGAATTGCAAGTCTTGCCATCGAGCTCTATGGGAATGCATGGTGTATTTGTAAATTTCTTCTTCAAACTTTCTCAAAAAGTCTATTAGAAAAATTTCGTCTTCTCGTAATTCGATTCTTTTAACACTATCTGCACCTTGAATCGATGTACTGATATATTCATATCTCTTCCATTTCACTTTCATGTTGGACAATGATTGATCATTTATATCAATACGATATTTGTTTTGAAATTTAGTCAAATTTCCACAATCATCGCATTTTTACCACCAACACATTTCTTTTTGTAAAATAGTTCATCGCTTTCTCTTTCACATAGAATTTGAGATATGAATTCACGGATAGTGGAAGGAGGAGGTGAATCCTTCCATAATGTTCTACAGAAATCAAGGAATGTGTCATAATATAACTCAAATTCCACATGATAACGGCAACAACAAGTGTCGCGTACGGTGATAGGTTTTACATACCATGGTTTTTGTTGAACAAAAGCACTGAGTGAAACTTGAATTTGGCGATTCTCTTCTTTGAACTTGTTGAATAACTCTATTTGAGTGGTTTCCAAGAGATGTTTTTCATGTTCTTCGTATTGATTTCGTGCTATTCTTCTTCGCATCACATGTCTTGCAGTGGGTGAAACACGCGAATTGTTCTTCCAATATTCATATATTATTTTTTTAATATCTTCTCCAAGTCTATCTTTGTATGGTTGCCTACAAATAGCTCTCCAACAAGCGAGTTCATCATTTACGTCTATTTGCAGTCGAAATTTTCGATGTTTGTGCAGAGTTTTTCGCGAGGTTCCCAGTGCTCGTGCCATAGATGCTAGATTCAAACGATTCTCTTGAGTACTTGGTGAAGCCATTGCCATTTGTATTCCTCTACGTATATTTGAAACATTTTTATCTCTAGATCTCCTAATTGACTCTATAGCACTACTCATATTTTTTATCACCTCTTCTTTCATATTTTTATCTTTGGTTGATTTTCGAATACCCAATAGTGTCGTCGCTTCTTTTAATTTCCTTGATGATAAGAGACATTTCAACATTTGAGCTTGAACTGTCACCTCAGTTTTGAAAAACATTTCCAAAATTTTCTCGACACGATATCGTATAAAATAGTCAGGTTTTTTATCTCCATATGTGCGAGTGTCGACATTTTCTAACATCTCATTATCGATAGTGATTTCCTCTGTACATATTCGAAAAAATAGTACATATTCAATAAATAACTAAATTAATAAATATGTCAATAAATATTAGGAAAATTTTAAATATATCAATAGATCATAATATCTACATTTACATACCCGATTCAATTTATGCTTGAGGTTGATTTTCTTCTTCAATATTTTGAGGAGTATCTCTGTCTGTTTACATTAAACAAAATATTTTTCAAACTAGTTCATCAAATAAAAATTAAGCTTCACATTGTACATTGGGAAAACTTTAAAAATATATCAATAGATCATAATATTTACATTTACATACCTGCTTCAATTTCTGCTTGAGGTTGATTTTCTTCTTTAATATTTTGAGGAATATCTTTGTCTGTGTACATCAAACAAAATATTTTTCAAACTAGTTTATCAAATAAAAATTAAGCGTTACATTTTACATTAGGGAAATTTTAAATATATATCAATAGAGCATGTAATATTTACATTTACATACCTGCTTCAATTTATGCTTGAGGTTGATTTTCCTCTTCAATATTTGAGAGAGCTTCTAACTTTCTTTTGCGATATTGTCTCGTCTCTTCTCTACGTTCCTCGGGCTTTCTTTTTTGATCATATTTTCTCACACAAGTTCTTCGATTTCCCATGATAATAGGGTATGAGGTTCAAAAAATTTCCTTTAAAAAATTAGACAATAACTCAATTACAAACAATATCACAAAAGATTTAATTTAAAAAAATCTTTTCTAAAAAATACGTAATCCAATCAAAAACACGTACATATCTCTAAGAAAAATCACACCGCCTCCAAGAAATGTCTTCCAAAAAAATTCTTTAAATCTTAAAATGTAAAGAAAAATTTTTGAACAAAAAAGCTCAAAAGATTTATTTCAACACAAAACACGTACATACCTCAAAGAAAAATCACGTCGCCTCCAAAAATGTCTTACAAAAAAGTTTTTTAAATTCAAACTTTGAACCTCCAAGAAAAATCACGCCGCCTCCAGAAAATGTCTTCCAAAAAAATTTTTTGACCCCAAACTTTGAAGAAAAATTTTTGAATTCAAAACAAGTTGTAAGATGAAATGAAGTGCGAAATGTGCGAAAATTGTGAATCATTTCGCGGCAATTTATATTGACCGCGAAATATGTGTTTTGTAGGGGGCTCCACAAAAAATTCCGGCCGACGGAAAATTACACAATAGTTCGGCCGAACTTTTGATAATAAGTTTGGCCGAACTATTAAGCCGTTAGTTTTAGCGGCCCGTAAGCGGAAAACATAGTTCGGCCGAACTGTCGCTAATAGTTCGGCCGAACTATCGCGTCACTGATTACGCAGAGCCAAGCTCTGAAAACGGTTCTGCAACTTTGGACTGATTAAACTCCATGAAAACTTGTTAATTAGCTGTCGGAACCAAGACAAGCATTTTCAGAATTGAATCTACTTTCAGGAAATATAAATTTTATGGAATTTCGTAAACGTTTATTAATTTTAATTATTTTTCTAATAAAATGAGTGCAAACAATTTTTGAGGGTCATCGTGATTCAGTGAAATCAAAATTTTGTATCTCCCAAAATACATTGTAAAAAAATTTAAAAAATTATGGAGCATTACATTGGTCCGTTGACTGTAATGGGTAGCTTTTAGATTTTTAGTTTATAACTTGTATGTTAAGAAATTTGTTGCCACACGAAACATATAAAAAATACGCAGTTTTTCGTATTAGACCAGTTCAAAAAATTCTAGTAATTATGATATGCATCCATTGGCTTTGTACATATGATGAAACCAAAGTAGACTCTGTCTAGATTGTTGTAACACATTTTGTTTTTTCAAAAACAAGAATTTTCAATGAATACAACGTTGCCACATAACATGACTACTTATGAATTCTTTGATTGTTAAGAAACACACACTCAAAGAAACGCTAAGTTGACATATCAAATCCGCATAAAAAAATTTCAAAAAATAATTAATAGAAAGCTAACAAAATTTCTCACAACTTTTATTTTTACCGCAAAATGAAATTCTACACGGAAAAATTGTTATAGTTTGCAGAAAGTTGAAGAACCCAAAAAAATGAAAAAATTTTCTCAAAAAAGGGCTTTAAAAACTTTTGTTTATGCGTCATTGTAATGTGGGCCCAGAAGGCCCATATGTAGATTATTCTATTTGTGTTATGTTCAAAAGAAAAATATGTTGTGCCACATAAAGATGATGAAAAAGCCCGAAGGCTATTAGTAATACCTGTCTGTGTATTGTTTTTACATTTTTGACTGTGTGAGCCTGAAGATAGTGTTTTTTTTTAAAGCACAGAGTGCATTTTTTGTAAGAAAGACAGAGTGTATTTTTGTAAGAGAGACATAGAACCTTTGGCACTATGTTTTGTAGCAGTCATCCCTCTATTAGAGGAAGTTTTTTTGTAATACATTTTTCAGTTAATGAAATAGAATCATAGTTTGTGAATCTCTGTCTGGCAGTGAGTAAATTTTTGTTCTAATTCTCTATGTTTGAAGGAGAGTATTATTCTCTTTGTGTCTATTCTGGAATTCTCAGAAATTCCAACAAGTTCTGGTCAAATTGGAAAGGGTCCATCGAGGTTCTGACAATGAGCATTTCCCATAAAGAAAACAGTCGCGACCAACAAAAATACCACTGAATAAGTAAAGTGAAAGATCAAAATATTTGAGAAGCAAAGCGATTGATGTCATCCGATGTTGTAATTATAATGGAAATATAAGTTTGTTTCCAGTGAAGATTTCATAGCTTAAACATATACTGTGTGAATATGTTGAGAAAAATATTTGGAATCCCAAGAATCGATGAATATTTTTTCATAAACTTTTTTTTTCGAAGAAAAATTTGTTCTATTATATGTAGAAAACAGTACATTATCATAATTCATAGAGAGAAATAGGTGGTTTATATGCGTAGACCTTAGATACATTGTCATATGTCATTCTAGTGTTCCTAACATGTTTAGGATTTAGAAAAGCTCTAAAGAAGTCAAAAAGCATCCATCCATAACATAGTAACCAGAATAATAGAGAGCCAAAACAAAAAAATGATAATATTGAGATCAATGACCAACAAACGAAGCCAGTTGTTTCTATCTAATATAACTAGGCTCGCTTGACGGGCTCGCCTGAAGAAGAGACGGTCCACCGAATGCAGTTAAAATGGTATATAACAAAGCCACAACATTTCTCCCTGTATTGATTTTCCAGAATTTTAAACATTCTAACTACAACAGGGAGAGCAGGCAAGTGCCAGGCTCGCTTGATAGAGAGGCTCGCTTAAGTGGAAAGGTCACCCAAGGCTTCAAATAAATTTTTGGCCAGCCTATCCGAACAATATTCATACGCTATTGAAATTATTTTAAAGGCTCTAGAAACTATATATTCTTATTGTTGTTGTTGTGAGAACTGCATAATTTAAGGAAAATTTTGAAGTTTACAAGCTAGAAAATTCGAGTTGTTGGATTCCAATTTCATGTCAGACTCCATTAAAATTTAATGTGCGGTTCATAAATTTCATAGAACACTCAGTGGTGAGAGATCGAGAATTTGGGGGAGTAGGCAATTTATTTTACATGAATAAGATAATCGAGAAATCACTAAAAAAACGCATAATATATACCCTCAAATTGACGTCTGCCTAGTACAAATATGTACAATGAGATGTGAGTCTGAATCATTTCTTTCCTAATAATGTGAAAGCGAAACATGGAATTTTCGAATTTTGGTTTTTGGTATTGATTTGCAAATAGTTCCACCTTAGAGTTCTCAATCACCTAAAAAAACATAAAAACAAATCCCATCACTGATGCCGAGCATCAAATGAGATCAATTTTATTGACTTGATTGGTTAACAATCATTTTAGTAAACAGGGTTGGACTTTTTGAATTTATTTTTGAATGATTATTTATTGTAATGATAAATAGAGTGTTAGATTAGCAAGAAAATATTAGATTTGTTAGCTTAGGTGTGTGTTAGAATTATAAATTAGAGATTTCATTGTTTGAGGAATTAGAATAAGATAGCGGAAAATAAACAAGAAAAAAATGGAAAAAAAATGATTTGATTGTTTTTTAAGAGAGAAAGAGGGAGAAAGACTGAGAGGAGAGGAATGAAAATCTATCGAGCCATCAAGGGCCAGAAGAAGAACTCTGTATTTTTTAATATTATTTTATTTAATTTTAGAAAAGGTTGTGTGCAGACGTCACCATTGTCTCTGTTAAAATTTTTTTCTTAACGTTCTCTTGAATTAGTAAAGATCATGCACTGTAATGGAAGTTATGTGTTAAGAGTACTTCTTTTCTTTTGTATTTACACAGTGATTTCATATAATCAGAGTTCTTAAACAGAAACCATATGGAGGCCATCTGAATAGCCAGATCCCTTAACATTCATTAATCAATTTGGAGGTCGTGTCGAAGCTCTGAGATTCGACAAAGCTGTAGAGTAAGTTTTTAAAAAATCAAATTTTTTTCTTAAACCTGGGTTTTCTTCTGAAGTGTTGTGCATTCACATTATATCGCATATCGCAATTCATTTTAGAAGTCTTCCTTTGTATATCACATTTCGTATGCTATATCGCACATCACATTCGGTAGGAGAAGCCTGAGAAATGCGATGAGGAGATTGGTGCAATCCACGATATTGTGATAAGTCATAAGTCTGTGATATTGTGATAAGTCATAAGTTCGTGATACTGCAAATAAGTCCGCGATATTGTGATAATTAATAATTCCGTGATTGCCCTAAATCATAAATCTGCGATCTGCGATGAGGTTTAAATCTGCAATCTACGATGAGGTTAAAATCTGTGATTTGTGATAAATACTAGAAACTATGATAAACCAATAAGTGTTTGTGCAATTTGAGTTTTTTTGATAGAGTTGTACGAGAATCAGTAGTGACTGGATCTACATCATTTGGTATCAGAGCCCATACAAGAATTGAATTCTGTTCTCAAGGATTGCAGTAAACATGCCACCTGGGAGAGGAGCTGGAATAGGTCGGGGAAGGCGTGAAGCCAATGCAGTCTTGCTGGAAGAGATTCAAAATCTTCGCACAAGAATGGAGACAATGGAAATTGCTAAAAGGAGAGCACCTAATAAGGGGGATGCCAGTGCTGTAAGGGAATCCTATGAGGAAGAAAAAGAGGAAGAAAGCGAAGCTGCCAAAGTTCTCAAGATGCTCATCAAAGCAAGTGGGAGACCAAAGGTGGAAATACCTTTGTATGAAGGGAACCTTAATGTGGAAGATTTGATGGACTCGAACAGTTCGTTAGATAATTATTTTGACTTTGAGGAGTTCAATGATAAAAAGAAGGTGAAATTTGCAGCTACCAGATTGAAGGGCCATGAAGCTATCTGGTGGGATGAATTACAAACATCCAGAGAGAGGAAGGGAAAGCCAAAAATTAAGTAGTGGGAAAAAATGGTGATTAAGTTGAAAATTAAATTTATGCCTAAATATTACCAGTTGAACCTTTTCAGAGAGTTACAGAACTTGAGGCAGAAAGGAATGAATGTCAAGGAGTACATGGAGGAGTTTTACAAGCTTAGTATTAGAGAAGGACATGCTGAGGATGATGTAGAAAAGGTAGCCAGATATATCAATGACTTGAGATATGACATACAAGATGAAATCAGTCTATTTATTCTAAAGAGAATTGAGGATGCCTATCAAGAAACTTTTAAGGCAAAGGAGAAATTGTTGAGAAAGAAAATTCAGAGGAATAGAGGTAAAAGTCCAACAAGAGGAAGAGGAGCTTCCAAATCTAGGTTCCAGCACTCACAGAATGAAGCAGGAGGTTTTAGTAGTAAACCGATGCAAAGAGGAGACTCTGGTAGTTGTACCCAAAGGTAGAGGGCAAGGAAGATAAATTTGGTGTTACACATGTGGAGAATGCGGACACGGATCATGGGACTGCCCTCATAATAAACTAGCAAATCAACAGAATGTGAATGTAGTTAAGGCAAAGGAAGAAAACCCCTAGGCCACGGGGAAATAAGAACCACCTAAGTCGGGAGAGTCCTTATTGTTACAAAGTATAATTATTAAGGCAGAGAAGGAAGGAAATGAGCCAGCTCAAAGGAAGAGCTTATTCAGAACTATATGTAAGTCTAAAGAAAAATGCTCCAAGGTTGTGATTGATAGTGGAAGCACTGATAATCTTGTTTCCATAGAGATGGTTGAGAAATTTGGATTGGTTAATATGGTACACCCTACTCCTTAGAAAGTGTCATGGCTAAAGAAGGGACATCAACTTTTAGTGATAGAACAGTGCAGAGTGGAGATACAAATTGGTACATATAAAGATGTCATATTGTGTGATGCGATGCCAATGGACGTGTGCCATATATTGTTGGGAAGACCCTGGCCATTTGATAGGAAACCAATTCATGATGACAGAAGGAACACCTATACCTTATAGAAGGATGGGAAGAAGCACACATTATTGCCTTTGAAGGGTGAAGTGGACAAAGGAGCAGCTAGAAATAGTGTTATGTTGATTAGTGGTAAAGAATTTCTGCGAGAAGTCAAGAAGGAGGAAGAAATGAATTTTTTTGTTGTGGGTAATGTTGAGATTCAAAAAGATGATGATCCTAGTGAAAATTAAGCATCTTCACTAGATGGGGCCCATAGGCTATTTTTAGGTGTATGTCTATTTTTAGAATGGTGAGCATATTCTAAAATTAGCAGTATGCTGACTCTAGATGGTTGAGAAAATTCTATATTTAGATGAGTTTCTATTTTTAGAAAATGTGCGAATTCTATTTATAGATCGCATATCTAAAAATAGAATGCATGTCGATTATTATTAGCCCTTAATGATAATCAGACAATAAATAATAACTCATTCTCTTGGAGCACTTGATTTCAGTTAACGGATGTGGAAAAACAGTCAGCTAAAGGAATTACGCATTCCAAGGTTGGTTGGTGACCCATGCATGATGGACTTCGTTATAATTGATTGTGGTCTAGAGTTGTAACAGAGTTGGAAGAGTAGTTATGGGAGTTGTTATTCAATTTAACTCAGTTAAGTGAGTTAAAATTATTTGTACAAGTTGTAACTAAAGATACACTAATGAAAGATGAGTGAATTAATTAGTTAATTAATTCAGAAGCAATGTCTTACTTGCAACTGAAGAAATACAATAGTTAACTACTTGCATGTCAGATCTAGTGGAGATCCAGTAGAGAGATAGGTGAAAGGGTGTGTTTGAGTATCAGTTGTGACTATAGTGGTGCATTCAATGCATCTACACACACATTGGATTTTCCAGTGAGGATTGCGCAGTCAATGCAATGCAAGATCAAATTCATTCACGGATCTTTTTCAACAGGGATTGCGCAGTGGAGGCAGGCTGTCAGGAGGCAGTAAATTGGTGCATGTGTGAACCAATTTTTGTATGACAGTGTGAGACGATTGTATATTGTACTTAGAACTCTATCAGCTGAGATTTGTATGAGATTGTTTCATGATTCCATGATATGCATAATATATGATAGTTGGGGTTTCTAGCTTTAAACTTTCCTGGTAAAACAACTTGTTATGTGCGCTTGATTTTTCTTCATATGTTTGCAATTGGTGATTTAATTTCTGCAAAGAATTGAGTAGAAGGATTTTGTATTTAACAGTGGATTTAATTGTTAGATCAGGGGAGTCTTGTAATATACATGCATATTGTATAATTTCTACATGGTATCACAGTAGTGTCAATCACTAAAGATTGCAATATTGAAGCAGTGCTGAGTTTTGTTGGTGGAACAATTTGAATTTGCTGCAAGAATTTCTTGCTACGATAGTTGAGTAAACATTGAAATGGATTTCAATGGGTTGCGGTTGGAGTATGCACTTGAGAGAAGATCTAACTACATAGCATGGAAGGATAGGATGGAGGCGGTGCTTGATGATAATGGCGTCAAGGAGTTCATCGATAGTGATGTTCCTAAGCCCCCTTCGATGGATACTTCATTACTTGATGCCTGGAAAAAGAAAGTAGCGAAGACGTGAATAATTCTGTTGGAAGGTGTGAAAGAACATATTTTGTCAAGCCTTCACAGGAAAGTCACTCCATTTTCAATGTGGAAGGCTTTGAGAGATATTTTCCAAAGCAGAAGAAATGATAGGAAGTTGGCGCTGAAAGATAAACTTAGAAAAATAAAAATGGAGAAGGGCAACAGTATTCCAAAGTATCTCACAAAGTTCTTCCAATGAGGGATGAGCTGGGGAGTGTGGGAATTACAGTTTCTGATGATGATTTGGTGAGCTTGGCTCTCCTTGGACTTCCTAAGATTTGGCATAGTTATCAAGACTCTGTCAATGGGCAGGAGAAACTGCCAGATTGGGAGCGACTTTGGTTGGATCTAGTGCAGGAGGAGATAAGGCGGAATACGGGGGATTGCTCTTCATCAAAACATAATGATGAAGAGGATTGTGCTTTGGCTACCAAAGAAATGAAAGGGAAGGGGAAGAAATCCCAGGCTAAAGGCAAGAAGCTGGATTTGTCCAAGGTGAAGTGTTTTCACTGTCACGAACATGAGCATCTCACCACTAACTTCCCATAGAAAAAGAAGAACAAGAAGATTGTTGAAGCTGCAGTTGATGAGGCCCTTGCCTCATAATTTGAACTTGATTTCTCTTTGATCGCATGCTTGGCTTCAAGCGCAATGGGATCGGTGTGGTATCTTGATAGTGGTGCTTCCTTCCACATGACGAGAGATAAGGAGTTGTTCAGCGACTTGGAGGAGAAAGATCTCCAAATGCATATAGAGATGGGCGACGATGGATGATATAGTGCGACCAGCATTGGTACCATTACCTTTGAGAGGGAATCAGGTAAACCATTTTTGTTGAAATATGTTATGGATGTTCCAGGACTAAAGAAGAACTTGGTCTTAGTCGCGATGTTGGAGGACAAAGGTTATGATGTTGTTTTCAGCGTTGGAAAAACTTTCCTACGACATAAAACAATAGGTTAAACCAAGAGGATAGGGATTCGAGTCAAGAATCTCTACAAGTTTGAGGTAGATGGTTTTGCTACAATGGTGGGCAAAGAAGAAGAAGTGGTGAGACGAGATGAGGGTGAATTATAGCACAGGAGATTGGGCCATCTTGACCATGGCACCCTGAAGATTTTGCAGCAGATTTCTACTGGACTTCCCAAGGGTACACTTGCACAGATAGATCAGTGCAAGGGATGTACTATGGGTAAGTTTGTGAAGACCACCTTTCATGAAAAGGAGAAACTATTGGGTGTGGAGCCTGATTATCTTGTTTATTTTGTATCACAGCGTTGGACCCCTGTCGAAATTAAATGCTACCTAGGGGATCCAGGGGGGCGGAGGTATAGTAATTTATAGTCAATCTAAGTCGTTCATTAGGGGGATGATATGATGATAGAAGTTATGTTTAGTTTATGGTTTTTTCCATAGAAGGAAACCCCTTTCTTGTATGAGGGTATTGTATTGCGGCTAGGTACTTCATGTGTATTCTCAGAGCAAGAAACATATAGGGAAACTAGGAGAGAGAACAGAGGATATTACAATAGATATGTTGTAGGTTGCGTCTCTTCATTTTGCTAGATAATAGAAAGGAAGAACTGGATCTTCGGGGTGGACATAGCCCAAGCTGGGTGAACCATGAATATCTGTGTCTCTCTGGTTTTATGTGTTTTGTGTGCTTGTGTTTTTCACATATTTTATGTGTTGCATTGCTTTGTAATATATAATTTTCTAACAGAGCCATGCTTCGATGATCTTGGAGAGAGTTCACACAGACGTGTGTGGAGGATTCTCGGTTGCTTCAACAACAAAACACATGTATCATGTTATTTTTGTTGATGACTATTCTCGTAGATGCTGGATCTTCTTCATGCAAAATAAAGATCAAACATTCTCAAATTTCTGTGAGTTTAAAGCATTAGTGGAGAAAGAGTCAGGGAAGCGAGTGAAGGCTTTGTGGAGTGATAATGGTGGTGAATATATCTCGAACTAATTCAAAGAATTCTTTAGCAAAGAATGAATTTGGAGAGAACTCATAGCGTTTCATAACCCACAACATAATGGGGTTGTGAAGAGGAAGAATAGAACGATCGTGGGTGTTGCACGAGCTATGTTTCATGATTAGGGCCTACCAATGCACTTGTGGGGGGAAGCATGCAACACTATGGTTCATGTGCAAAACTGTTGTCCTCATAGAGTACTTGGCATTAGTACACCTGAAGAAGCTTTTCCTGGCAAGAAACCAGATGTTTCTCACTTTAATATTTTTGGCTCATCTATTTATGTTCTTGTGAGAAAGAACACTAAGAAGAAGCTGGAGGCGACTGCAGAAGTTTGGATATTTGTGGGGTACATAGAAACACCCCATAATTATCGTGTGTATTTTCTAAACAGTCAGATGACTGTGGTGTGACGGGATATAAAATTCAATGAGGAGAAAGCCATGACGTTTTCACTTGAGAGGGAACTACACTTGCATGCAGAGGGGAAACTGCTTGTTCCCAAAGATGAGCCTCAAGATGTGGATCAAACATAAGAGGAGGATCATGGAGTGGAGGAGTCCACTCATGTAGAGCCAAAAATTAGAACTGGCAGAAGGCACACCACAGAAGCTAAGAGGCTAAAGCTTGATGCGGCACAAAATGTAGGAGCCCCTACTTCATACCGCATATAGAGACAGTCTCCTGGCCGATTCACTGGATACATGGCTCTCATGAGAAAATGTACCATGACAGAGCCATCTCCTTTTCAGGAAGCAACATAGAAGCCCACATGGGTACATGCAATGGTGGAGGAGTATGTCTACATTGTCAGAAACAGTGCTTGGGAAATTGTTCCAAGGCCGGTCGATAAATCAGTGGTAGGTTCAAGATGGATCTACAAGGTAAATCAAGCTACTGATGGGTGATTTGAGAAGTATAAGGCAAGATTTGTTGCCTGGATCTTCTCACAGATCGAGGGGATTGATTATGAATAAACCTTTGCACCTGTCGCACAATATTCTTCCATAAGGACCATCCTTGCTCTCTTAGTACAGATGGGTTGGCACATTCATCAGATGGATGTGAAGACTGTGTTCCTTAATGGGACCATTGAGGAAGAAGTGTACATTGAGTAGCCTGAAAGATTTGAGATCTTTAGCAGCGAGTCGCATGTGTCTAGACTCAAAAGAGCATCGTATGGGATGAAGCAAGCATCCCGTGCTTTGTGTGCTTAGATCGACAGTTATTTCACTAGACTTGGCTTCACCAAGAGTGAGGCGGATGAAAACCTATACCAGATTGTGGTGGAGGGTAAGATTTTAATCATTTTTCTTTATGTTGATGATTTAATACTGACTGGTGATGAGAAGTTGATACACTCATGTAAGGAGTACCTTGCAAAGGAGTTCAAGATGAAGGATATGGGTCTCCTTCATTATTTCCTTGGATTGGAAATATGGCAACGAGAAGGTAAATTGTTCGTGTCTCAAGCCAAGTATGCACGGGAGATACTCGGTAAGTTTCACATGAAGGACTACAAACCCATGGATAATCCTCTTCCAAGAAATTGGAGCAAATAGGATGCTACATCGGCAGAGGTAGTGGATGCTACTGTCTATTGACAGTTGGTGGGTTCGCTCATGTATTTAGTTAATACAAGACTGGACATATGCTATGCGGTGAACCAGCTTAGTCGAGCGATGGCTAAGCCTACGAATCTCTTCTGGAAGGCAGGAAAGCATGTCTTGAGATATCTCAAATGTACATCTGAGTATGGCTTATGGTATAGAAAAACGGATGAGGTGAAGTTGTATGGCTTCACAGATGCAGATTGGGAAGGCAACCTAACAGACTGAAAGAGTGCATCAAGAGGGGTTTTTAGTATCGGATCTACAACTGTTTCTTGGTACAGTGGGAAACATAGATCTGTGGCATTCAGTTCAACGGAAGCAGAATACATGGCAGCAATTCAAGCTGCATGTGATTCTATCTGGATGAGGAAGATCTTGGTCGCTTTATTCGGTTCTCATTTAGATGCTATAGTGATTCATTGTGATAATCAGAGTTGCATCAAAATCTCAATTAATCATATGTTTTAAGATAGATATAAGCATATAGATATCCTATATCATCATATCGGAGATTGTGTGTAGTGGAAGATCATGTTGCTTCAGTACATTCATACGGAAGATCAGGATGCATATATTCTAACGAAGGTGCTCACCAGGAGAAAATTTGAATACCATAGAGACAGGATCAGGGTGAAGGATAATCCCTTTATTGTTGAGAGGGAGTGTTGATATGCAACAAGATGATGATCCTAGTGAAAATTAAGCACCTTCACTAGGTGGGGCTTGCAGGCTATTTTTAGGTGTATGTCTATATTTATAATGGTGAGCATTATCTAAAATTAGCAAGATGTTGATTCTAGATGATTGAGAAAATTCTATCTTTAGATGAGTTTCCATTTTTAAAACATGGGTGAACTCTATTTATAGATCACATATCTAAAAATAGAATGCATGTTGATTATTATTAACCCTTAATGATAATCAGACAATAAATAATAAGTTATTCTCTTGGAGGACTTGATTTCAGTTAACCTATGTGGAAAACAAGTTAATTGAAGGAATTACACATTCCAAGGTTGGTTGGGGACTCATGTATGATGGACTTCGTTATAACTAATTGTGGCAGAGCTGTAACAGAGTTGGAAGAGTAGTTATGGGAGTTTTTATTTAGTTTAGCTCAGTTAAGTGATTTAAACTCAGTTGTGCTAGTTGTAACTAATGATACACTAGTGGAAGATGAGTGAATTAATTAGTTAATTAATTCACAAGCAGTGTCTTACTTGAAACTAAATAAATAAAGCAGTTAACTACTTGCATGTCAGATCCAGTGGAGACCCAGTAGAGAGATAGGTGAAAGGGTGTGTTTGACAATCAGTTGTGACTATAGTGGTGCATTCAATGCATCTACACACACATTGGAGTTTCCAATGAGGATTGCGCAGTCAAGTCAAGGCAAGATCAAATTCATTCGGGGATCTTCTTCAGCAGGGATTGCGCAGCGGAGGCAGGCTGTCAGGAGGCAAGAAATTGGTGCATGTGTAAACCAATTTTTGTATGACAGTGTGAGACAATTGTATATTGTACTGAGAGCTCTATGAGCTAATATTTGTATTATATTGTTTCATGATTCCATGATATACATAATATATGATAGTTTGGGTTTTTAGCTTTAAGCTTTCCTGGTAAAACATCTTGTTATGTGCGCTTGATTTTTCTTCATATGTTTGCAACTGGAAATTTAATTTCCGCAAAGAAATGAGTAGAAGGATTCATTATTTAATAGTGGATATAATTTTTATATCAGGGGAGTCCAGTAATATACATGCATATTGTATAATTTCTCCAGGTAAACCCAAGGTAATTTTGACATCTACCAGTTTAGACAATCTGCCTATGGAAATTAAAAATCTTCTAGATGATTATGCTGACATAATTGTTGATGAATTACCAAGTGTGTTACCATCAATCAAAATTATTAACCATCACATAGATTTAATACCTAGTGCAAGTTTACCAAAAAAAGAAACATATCGATTAACTCCTCGAGAGAATGAAGAAGTTGGAAGACAGGTGTAGGAGTTGTTAGATAAAGGAATGATAAGAGAAATCCTTAGTCTGTGTGTCATACCAGTAGTGCTCAATCCAAAGAAAGATGGTGAATGGTGCATGTGTACTGACTCCAGAGCTATAAACAAGATCACTATCAGGTATCGATTTTCCCTCCTATGTATGGATGATTTGATGGATTGTTTGAGTGGGTAAAAGTATTTTTCTAAAATAGATCTGAAGAGTGGATACCATCAAATAAGGCTTAGAAAAGGGGATGAATGGAAGACTGCATTTAAGACCAACAATGGGTTGTATGAATGGTTAGTGATGCATTTTGGGCTCACTAATGCACTGAGTACATTTATGAGATTGATAAACGAGGTTTTAAAAGAATATGCAGGAAAATTTGTGATAGTCTATCTTGGTGGCATTCTGATTTTCAGTCAGAGTAAGGAAGAGCATTTGGAGCATATTAAGTTTGTTTTAAATACTTTGCAAAAGTAGAAACTGTTGATAAATTTGAAGAAGTGTAGTTTCACAAAGAAGGAGCTCATTTACTTGGGATTTGTAGTCTCGGAAGAAGGTTTCAAGATGGACCCATAAAAGATCCAAGCGATTTTGAATTAGCCAACTCGAGGAAGCGTGTTTGAGGTAAGAAGTTTTCATGGTTTTGCAAGTTTTTACAGAAATTTTATAAGAAGTTTTAGTCGGATCTGTACACTGATAGTTGAAACAATAAAGGAAAGAAACCAACCATTTAAGTGGATACAGCTAGCAGATTCGAACTTCAAGCTGTTAAAAAAATGAAGATCACCGACAAACCCATTTTTTCCTTGACGAATTTTGAGAAAGTTTTCCAAGTTGAGACTAATGCTAGCGGAATAGGAATTGGAGCTGTTTTGAGTCAAGAGAAGAGACTGATAGCTTATTTCAGTGAAAAGTTGAAATATGAGGCCAAGCAGAAGTACTCATCTTATGATAAATAATTCTATGCTATTGTGTAAGCTTTGAAGAAATGGAGGCCTTACTTGTTACCCAAGAAATTTGTGTTGTATTTTGATAATAATGCACTACAATTTATAAATAATCAGCCAAAGTTGAACCAAAATCATGCTAAGTGGGTGGAATTTTTTCATATTTTTACCTTTTTAATCAAACACATAAGCAATAAGTCAAATAAAGTTGTTAATGCTTTGGGCAGAGTAAATCTGGTTGTGCGGGAATTGAAGATTGGTATTTTGGGCTTTGAAGACATGATTGATATGGATAAGGGAGGCACAAATTGTAAAGAAATATATGCAGTTGTTCAAAATCCTGTGATTGATAATAGAAGCTAGTGGTTGGACTACCTGATTCAAGGAAAATAGCTGTTCAAGAACAATAAACTGTGTATTCCTAAATGTTCCATGAGGGAAAATTTTATTAAAGAAAAACACAGTGGAGGATTTGTTCGGACACTTTGGCTAGGATAAAACATTCGCTCAAGTAAGTGCTTTTATTATTGTCCAAAGATGCAAACTGATATCAGAAATTTTGTTAAGAAATTCTAGATTTGTCAACATGCCAAAGGAAGAAGCCAAAACATTGGATTATATCATCTGTTGCCAATACCCAACAGACCTTGGGATGCAATCAACATGGATTTTATTTTGGGTTTTCCAAAAACTCAAAGAGGACATGATTATATATATGTTTTTGTAGATAGGATTTCAAAAATGGCTCATTTCATTTCTTGTAGGAAAACTAGTGATGCAACTCACATTGCTAATATGTTTTTCTCAGAAATTGTAAGATTACATGGGCTGCCTGTGAGTATTGTCTTAGACAGGGATACAAAGTTCATATGACACTTCTGGAGGACTCTATGGAGGAAGTTAGGTGAAAACCTCAGTTTTAGTTCAGCCTATAATCCCCAGATGGATGGAAAAACTGAAGTGGTGAACAGGAGCTTAGGAAACATATTAAAAAATTTGGTTTATGAAAATCAAAAGCAATGGGATTTGGTGCTTGCTCAAGTTGAATTTTCCTACAATGATACTCCTAACTAGAGTACCGGAATGAGTCCATTTCAAATTATTTTTTGGATGCATCCAAGAGGAATATATGAGCTTAGATATTTCGGTAAGAAAGAGACACAGAGCGCAAAGGCTGAAAAATTTGCAGAATAGATGCAATAATTGCTGAAAGATATCAAACAGAGATTACAGGAAAGTAGTAGTAAGTATAATAAGAGGGAAGATATGAAAAGGACTAAAAAGGAGTTTGAAGTGTGTGATTTAGTCATGGTTTACTTAAGGAAAGAAATATTTCATGTGGAGACTTATAACAAACTAAAAATGAAAAAGATAGGACCATGCAGAATTTTGAGGAAGTTCTCCACCAATGCTTATGAGATTGAGCTACCGGAAGGAGTTGGAATATCACCTATATTTAATGTTGCAGATTTGTACCCGTATAAGGAAATAGAGGCAGAATCACAAGATAAACCTGCAAAGGAGGAGGTTCAGACTCTGAATTGAAAAGAACAAATGCCAAAGACAACCAAGAAGGAAGTGTAAGACGTCCTGGAGAAGAGAGTAACAAAGAAGACTAAAGGACATACCTATTATCAGTATCTAATCAAATGTAAGGGAAACCCAGTTGAGGATGCTAGTTGGATGATAGCAACAGAGCTACAAAAATATCAAGTGAATCATGAAGATTTGATGGATCATTCTTTTGTTCCTCGGGAGTCTGAAGCAGGAGCATCAAATGAGATCAATTTTATTGACCTGATTGGTCAACACTCATTTTAGTAAAGAGAGTTGGACCTCTTGAATTTGTTTTTAAATGATTATTTATTGTAATAATAAATAGAGTGCTAGATTAGTAAGAAAAGATTACATGTGTTATATTAAGTGTGTGTTAGACCTATAAAATAGAGATTTGGTTGTTTGAGGGAGTAGAATTGGATAGTGGTAAATAAACAAGAAGAAAAAGGAAAAAAATTGATTTGATTGTATTTTAAGAGAGATAGAGAGAAAGATAGGGAGATGAGAGGAATGACAATTTATCGAGCTAACAAGGACCGAAAGAAGAACTCTAAACTTTTTTCCATTATTTTATTTCACTTCAGAAAAGGTTGTGTGCAAAGGTCACTAATGTTTGTGTTAAAATTGTTTTATTTCCGTTCTCTTTGAATTAGTAAATATCATGCACTATAACTGAAGTTATGTGTTAAGAGTATTGTTTTTATTTTGTATTTACGCGGTGATTTCATATAATCACATTTTTTAAAGAGAAAACATATGGAGGCCACCTGAATAGCAAGGTCTCTTAAAATTCCTTAAACAATTGGCAGATCCTGCCGAAGCTCTGAGATTCGACAAAGTTGTAAGGAAAGTTTAAATAAAATCAAAATTTGTTCATAAACGTGAGTTTTCTTCTAAAGTGTTGAGCATTCACATTATATTGCATATCACATTTTGGTTTAGAAGTTTTTGCTTTTTATATCGCATTTTGTATGTTCTATCGCCCATTGCATTTGGCAGGAGAAGCCTGGGAAATGCGATGAGGGGATTGGTGCGATACGCGATCTTGCGATAAGTCACAAGTCTGCGATATTGCGATAATTCATGAGTCCACGATTGCGATAAATCATAAATCCGTGATCTCCAATGACGTTTAAATCTGCAATCTGTGATGAGGTTTAAATCTGTAATTTGCTATAAGCTCTGGAAACTGCGATAAAACAGTAAGTGTAAGCAAGATTTGGCATTTGTAAAAGAGTTTTTTTGATAGAGTTGTACGGACATCAGTATTGACCGACTCTACATCAATCACCAACTGACAACTAAAAAAATTGGTGCTTAAAATCAATTTGCAAATAATCCGTGAGTATTTTTCTAGTAATAGAGGAGCTTTTTGACAGTGTAACATTCACCCTTTCAATCCGCTGATTTAATGTAACAAACGTCACTTGAATATGGTACTTTTGTAATATACATATCCTTATCACTCGAGTAATTTGACATGGAAAATGCCAATAATTTATATATATATATATATATATATATATATATATATATATATATATATAAGAGTGTAGGTTTTTAAAGTTTAACAAGTTTCCCATTTTTTAATTTAGATATAACCTTATTAAAAGTTCTTTTCAATATCCTCTATAATCACTTGAATTCATGTATAAGTTCTTTAATTTATTTTGTATTCTTATTATGAAAGTGTTATAATGATTAAATATATATAAAGTGGAGGACACTTAATATAATATAGTGTGAGTTATAGTAAAAAATGCATTCTTTCTCATTTATGATATTTTATACGTTCAAATATATCAATTCTTTTGAGATTATATGGTATGTAGAAAATTTGAAATTAAAATAATTTTTTTATTGTTAATATTTTTAAAAATGTTATAAGTTACATCAAAGAGTATATTAATTTGAAAACAAATTATTTTTTAATATAAAGTTAATATTGAAGCGATAAGTTATATGAAAGGGTATATTAATTTGAAAAAAAGTTATTTTTTAAGATAAAATTAATATTGAAGTCTTTGGGTTTAGTTTAATTAGCAATTGCTTTGAAAATGAAGTTTTGATAAGCCAGAGATGGAAGGTTAAATTACCATTGGGTCCAAAAAATTATAGTAGTAAACTAATTCCCCTAGATTATAAAATTATAGTAGTAAACTAATTCCTCTAGATTATTATTTCTTAATTTCAAATATAAAATTTCACATTTTTCTTTTTTTTATTAAAATATGAAAGCATTTTTTTTAACATATAAATAAATATAAATAAAAAATAAAATAATTAGATTGAAATCTTTTCCAAATATTTATTAAATTTGTTTTAGTAAAAGATATGTATTTTGGAACTTCCAAACAAATAATTATGAGATAAATGGTAAGGATTTAACTTTGATGAAATATTTAAAAATATTTTTAGTAGTACTCACATATAGAATATTTATGTTTATTTTAAAAGTAGTTATGTTCTTTTTTTCCTCTTAATTAAATTAATTAATTAAAAAAATGAGAGTAACATGAGTTATGGTTCTTTGGGCTTCTAGTATTAGTAAGACATGCTATTGACACATAGTATTGTAACTAACCCTATTTACATATTAGCAATCTCCATGATAAAGTGAGGGTATCTATGATTAATAATCTTGTTATATATTTTTCTATGTTAAACTCATATATTAGTACTTGGAAGATATAATTCATACTTGTTACTTGCAAAATATAATTCATAATTGTCTTAGTTGAGATGGTTTCTAAGTAAAAGAGTTTGTTCCTATTGTTTAGGTGTTGTTAAGATTTAGATGTTCATAGATAATAATGTGATTGAGATATTTCCTCAACTAGTTGATCGAATGGTTAAGATAGGATTTTTATCTTAAACCAATAACTATTGTATAAATATATGTGATGTTTAATTAAATAGATAGTGAAATTTTAATTTACAATTTGTTTTTTCAATTTGACAGTAAGAGCCTCGGCCTTGGCCCCTCTTGGGCTGAAGGCAATAAAGGTGTGTGAGACAATGTACATTGTGGAGGTTTATCAATACATTCTCTATCAATTTTTGTAGTGGACCAGCAATAAGAGGGATCGATTACGTAACTTGTGCCCGATGTCATAGGGAAACCTCAATATAGACCTGAGTGCTGACTCCTTCCTTGCTGGCGTGAACAACTTCTCTGATTTTTGTAACGTGGAGGAGTGATCGAGCTGACTGTTTTGGCTTTTTTTTTTGTCAAGGAGTATCGGCACACTGGAGCTTCCTGTAAGGGGATTCCGCAGAAGGTTAGCTTTGACTTATTCTCATATCTTTTTCACCACTTCTGAGTACGGAAACTAAAAACCGCCAGGAACTGCTTTATTTTTAGAGAAACTGACATAGGAATATTTAAGCCTAGTACCTTCGTAGCCTCAACAGTACTTTCAACAGTCGTTGATGACATCCTTTTCACTGTGGCCATGGCAATGCCACTCGGCTGCTGAGCTTTGTAAGCCAACATACTGTCATATCCCATATTATTATATCTACTATCTTCCAAATGTTCAATTCTGCCTTGAAATGGTCTGATTGCACCACCGTGTATAGCTAGTGGATGTAGAAAATAAAAAAATTATATGGTTGCTAGTTCATCTGCAACAAACAACACTTCAACTGGAGTCATGTATCTCTAGAAGAGCGACTAGACAAAGCAGGTGATTCAATATGGTTCAATATGGTGGGTCTGTGTACAGTTGAAGCACTTTAATGCTTTGGAGAGGTTGAATTTTGCTGCGAAACCATCATGGAGCAGAAACTTTGAGAGAGACAGATCTATAAATCTGTGGGTAATCCTAGTGAGGAGTGCGTTCAAGCAAACGTTTTTGGTGAGTTTCACAGTTGGTTTGGCACAAAGGCAAATGGTTAACAGTGCTAGTGCTTTTAAATTATCACTTTATCATATTAAGTCTTTCAGATTTTGTGGGTATTTTATAAATTATTATGTTTAATATTACTCGCGTTTGTAATCTACAATGTGAAAGAGTTCATAAAATTGGTTTAATGGTTTAAAGTTATCTATAAAAGAATCAAGTGGAGGTAAAATCTTTGTCGACTTAGATTAGAAGTTGTGGATTTAGGGAAGGATCCCTCATTTGTTGCAGACGTGAGAGTCGTCTTTTGGTGAGGTTATGCAACAGTTTGGGATGTTGTTCAGTAATTAAATTCAGGAGATCCTTGATTCGGGAGTTTGAGAGTGGAACTCGAAAATCCAACATGCCAACTACACATTTACGAGGGTTAAGATACAACTTTATGGTGATATTAGCCTACAATATTTCTAATTGATAATGATGGAGAGGTGTGCACTTATAATAGTTTAGAGAACCATGTATTTGAAGGACATCCTAGTAGACTGGCAGTTGCAGCGGTTGGGCACCTATGCATTCCAGTCGATGGTTGTTCCCTTATATTTTCGTGGACATATTATTTATTCTTTGGTATGTTTGTAAACAACGGGACCACAGCTAGACTTAGTGATCGACATTGAGACAAGTAGTCATTAACGGGGGACTTGGAAAATATAATTCCTACTTGTCTTAGTTGTGATGGTTTCTAAGTGAAAGAGTTTGTTCCTATTGTTTAATAGCTGTGAATATAGAGAATTGTATGGTTGAGATATTTTCTCAACTAGTTGATTCTATGGTTCAGATAGAATTTATATCTTAAACCAATAGGTATTGTATATATGTGTGTGTGTGTGTGTGTGTGATTTTTAAGTAGTAGTCACACATAAAAGATCCATGTTTATTATAAAAGTAATTATGTCTTTCTTTTCCTCTTAAGTAAATAAATTAATTAAAAAATGTGATATTAACATGAGTTATGGTTTTTTGGGCATGTAATATTAGTAAGACATGGTATTGACACATAGTAGTGTAACTAAGCCTATTTACATATTAGGAATCTCCATGATAAAGTGAGGGTCAATATCTATGATTAATAATTTTGTTGCATATTTTCCTATGTTCAACTCATATATATATATATATATATATATATATATATATATATATATATTATAATGAAGGGATGTGTAAGTTTGTCAGTAAGTTTGTGGGCCAGTCCCTAGAATTAACACGTTCCCCTTTAAAATCAAAGTAAATAATTTATGCTCTAAATACAAAAATAATGTCTGCTATATTTAAAAAAAATGATATGTTGTAAAGTAATTAGAAGTAAAAAGAAATTGTGAGTAACATGTTTAAACCTTATACTTTTAAAAAATATTTCAACTAGAGCTTTAAATAAACTATTTCAAGATCTATGTTAACTAATTTTTGTAGATATCAAATTAATATATATCTATATATAGAAAATAACTTGTTAAAATAAAATAGTCTAATGTTGTAATGTCATTTTTAAAAAATTATGCATATATCATGAAAAAAATAAGTTTTATTGTTAAAATGTTGAGTTGGTCATATATATCATGTATATAGAATTTAAAATACAATTTAAACAACTAAAAAATCACACATTGTATTTTGCACTCGAAAGAAATTTTCACTTGAATAAATTTGATCCCTTAAATCATTTTAATGTTGTAATATAATTTTAAAAACATTATGTATATATCATGAAAAAAATAATTTTTTCTTGTTAAACCGTTTGTTTGGTCCTATATATACTCTCCAATTTAAAAAGATAAAACTTACACATTGTTTTTTGCACTCTAAAGAAATTTGCACTTGAATAAATTTGATCTCTTTGAGCTCCAGTTACATCCCTACTTAATATGGATCTATGTTGGACTTAAAAGTAGTTATGTCAGTTTTCTACTTAATTAAATTAATTAATTAAAAATTGTGATGTTAAGAGGAGTTATGGTTTTTTGGGCATGTAGTATTTGTAAGAAATGGTATTGACATATGGTATCGTAACCAATCCTATTTACATATTAGGAATCTCTATGATAAAGTGACGGTCAATATCTATGACTAATAATCGTGTTGCATACTTTCCTATGTTTATCTCATATATTTGTTTTTTATAAGAGCGATCAAATTTCGAGAGGTATCAAATTCCTTCACGTGTAAATTTTTTTAGAGTGCAAAATACAATGTGTTATTTATATTGTTTAATTGTATTTTTGAATGCTAAATAAAGGATATATAGGAAAAAATAAACCATGAAAATTTGTTTTCTTCTCTCTCTCTCTCTCTCTCTCTCTATATATATATATATATATATATATGAAGTTGATATTAACATAAATTAGGTAACATAGATCTTCAGATAGTTTATTTAAAACTTTTGTTGAAATATTTTTGAATAGTACACATATTTTTTACTTTTAATTACTTTACAACATATTTCTTTTTTTAATTATAACTAATATTATTTTTCTATTTGTAACATCATTTTTATTTTTTATTTTTATTCGAAAGAGGTATGGATGGACGAACAAACTTACACATCCCCTCTGGGTTGTAGAATGAGCCTCTGGGCTCAACAAAATTATACGTTCCCTCATACTGGACTCTAAAATGAGCCTCTAGGCTCAATAATAATAATAATAATAATAATATTTTTTTTTGGAGATTATATCATATTCTGGTCCAACAATAATACTCTAGTAGGACTCAGAATTGAATTGGTTACTTAACATCTAGGAGTAACATCTACGAGTACCATATATAACATAGCTAATACTAAAAAAATTGTTTGTTTATCAAGTCGTCCTAGAGAGATTACATCAAGTGTTACATGTGGCTTAAGAAACCATCACCTAGGGGCATCTAACTTGTAAAAATACCCTAGGGATCGAACTCGACATGGGTCACCCAAACTCTTAACAAAGCTGGATTTTTTCCCATGACGTTTCGAAACGCTAACCTCTACATCATGGAATGACTTAACAGTACACCCCATCTCGTCTATTGTACCTCCTGTGAGCATAATTAACAATAATTTGAGATAAAGTTATATTTTAGTTATATTTTATGATTTTTCTAATTTATAAATGTAATATATATGATGATGTAAGTGATAGGCCTATTAAGTATTGATGGCTATTTACATTTACTAGAAATTTAATTTATATGACTACACTAGTTTTAATTTAATTATCAATAATTATTAAGTGAATAATAGGGATTTAACATATAAGAAATACAATAGAATATTGTTACTAGTAGTCACAAATAAAATGTTGAGATGTATCTAAAACGTAGTTATGCCCTTTCTACCATTTTAAATAAATTGGTTAATTATAAAAAATCATATGAACATGTATCCTATGAGCATGAACTATGATTCTCTTAGAATTTGGTATTAGTAAACTATGGCATTGTATTATGGTATTATAACAAATCTTATTTACATGTCAAGAATTTTATTATGTGTTTTTTTAAATCTATATATATAACTCATATATGAATTATTTTTATAACCATCCTAAATCCATCTTAACTCAAGATATACAAAGCTACGACAGGGATCAAACCTCTTTTAACTCTAAAAAGCGTTAAGGCGTTCCTCTTTGAAAACAACTCCCCTAGGCGCCACTTTGCACTCCTTTTCACCATCCTATCTATTGTTAAATGATTGAGAGTTATTCCACCCTTAGATCCCAATGTTTTAACTGTAATCCAAATCTTGATTTGTGTAACCATTCAAATTCTTAATCTTTGTTGGAATTTACTTCCAGCTGCCCACATAGAGGCTAAACCGAAAATCCGGACCCAAAACCTTTTATAAATTAGAGTGTAGAGTTTTTCGCGTAATAGATGACCATGACATCACGAGGCCAAAGTGTTATGCGAAGATCTTATTAAAAATGGTTTAATTTTGGTTTGAAGTCCGATGGGGCCTAGCACTGGCCAATCACAGGCCATTCGCGCAACTTTTGAGGCCGCTGACATCATACAGATCTGTGACACGAAGATTTCATTAAACTCTAGTTTAATGTTTTTGAAGTCCGCAGTTAGGTTAAAGAGCGTGCATGTCTATAGCGTGATCACCGTTTGATCGGAGATCAATGCATTACGGGAGAACAACTAGCCCGACAGTTAATCGGAGGGGGTGCCCTCATAGTTGACCCCACCATCGTACGTTGACCTGTGATCGACGGTCATGATCAACTACAAGGGCACACCCCAATCGTACTGATCTAGCGGAGGGATGCCCCCGCAACCACCGTTAAGTGGTGTCGCCGCCTGTTTAAATGGTGTTTCCACCAGCCAGCCACCATTGCGCCACCACTACTGCCACCAAGAAATTCGACATTAATACTATCTCCAAGCGGTGCTGCCTTAGTAATTAAGCCATCAATGAAGTTTTATGAAGTGATGATTTTTGTTGTTTTTTCAATCAATGACATTCAATAGTATTTAGGTTTGCAATGAATTTCTATAGTCGGTCAGTGTATATATAGAGATTGCTTTGCACTGTAAGAAAAAAAAAAGACTGTGTAATTGATTTTTATGCGCGAAGGCTGAAAACAGAAAGACAGAGAGAGATATTGTAGTGTTGTGTGTGTAACAGCCAAGAGAACTTTTTCGCTATGAATCCAGAACCTTGTTCTGAAGAATTTTAATATTTTAACTGAGTTTGTTTTAATTGAAATAGAGTTTTATATTTCATCTCTCTGTATCTGCAAATTTAAATTTTATTCTATGTTGTGGAAGACGAATTTTTTTTATTCCTCTGTTTTGTTAAGAAATTTACTCAGAAAATTCAAACATGGTATCAGAGCTAGTCTAGGTACTCAGTGAATGCAACAGAGTTTGCTCTTCATTGTAGAAGCTGTAAGAAGTTTATTGAAGAAGATTTCTCCAACAAAGAAAGCTTCTGTTTGTTTTTGTTTTTATGTACATAGTCAAGAAAATTGTTTATTTCTGCACAGTCAAGAATGGCAACAGCAGGCACCAGTCTGACAAATCCCCAAATTCCCCAGTTTAATGGGAAGAATCATGAATGTTGGGCTATCACTATGAAGGCCCTATTTTATTCACAGCAGATATGGGAGCTAGTTGAGAATGCATACCCAGAACCAGCAGATGCAGCATCATTGGCTTCTTTGACAACAGCAGAAAGAGATTTGTTAAAATATAATAGCAAGAAGAACTCCAAAGCCCTCTTCTATATTTTTCAATATGTACATTAGAGTATTTTCCCAAGTATTTCAGCAGCAACAAAGTCTAAAGAGGCATGGGATATTCTCAAAACTTCCTATCAAGGCATGGAGAAAGTGAAGACAACAAATTTGCAAATGCTGAGAAGAGATTTCAAAACTCACTCTATGAAATGGTTTGACACTATAGACTCATTATTCACTCATGTTATTGGGTTGGTTACCCAAATAAGGTCTCATGGAGAAAAACTAGAAGAGAGAAGGATTGTGGAGAAAATCTTTAGAAGTCTACCCTCAAGATTTGATGCCATAGTAGTGGCAATAGAAGAGACAAAGGATATATCACAATTTACAGTAGATGAGATGAGTGCATCCCTGATGTCTCATGAACACAGACTGAACATAGGTTCAGATTCCTCATTGGAACAAGCTTTCAAGAGTCAAATGTCTTTTGGCCAAGGCAGAGGTCAAGGAAAAGGAAGAGGAAAAGGCAGAAGCCAAAACAAAGGCAGAAACGGCCCTACAAGTTCGAATGGAAAGAGTAGCAATCAGAACCAACATGAAGGCTCAAGCCAACACCAAGGTCATGGAAAAAGGTATGATAAATCCAAAGTCCAATGTCATTATTGCAATAAATATGGGCATTATGCCAATGAATGTAGGAAAAATAAAAATGACATGAATAATAGGCAGAATGCTAATTTTGCAAAAGAAGAAAATAAGAACCAAAAGAATGTGTTGTTAACATGTAATATAGCACAAGATAAACAAGATCATGTATGGTTCTTAGACTCAGGTTGTAGTAACCACATGACTAGAAACGTTGTAATGTTTTCCAATCTATATGAAAATGTTAAATCTGAGGTAACAACAGGAACTGATTGTAAGATATCTATCAAGGGAAAAGGCAGAGTCAGTATCCTGGCAAGAAATGGAGAACAAAAGTTTGTTCCAGATAGCTCATTGACAAGGGCTACAATGTACCTGGCTTGAAATGTAATCTTTTGAGCATTGGACAGCTCATTGACAAGGGCTACAATGTATTTTTTTTAAATGATGTGTGCACAATCATGGATGTACCTCCAAGAAAGAAAGTCATTGCAGAGGTGCAGATGACAAGAAATAGGATGTTTCCTCTCAAGCTCAGAGAAGAATTGAAAGAAGGAAAGAATGTAGCAGCTCTAACACAAGAGGTCTTTCAAGAGGAAGTGAAAGATGAAAACTGGTTATGGCACTTGAGATTTGGACATCTCAATTTCGGAGGCCTGAACTTATTGCACAGAAAGGGAATGGTAAAGGGATTACCATTGATTGAGAAACCATACAGCCTATGTGAAGGCTGCATCTTGGGAAAAAAACAGAGAGAAAGATTTCCAACAGGAAATAGTATAAGGGAAAAAGCACCCTTAGAAATTGTCCACTCAGATTTGTGTGGACCAATGCAAATGCCATCTTTAGCTAGCAACAAATATGTTTTGACATTCATAGATGATTACACCAGAAAGACATGAGTGTATTTCTTGAATCAGAAGAGTGAAGTGTTTTATAAGTTCCGACACTTCAAAACTCCTGTTGAGAAGCAGAGTGGGCACTACATCAAAGTGTTGAGAACTGACAAAGGTGGAGAGTACATCTCCAAATTTTTTGCAGAGATAATGGCATACAGAAGCAATTTACCACGAGGTACACACCTCAGCAAAACAGTGTTGCAAAAAGGAAGAATAGGACCATCATGGACATGGTCAGAAGTATGTTGAAGGCAAAAAATTTGTTGAATGAGTATTCAGCTGAAGTTGTCAATTGTGTAGTGTAAATCCTGAATAGATGCCCAACTAAAACTGTTATGAACAGAATTCTTGAAGAAGCATGGAGTGGCAGAAAATAGTTTGTCACCCACATGAAAGTATTCGGCTGTGTGGCATATGCACATGTCCCGGATTAGTTGAGAAATAAGCTTGACAGTAAGGGGGATAAATGTATCTTTGTTGGATACAGTGATGAATCCAAAGCATAAAAACTTTATAATACATCTGCCAAAAAAGCAGTAATAAACAAAGATGTGCAATTCATTGAAGAAGAATCTTGGGATGGAAGTTTAGAGAAAACAGTGAACGTAAAGACAAGTGTGTCTCATGAAGAAGAAGAGGAAGGGACAACAGAAAATAATCCTTCCTTGGTGGCTCCTCCTCCACCACCACAAGCACAAAAAACCACACCACAAGCTGGAAATAGAACAACCTTGAGAAATCAAGGAAGTTCTTCTTCAAGCACACCACAGGGAACATAAACACCCTCGAGTTCAAGTGGAACTCCAAGTACACCAAGAAGACCAAGATTCAAAAATCTGAGTGAGATTTATGAACAAGGAGAGGTAAATGATAATGTTGGTCTGAATTCTTTATTTTCTTTATATTGTCATGTTGATGACCCAATTCATTTTGAAGATGTTGCAAAGGAAGAAAAATGGATTGAAGAAATGGATGAATAAATTGGTGCAATAGAAAAGAGTAACACATGGGAGTTAGTGGACCTCCCTAAAGATAAAGAAGTCATTGGAGTTAAATGGGTCTATAAGACCAAGAGCAATGCTAAAGGCAAAAGTGAAAGGCATAAAGCAAGACTTGTTGTCAAAGGCTACAAGAAGAAACAAGGAAGAGACTATGATGAAACCTTTGCACCAGTTGCAAGGATGGAAACAGTGACAACAATGTAGTCCATAACAACACAACAAAAATGGAAGGTTTATCAAATGGATGTTAAATCTACATTCCTGAATGGAGTATTGAAAGAAGAGGTATATGTTGAACAACCACTAGGTTATGATATTTAAGGCCAAGAGCACAAAGTATGCAAATTAAGGAAAGCTCTTTATGGGCTAAAGAAAGCACCAAGAGCATGGTACAGCAGAATAGATGCTTACCCGATAGAAAATGGATTTGAGAAATGTGATGGAGAACCCACACTCTACATAAATGAAAATGATGGTAAGATTCTTATTGTTGTTTTATATGTAGATGATTTAATATTTACTGGAAATGAAGATTATATCATTGCTGATTTTAAAGCAGTCATGAAGAGTGAATTTGAAATGACTGAATTGGGTTTTCTAAGATATTTTATAGGAATTGAAGTAGAGAAAAATGAAAATGGTATTTTTATTTCCCAAGAAAAATATGTTGAAGAAATTTTGAAAAGATTCAACATGCAGAACAGCAAAGCAGCTGTAACTCCAACAATAATGGGGTTGAAATTGAGCAAAGAAGACAACAACAAGGATTTTGATCCAAAATTTTATAAGATCATAGTTGGCAGCCTCATGTATTTGACTGCAACTAGGCCGGATATTATGCATGTTGTAAGCTTAATCTCCAGATTTATGGAAAGGCCGAAAGAAACTTATTGGAAAGAAGCCAAGAGAATTCTAAGGTATGTGAATGGAACAAAGGGGTATGGTATTTTCTACTCCTCATCTGAAAATTTTAAATTAACAGGTTTCACTGACAGTGATTGGGCTGGAAGTGTAGATGACAGGAAGAGCACATTTGGATATGTGTTTCATTTGGGATCGGAAGCCATTTCATGGGCTTCCAAGAAGTAACCAGTAGTTTCTTTATCAACAATAGAGGTAGAATATGTGGCAGCAACAGCAACAACATTCCAAGCAGTATGGCTAAGAAGAGTACTCAGATATTTGTGTCATGAACAGGAAAAAGGCACAACCATTTACTGTGACAATAGCTCGAAAATAGCATTGTGAAAGAATTATGTGTTTCATAAAAGAATGAAACACATAGATACCAAGTTTCATTTTATACGTGAATTAGTTAATAATGGTGATATTATTTTGCAGCACTGCAGAACAGAGGAGCAATTTTTTGATATCCTCACAAAAACATTAACACAGAAAAGTTTTAATTTTTTTCAGAAAATGTTTGGGTATGGAGGAAAAACCCAGCAGTTGGAATTTACTTCCAACTGCCCACATAGAGGCTAAAATGAAAATCTGGACCCGAAACCTTTTATAAATCATAGTCTAAATTTTTTCGCGTAACAAATGGCCATGACGTCACGGGGCCAAAGTGTTACGCGAAGATCTTATTAAAAATGGTTTAATTTTGGTTTGAAATCTGATGGGGCCTAGTTTTGGCCAATCATAGGTTGTTCGCGCAAATTTTGAGTCTGCTGACGTCATACGGATTTGTGACGCGAAGATTTCATTAAAATCCAGTTTAATGCTTTTGAAGCCCGCAGTTAGGTTAAAGAGTGCGCATGTCTGCATCACGATCACCATTTGATTGGAGATCAATGCATTACGAGAGCACAACTATCCAAACAGTTAACCAGAGGGGGTGCCCCGTAGTTGACCCCGCCATCGCACGTTGACCTATGATCGACGGTCACGATCAACTGCAGGGGCACATCCCAATCGTACTGATCTAGCGGAGGGGTGCCCCCGCAACCACTGTTAAGTGGTGTCGCCACCCATTTAAATGGTGTCACTTCCAGCGAGCCACCATTGCGCCACCACTTCCACCACCAAGCAATTCGACATTAATACTATCTCCAAGCGGTGTCGCCTTAGTAATGAAGCCATCAATGAAGTTTTATGAAGCGGTGATTTTTGTTGTTTTGTCAATCAATGAAATTCAATAGTATTTAGGTTTGTAATGAATTTCTATAGTCGTTCAGTGTATATATAGAGATTTCATTTCACTGTAAGAAAAAAAAAAAGACTGTGTAATTGATTTTTATGTCCGAAGGCTGAAAACAGAAAGACAGAGAGAGATATTGTAGAGTTGTGTGTGTAACAGCCAATAGAACTTTTCCGCTGTGAATCCAGAACCTTGTTATGAAGACTTTTAATATTGTAACTGAGTTTTTTTTAATTGAAATAGAGTTTTATATTTTATCTCTCTGTATCTGCAAATTTAATTTTTATTCTCTGTGTTGTGGAACAGGAATTTTTTTTATTTCTCTATTTTCTTAAGGAATTTACTTAGAAAATTCCAATAATATTTAAAATAATTATAACCCATGAAAATTTTTCCATAAAAGTTAGGAAAAGAATCAGAAATCCTAATTCATTTGGAAAACTTTTTGATGGAGATGAGATGATGGCAAGTCCTTCTCATCAATAACAACAAAGGGATGCATTCTCCATTAGATTAATCCCACAACATCTCTAGCACCTACAACAATAGGAATAGAAAGAATGTCGTCTATGGATGGCCACTTCCGGATCTCTTGATCTGATGAATTACTGAGAGTGTCCAACCCAATACTATTGTTCTCCTCCTTCCTCGCCTTCTTGTCTTTCTTCTTCCAGGCCCCCTTCAGCCTCATCTCCCATTTCTTCCCCATGGAAAACTAATTATGAATCGCTTCCCGCCTCTACAAAAAAAGAATCTCAACACTGAAGCTTCTATGTTATGATTTCGAATCTCATGTATGATAGCATAAAAATATGCTCCGTCCCTACTCATCCCTTCGGCACCCATGTTTCATCCCCTTCTTTTCTCGACACTCCCCCCTTAACTCCCATGTGAACCCCTTTAGTTGCTTATTCAATGAGCGGAATTTTATTCTTAATAAATCTCGCAGGGAGCAGTGATTCTTCCCCCTCTTCTAAATGCAGTTCTTCTTCCTTGTACTAATATTTTTCTTGGTGCCAAATGGGAAGTACAAGAAGTTATGTGAATCTTTATTGATTTCAATAAATAGAGGTCTTGACATCTAACACATTGGTAGCTTCTTGTTGTGAGATGGGAAAAAGTGGCCCTCAATAGCCATGGAGTATTTAATTTAAAATTCATGTACAGGAGATTCTATTTATGATTAAAAAGTAGATTTGTAAGAATCGTCTTTGTCTGTAGAGAAAATGTTAAAAGTGAGACTTTGCAACACTGTGTTATTCCTTTTAACATTTTTTTCATTCAATGAAGGGTTTTTCTCCAACAATTCTTGTTGGAGGCTTATTTTCCAAAAAAAATGTTCTCAAATTATTCAGAAAATACGTCTTATATCACAGAATCAATCGATTCTGTCACTTGTTATGATGGTATCTTTTGTCTCAAAATTCTTGTACTCAACGCTACCCTGTTTGCATTAATCATGAACTTTTGAAGTATCTCTATAAGCTGTAATGATTCTCAAAAACCACTTTTGAGTGAGGCCATGATTCATATCCTATATATTTTTATAGCCCAATATAATTATGGGAGTATGGTGAATATACTCTCGTCAACATAGAAATTTAAAGAAATTTACGCATGAGTAGTATGATTGTATTTGGCACTCTGGATGCGGATGCCAGCCAAGGTTGATGGAACGTCCTTCCCACGACGCATCCCTATGGAATTTGTGTGGGGTGGCCATATGGCCACCCACAACAGCATTTACTTCACCATTAATATATCCAACCTGCTCCCCAACTGCGCCTTCAATTTGCTCTGCCGCCACTTTGCTCAAGCCCTCTGGTTATTAATGGAGTTCAATTACATATTTGCACATGACAAACATTATTTTTGTAGGTCTATTTCTCCGCAAAGAAGCTCCTGCCCTCCCGCCTGTGTCGATCCCTGTGCTCGAACACAGAGTGGAAGGTGCTGTCTGCTTCTCTGCTACCTTGAAACGGTGCCAGATTTCCATTTTTCTTAGAGTAGGCTTTGCTGCTCAAAGCCCCAGCCCTATTTTCAGCCTACCTCGCCTAGTTCCTCTGCGCAGCGTCACTCCCACCCATCCCCCAGTCGAAGTTGTGCGCGCCTCTCCGCCACCATGCCTAGGCTTCGTCACAGAATGAGATGTCGCTGTGGGAGTAGCAGGGGTCGAGCCATACGTTCCCGATCCTCCCCCAGTAGGGACTCCTCCTCTGAGGACTTCTCTTGTGGCCATCACCCAGAAACTAGAAGCCAAAGAGGTAGAAATTGCTTCCTTGAACAAGCATGCCCCATCCCAAGCTCTCTGCCTCCCCACGACATGTCTTGTATGCCTCCTGCTACCCATACAGTCGCTTCCCCTGCTCCATCACCGTCCGCTCACTTACCCCTCCACCAGACCTCCCATAGAGCGGAATTTTGCTTTGATTGCACTATGGATAGGCCTATTATTGTAGCCTTCATCACCGTCAAGCCACCTGCCCCAACCCCCCTTCTGCTACTGATCCCCGTCCCCCTGCTTCTTCCACCCCTCATAACAAAAAGGAGGCCAAGGATTCCAAGATGCAACTGAAGATTACTCGAGACGACAAGACTCAGGAACAGGTGAAGGAGAATACTGGCAAAGCCACGGTCCTCCCACTACTGATGAAGAGGGCAGCATCGAAGAATACAGATGCCGCATCGTGGAGGAACCACCCTCTCCAGTCAATGACAAGTAGCCCAAACAACCTAGGGTGGAATACGACTCCTCAGCCCAGGTTTCATGGGTTTTTGTTTTTTGTTTTTATGTTTAATTATCCTCTTCTGAAAGAGCAGATTGTCCTTTTAATATGTCATTTTTTGTTAAACTATCTGAACCTAATGCCGGTTTCCCCTATGAGGGCGACAAGACAAATTTCTCTGGGACTAGTTTCCCCTCTGAGGGCAGTCCAGATTCATGCTTTCTGTGACCATCAAGCCCTGCTTTCAAGCTCTCTCAGCTGAAGCAGGGGCAGTTTTGTACTATTATGTGTTATATCAATAGATTTAGAATTATTCAGGAAAAAAAAAGAAAAAAATGATTGTATTTGGCAGGGTTGTGAAGGAATTTATGCATAGAGGTACAATTGTATTTGGGAGAGTTGTACAAATATTACAATGTTTCATTAATGTGTTACAAATTATCATTATAGTTTAAAATGATGGCATTTTGTTAGGCTTGTATTCTTCGCACTATAACATGATTGGTTTGTGTATCATTACATAAATATGATATATGGATATCATTATATATATTATTTTTAATGAATAATATTTTTTTAATAAAAAATTATAATATTTTTGATATATTGTTGTGTTGTTATAATTTTATTGTGTTATAGTTTTTAATTTTTATATAATATTGATTATGTAATTATATTTTATTGTAAAAAATTACAATATGTGTATAGGATTTTTAAAAAGCTAAGACCTTGGATGCTAATTATAACAAAGAAAGCATCATGTACATAACAAGATGTATGACATTGATATATGATAAATCCTTCTAAAAATTTAATACATTGGATGCTAATTATAACAAAGGTCGAAGCATCATGGACATAAGAAGATGTAGGACATTGATATATGATCAAATGAGTCTTAATTTGTTTTCTGTATTTTGAAATAGGGCTTCTACAATTTTAACTTAATCATTAGTAATTGGGTGGATGGCTCTATGGGTTATCTATCTCTAGTTTCTTATATGCATGCACCACATAATTGGAAGCTAATGCATATACATATGTAGATCTTTTTTGGTTACTTTTTGTTGTCAATGAGAAAGAAGGAACTATTTCACATTGTTGAGAGGTGTCCCTTTTTTTCGAAATTATGATTGCCACAAAGTTGACAATTTGTGACTTCTTTACACCTTAGTAACTGTACACAATAGTAGTTGTTTAATGGACAAAATATTTCTACCATATATTGGATGAATATACCTATGCATGTTTCTAATGTCTTTGGGTTGAGCCAACCAAATATCATCTAGTTGGCAACTTTCAAAATGTTAATACCTTGGATTTAAATTATAACAAAGGTCAAAGAAAATGAAGGACATTGATATATGATGATATGGATATATTATAGTGAGCCATCAACACCATCAGCACCATGTTCCATGCTTTAATTTTATTTTTGTGAATTACAAAAAAGAATAGAAGCATGAATTTTGAAAATTCTATAAAATTGGAAGCTATTTAGGCTCTGAAATAGAATTTGTCAAACACCCTCAAAATGATAAAAAATAATGTAGAAGAGAAAATTTCCTTTAGCTTTATTATTGATATATTATTTCTGCTTAATGACGAGTATTATTGGTAGAATGTCTTCCACTTGTTCTTGTTGGTGGATGAAGTATGCTAAGGGTGTTTAAGCCTTGATGGCTAATCCACTTATGCCTAGGCCCTAAGGGTGTTGAAGGGTCTTGAAGCCTTGATGGCTAATCCACTTATGCCCATATAAAAGTGCCACTATTCATGAGGAAGAAATGTTGGAAATAAGAGCTCTTGCATATGCAACAAGTGTGGAATTTATAAAATACATGGAGGAATTCTACCTATATTTAGAGATGGGTCTCCAAAAATTTGAAGAATACCTCGTACTATGATTTAAACAACTTTAGATGTGGAAGTCATTAATAATTATAACCAACAATTAGAACATGTGATAGTGGTGGTGAAATTAGAATTTATTTAAATTGTTATATCAATCTAGTATGTTTATAAATCTTACAAGTTTTGTGGATGTTAATTTGTAATTATAACTAGAAATTCAATGTATGAAAAATTGAGGGGGAAATATTCTATTTAAATTATTGGTTATTACTATTTAAATTAATTTTAGGGAGTATATAATAATGTGAAATTTTCTAAAGAACACATCATCTGTCAGGCTAGTTTTCAAGTTGGTACCGTCAAAGGAGAATTTTCTGTCTAAAGAAAGTTGCATCTAATATGTTGATGGAAATGTGATTTAGGATGTGTGCCTAAGGTTGTGTAATGTTGAGTATGGTGAGTTGGAAATGCAGTTTGAATGGGTTTATGTTCCTAATGGATATGACAGGCATGTATGTAGACTATATTTTGTACCTCTAATTTGATTCTAGTATAGTTTCCTTATGCTGAAGAGTTGTATTTAGTATCATAAGTTTTTACCTGTATTTTTGAGTTTTTGGATTTCCTCCTTATAAATTAATATTGTATATATTAGAAAAACCAAAATAAATATTACACTGAATACTTTTGTAGTTTAAGGTAGGTTTATTCATTGAGGGAAGGTGTGAGAATATGAAGATATTGTTATTATGGTCCAGAAGAATGGTTAGATTGTAGTTCTAACATAATTTATTTATTATCACATCGTAGCTAATTCTATTAAAAACATTTGTGTGGTTATTTCTAAGTAAAATTAATTGTAACAAACTTTGGTCATTATCAAGGCTTAATATATGCTTGACCATATATCCTTTGAACATACAAGTTTCATTTAACAGTGTTGTGATTTCCAAGTTAAAATATATTTATGACATGATCTTTGATTAGATGTTTAATTCTTGTAATAGTATTCAAATACAAATTTTTTTTCTTATAATAAACATGTAGCACTTTGATATGGTTTATGTGTCAGATTTACTAGATCGATCAACTACGATAAAACCTAGTGCTCTATAGCTTGACAAGTGAAGGAAGCTTTCACATACAAGTTGTTCATATATTTATAGATGAAGTATGATGAGCATAAATGGATAAATGTCATTAGATTTTATTTTTTCACAAAGAACCACCCAATATTTAGCTAGAGTAGGCATGAAATGTGCCAGTCTGGTAATTCCCAGGCAGAAGAGAGAGTTGAATATATTGAAACATCATTTTATCAATGAAAATATACCCATATAACAGTACTTACTATTGGGCCAACTTGATCACAAAAGTAAAAATAAAAATTTCTAAGATGGAAAATTTAGGGCCAGAAAAACATATAGGACCACCATTAATTGTTTCATGATTGATTCCACTAGATTTTATGGGGTACAAGGATGATGTGATTGCTCCCTCCCTTAACAAAATTGCAAGGACTTTCAATGGTGTGCCTTGTGGGTATTTTTTGGAGTGTTTTTATGGTAGTTTCAATGTTGTTCCTCGTGGGTTTTTTTTTAATTGTTGTTATTTATGTGATGTTCATAATATTTTCATGTCTTACTGCTACGGTGAAATATCCTTAGGTGAAGGATTTTTTTCTACATTCATACACTCCTTTATCCTAAAAAAAAATAGGAATTATAATAATGCACCTCACACAAGAAGAATCTGCAATAAGAAAATATATTTAACAATAATAATGATCAGAGGTTTGAAATAGTAGACATACGTTTGTGGAGGAATAGGATTTTTAATGTTGTGGGGTCGAGAATCATGGGAGAAGCAGTCATAGTTCAAGGTTGTGTTCCTAATGTTATTTTTAATTAAGCTTCATTCTCATAATTTTGATAGACATTTATATTTTCATACATGTTAATGTTGGGATGATCAAGTAACAAAGGTTGCAGTTGGGGTCCTAGGTGACTTGCCTAATACATTGGGTTCAAAATTTGTACTGTTGCTACAACAATATGCCTTTTACAATGACTTTATTGATGAATTATTATCATCTAATGATCAATTTATTAAGGAGACTGCATAATAGATTCACATGAATGTGCATAAAGTTGTTTCGAGTTGATTGTGTCTAGAAGGTTTAGAAATGCATGTTGTTGTTCGGTTGAGAGTATATGGGAATTTTATTCCTACGTATGCTAACATTTTATCTCTTGATTTTGATTCCTACCTATGCTAACTTTTCATCTCTTCCATTTCTTGGTAGGAAGATTATGAAATTCTTGCCCAAGTCCTTCTTGTTAGTGGGCCTCAAAGAGATCTTAGAATTCATTCATGATTGTGAAAGAAACACTTAGTATTTTTCTGTTAATAGCTAAAACATCCAACTTGGGTGCTTTTGTTGTGCTTACAAAAGAATCAAAGGTTGGTTTGAAATAAGCAATGGAAATGACCAGATTACATAACAAGAAAAATTTGTCATTTCTTCTACCACTTTGTAAATAGACAGAGTGATTAATATTCCTTATTCTATTACATCCAATAGAAATCTCATTTTTCTTCTTAGGATGCATTAGCCAAGCTGATCAAACATTATCATATAAATTTCCACTTTCTTATCTTCCATGTTTTTCCTCATTATTAATTTGAAAGGTTAAATATCATTTATACATTTCATTTAGGTCTAGGATTTTTCTTCAAATCAAGCATGCATATGCATGATAAATTTTTTCAATGCATTACTAATTTGATTTGAATCATTCTTTCCCTTTCATAGAAATCTTCTTATATTTTCTCCCGTGCTTATGTCTATCTTCACAGTGCACTCATGTGCATGTTTTTTGTTGAATGTTTGCCAATGTTGTAAGTATTATTTTGGATGGGATGACTCTAATATTTTTTTTTTGGAAGTCTGTGGATGTATGGATGTTCAATTCATGTATCTTGCTTGACTATTTCATGGAATGATAATCCCAATCATGTCATCAATCTACCTACCTAGTCTATGTCTTATTGATTCAAATGGAAAACAATAGTTATTATTTTTTTATTAATTGACCTTTAGGTGGTAAATTTTAAGGGTTTTCTTTATATTTTATTCTTTATCATGGTGAAGTTCCATCCCGTACTTAATAATATTTTTTTTATTTTTATAGTGTGATTTGTGCAATTGCTTCATGCTTAATATGAGTCATTTCAATTGATATAGAATTATTGCCGCTGGAAATTTAAGGACAATGCTTTACTGAAAAATATATATCTATGCACTCAATTTAACTTACTCTCTAATATTGTTTCAATCCACGTAAAATGTATGTAACGCTTATTGAATTTAGGCCCTTTCATTCTTTAAGAGTATGCATTTCAAAGGAATTTGGTTGCTCGATATCTTAATTTTATGTTGTGAACTAAATATGATTTTTTATCTTGTACTTTCACTTTGAGAGTAAAAGACAAAGTTGAATTCCAGATGTGAAAAAATTTCTTGAAGGAAAACATCAATTTTGGATGTGAGACAAGAAAATTTGAAAGATCAATGTGCATTATAGAGATGCCATGGATGGAGCCATGAAGAATCAGATCAAGGCCGTCTTACTAAAAACTATTTCTTCACATGTTCTAGATTCTCAATATACTTCATCACAGGTTACAGCAAAGGTTGTTGGCATTGAGTTACCTTAGGCTAGTGGCCAGAGCTTATCGTGACATTATTACTCAATATGGGTGACCCACAAATGGAACCATGCATGCATCCCAAACAAGCCACTCTAGAATCTCTTGGATATATTTTTGAGGAGGTTGTTGCAAATAGTCTTTCCCAAGATCAGGTGAATTCCATACTTACAGTTGTTTTGCAGGGAATGAATTCATCTAATATTAACAATTAAGTTAGTCTTGCTACTCCTTGAGCCTTGTATAATTCTTTTCATTTTACTCAGATGAATTTTGATAATGATATCGTAGTCATATATCGTCACATAGGTTGAAAGTTACCTTGTGTAGCATGGAATTACATTTGTGTGGTGATATTTTCCTGCTCAAGATCAAATTTCGAACTGAAAGAATGAAAAAAACATTAATTTTGACTTTCTACTCTTTACTATGTTGTCATAAATTTGAATTAAAATAATGAAAAAAACATTGTTTTTGATCTACTAGTCTTTCCTATGCTACCACCTTACGTCATTTCCTTTGCAGCATGTGGTGCAATTGCTACTTTATTTATAATTATGACTATTTATTGTTTTATTTTATTTTATTTATCTTTTTTTCAATAAATTTATAATTTTAAAAATTAAGACATCTCCACCATATTTTGATGGAAATTTCCTCTTGAAACAATTAATAATTTAAAATAAAGATTTAATTTAGTAAATTTTTATGATTTTTAGCCAAAGGCTTCCTATTTCAACTTCTGGTGGATGAGGGTGTGTTGAAATTTTATTTTATTTTTTTAATTGACGACCTAGATTGATTCTCAAGGGAATATGCTCAGCATATGATTCGTATAAATGTTTATAAATGTCTATAGTGTGTTAGAGAGAATGTTGGGTTGCGTTAAATTTTAATAAATTTAAAAAAAATGATGTCTAAAAGTTGCGCTTTTGTCATCGAAAAATTTATCGATATTTGATATATATATATATATATGGACTTGTTATTCCTATAACATATCTCTCGCAGTGTGTTTCGGTTAGATTTTGTGGTGGAGTCCAAGGGTGTTATTGTTGTGATGCAATTTCATCCACGAGGAGCAAGATTCATTCCCCAAGGCTCCTTTCCCACCAATTACTTGGAAAATATAATTCCTACTTGTCTTAGCTCTGATGCTTTCTATGTACAGGAGTTTGTTCCTAGTGTTTAGGAGTTTTCTCATGTCTGCATCAACAAGGTAGAAGGTGTAATTTTCATATTGGACTATATGTAGATATTTCTAATTAGGATTGATACAAGTAGTAATTAAGGGGGCAAAGTCAAGGAGACCATTAAGGAAATATTGCACAAAAGATAGTTTCCCTGGAACTCTTCATGAAGGCCACAAGCAAAAGGAACAACTGGCGACTGAATACTTTGGGGAGACATTGAAGTTATGCTGCAAGCGATAAATATTTTGTGTTATTGTTGGAGATGTCAATCATATTTTTTATGTGTACCAATTAATTTTGTCTTTGTGCATGGATTTGTGACAAGGTTGTGGGGATTTGATTCTTGGAGAGTCCCAAGCTGATAGAGTGTTTATTGTGTTGAACTTATGGGTGATTGGGCATGGTGTGTTTCCTTGGCGAGAAGGCATGCAAGTTGAATGTTGTGTTTACCTATTTTTTATTATGTGTGGATAAACATGCCATTTGAATCCGATTATTTCTAGTTCAGGTTTTTTTTCATGGGTTCATCAGTTTGGTGCACTGGTGAGATTTTTTTATTGCTAATGTACATACTATAAGGGGATGATTATTGCAAAAATGCATGCACTAGTGGAAGGATATGGATCTGGTGTGCATGAGTTTTGAAGGATGATTTTAAAGTGGTCGGAGACGAAGGCTCCTACAAACCGTTGATTTTATTAAGGAGATGCTCCTAGTTTTCCAGTAGACTTTCTGCAGGACAACCGACTTTCTGTTTTGACTCTCCAAATCATAGGTCGGAGGAATTATCAAGAAATTTGGCTCTATTTTTTGTCTACTATTTGGATGTTGTTCTAGAAAAAATATCAAAAATATAAGCTTTTCACAAGGTATGGGTGAAGGTAAATATGTCTTGGAATTTTGTATACATATTGAGATTCATGACCTCAATATGAAGTCATTTTTTTTGAATTTGTGACTCTAACTAATGATAGATAAAGAATTCAGATCCAACACTGGTATGCCAAAGTTAAAACTGAAGATGTCAAAGACTCAAAAGTGGGTACAAATCCTATGGTGAGTGAACATTATCATGAGAAGATTCAAGTCAGAAAGCAGTGGTGTGCGCCAACATATGAATGGTGTGATGTATCGAAGATGAGTGACAAAGGATCCAAAGGACAAAATAGTGATGCTTCTTTGAGTTTCTAGAATAGAATCATGCCCATGATAAAGTATGAGTCACACATTGTAGTTATATAAAATCTAGATGTCATTTATTGCTTTATAATGGTTCGATGTGGCCATTGAAATGATTTATTTACCTAGTATCTTCTTAAGCTTAGATTATATTAAAAATGCATATGGTTGTAAGACCCAGAGAGGCATCCGTACCCCTTTGTTACATTTTCCCTACTGACATAAAGTTATGAAATCAACCATAGTGTAGATGGAGTAAGGAATAATCAGTGTACATAGAGCTACCTTGGGGCCATGAGGTACATGAGAAAAATTCTCATGATTGCAGACTAAACATATATTTGTACGGATTTCAGACATGGTATTCTTAGATATATGGATATCTTATGAGTCTTGGTTGATCTTGTTATCATATAAATTGTTTTTTATGGGAGAATAAGGACTCACATGACAAATCTGACAACAATGGAAAGAGGATTTGACTTCATAATAGAGGGAGTAGTCAAGTCCTGATTCAGTGTTAGAGGGAGTTGACATTTGAGTTCGATGTGAAGGATCTTGGTTGGATACTTTACTTCTTAGAACTAGAAGTGTGGAAAAATTTGGGTAAGCATGTTATCAAAATCCTTCACATATTTAGGATGATGGATAGTTAGTCCATGGCAGCTTCCATGGTAACTAATTTGTCAACATCACTAGCTCATTCAACCTTTCCTAGAGAGTTTTTTTGAGAAGAGAACATCTTGATAGTCATTATGAATACCTCATGCGACTAAGAGGGAGTGTTAATTTTTTAAGTTATGGTAGATCGTCATAATAAATACTTTTAGTCCAAATATATGTAAAAATAAATATAAGACATGTTTTCATCTAAGCTTCAAAAGTGAAAAATTTTGATTTTTTAATTTTGAATTTGGGCTCAAGTCAAGTCATCATGCCCCTTATTACACCTTTTAAGCCTGTGGGGATCACTATTTAAATTCATTTGACTTCCTTCCTTGACACAATTCAAATCACGCATAATATTAAGTATATCTATGTTCATCCAAATGGATAAGAAAACGAAGAATACTACCAATTTTATCCAGCAGTTAAGTGAGATCCCCCTTTCTTGTTTTCCTTTGCACATGGGATAGAAACACCAAACTTTTAGGCATCTCTAGGAAGCAAGTATGAGTTTTTTAGTGTAGAAGAAGGAAAAAATTCAGCCCTACTAGATCAGACCACATTGAGTTTAGTGGGAAAGAGATTGAGTTGACAAGAAGGTAGGTTGACCAAGTTTGACTACAGCTTTCTTGCGGGTTATTTTGAAATTAATTTTGACTAAAAGGTTTATATGTATCTCTTCTTAGATTTAGTAATTTATATAGGAAAAAGTTTATGGGTTTTCCCCTAAGTAGGTTTTCCCAAGGTAAAATAATTGTATCTCTTTTTGGCTATATCTTTATCATCCTACTATAGTTTTTGTTTCTATTGTTGAGATATTATATGTAATTAGTTTATGATGAATTTAAATACAAGAATGATTAATATAAGAAATCATAAGAAATAGTTATTTGATTAGAAGACCTTGAAAATTCAATGCAGACATGGTAGCTCAACATCTAGGAAGCATAACTTTTTCGTATGAAGATAAGTCATCTAATGCCTCAAAAATGGATTTGAAATTTTTAAGACAATATTTCTCCAAATTAGGACCCCTTGGTGAAAATGAGTCTCATAATTGGTTCCTCTCATTTTTCGAGACTAAAAGCATCAAAATACATGTTAAACAATATAAATTTTCAATATAGATCAAATTTTATATTGATGTCATGCATATGCATATAGAAATACTATTTTGACATTAATATTGGGTTTAGATTTTATATACATGAAGAGAAAATTTCAAAATATTGAAATCTAAATGGATGTTTTGTTTTTTTCTAGATTTTTCTTTTGCAATCTAAGCTTGATGAAACTATGATTCATATCAAAAGGGAAAACTTAAGGACCAATACTTACAAAGAAAAATAATAAAGGCATCATGGAAGTGATAAATATGTGTTGGGCATAAGCTCCACTTTTTAACCACACATCTATGAGTTTGACCTAAATATCCACAAGTTCTAAAATGAAATGCAAATTTTTTGAAGAAAAAATGGTCTTTGATATATATATACATACATACATACATATATATATATATATATATATATATATATATATATATATATATATATATATATATATATATATATATATATATATATATATATATATATATATATATATATATATATATATAGATAGATATAGATAGATAGATATATAGGTTGAAGTAGTAGCTACACTTAAATATGCACATCAAGCACTACAACACAAAGGGGGTTTTAAGACAGTATTTAAGACAATTTCTGTGAAAATTGTCTTAACTTGAGACAAAATAAAACATGTGTATTGTCTTAAATATTGTCTTTAAGCGGGTGTATCAAATCAAATTTTCTTAAAATTTTGTCTCTATAAAGAAAATCTATAACACACACATTTTTGTCTCTCCACAGACAATTTAATTTTTTTCTCTCCAGAGATAATTTCAGTTTTGTCTCTCTAGAGACAATAGTTGGGATCAAATACATATTGTCTTCAAACGGACAATGTCTTTGATCCTAATTATTATCTCTCTAGAAATAGTAAAAAATTGCATTCAAAGATAATACAACCATAGTTTTCTCTATTTAGAGACAATATAAAATAATGAATCTAGAAAATATCTCACCATTGAAATAAACAAATATTAAAAGTATTTAATTAAATATAAACTACAATATAATTGATTAATTAATATTAGGACATAGTGGAATTGAACCACCGACCTCCTTCTTATAAAGCAGGTGCTATTCCACTAAGCTAACACCCTTTAAATAATTATTTGAGAGTTATGGTAGTCCTTGAAATTTCATATATAGGCATTTATTTTCAACTAGCATTTGCACTAAGAGGTGAAAATATATGCCGATAGTGTGTTTTGGTTTTTTGTACCCTTCAAATATATACATAATAAAATTTTAAATAGAAGGGTTTCTAATGTCTCACTGGAGGTCGGGGATCGATTGGTCGAAGAGGCTCGAATTTCAGGTATCTCTTCAAAGATCAAGTGTGCCCAATGTCTTTCCTTGGTATATTTCCAACCATTTTTCTCAACTTGATCTCAACCACACCTTGGTCCCTCAAAGGTGACATGGATATCCTGAGTTATCTCAAATGGCTCTTCATTTACTGGATGCCCTTCTTCCATACATGCAGGAATCCCTGAAATCATACTTTTCAGTAAATGAGTATCATCTTTAGCTAAACGTGAAATTTAAGTAATGTGAAGGAATTGTTAGGACAAATATATATAAGAAATATCAGGGAAATGACTGTATAGATGAGGACATTCGATGACATCTTGTAGGAATATTAGAGAAACTTAAAATCTATCTTAAGAACCCACTTCCCTTCCAAGGTTACTATTAGATAAACTTACAATATATCTTAAGAACCCACTTCCCTTCCAAGATTGACATTAAAGAATATAGTATTCTTCTACAAGCATCATTTGCAACGATAGATGCAACCACATGGGTCACAACAAGACTCCATATTTTTTATACCATTGCACCGATGGGCCTTGCAAAAATATTAAGTTGCTACTACATTAATAATGAGACTTATTGAGGACCTACAACACATAATTTTAATTAGTAGGTAGATTTGAAGTTAAAAATACACGCTTTAAAGGCGAACACATGAGATACCTTTTGAGCATAATATAATGCAGAACCACAAAGACCCCATTTACATGGTTGTCCAAGCGGCCATGTAAAAGCATGACTTGCTTTGAAACCTTCCTTAGATTTTTGTGTACCAGGGCTTTTGTCTCCTCTGAAAATGTTGAAGGGGTGAAAAGACAGTAAGTGAAATCAAATATAGAATTGAGCTTTAAAAATCAAATGCATAACTTAAAATCAGGTTTACAATATAGCCTAGCCAGTGTTCCCTTATTAGCAAAGTGTTGTCCCCTTCTTGGTAGGGAACTTTTGCGCTTTGAGCTTATGGATGATATCCTTTCATTTGGAAACTTGCGTGATGAATTATAAGGGTAGAGAATTACAAATTATCTTGCAGAAAACATGGTAAAAAAAAATTGACAAACCTCTCTCAATTTTCATTTGTAATACCTTAAGAATTTTCTTCAATAGGATTTAAGAGACAAGGTTTTAAACTCTTAGGACATCCCATATGCATTCTAGAGTAGAAAGGGCACATGGGACATGAAAGCTCCCATGAAACTTTGTGAAACAACAACCCAGAGCAGCCCCCTTGATTCCACATATAGTACATTTTATTTTGGTACCTCTTGCTACCTATGTTTCCAGGTTCATTACACAATCAACCTTGAAATAGACATCTGGTGCCCTAAATTCCTCCAATTTTTAATATAACATAAAACCATGCTAAATTTGAAATAAGTAATTAAACACAAGCAACATATACTATGTAAACAATAATCATTCTAAAGGGTATTCTAGAATGGCTTCTCTACATTAAAATTTAATCGCAAGAATAATTTTAATAGAATATAAATCCAAGCTAAATTTGAAAGCAAGCAATAAACATAAACAACATAGATTATGTAAACAATAATCATACTAAAGGGTATGCTGAAATTTGTTTCCTCTTTTAAAATTTAATAGTAAGAACGAATTGAACACTAACAAAGAAAGAATTGCAAAAAAAAAATGGAAATTTATTTTCTAATCGCATACCATTTGGCACAAATCTTACACACATGTATAAAATTTGATGCCATTTATTTTTTCTTTGTTACAAAACTCCCATTGTTGTAATGCATCATCTTCCCTGCAATCTGGAGCATGCATTATTACTTAGCAACTTGGAAAAACATACAATTTCAAATATACCCACACTTATCCACATTGGCAGCAAAATTAAATAACATCACCTTTGAGTTTCCAGAAGCTTGAAAAAAAGCACAGAAGAAGTCATCCTTTGATGTACTAGGTTCAGTTCTGCAACAATTTCCAGGGATTTATTGGTACATCTTAGAAATTCCAGCCTGTGTAGTAGGCTCAAGACTACCACCATTGTTAATAGTTTGGATATCATGTTGATGCTTTAGTGTGAGGTGAACAGAAGAGTCTGTAATGTCACTATCTTGAACAGATTTTTGAAGATCCATAGGATAGTGGTGTTTCTTTTCTATTAATTCAGTATCAATTTGGGACTTCACTTCTACAGAATTAATTTTAGCAGTTTTATTAGTAGGTAAGACAAACATGGCACTAAATATATCACTTGTTGTGAAAATAATCTCCTTGTCTGCATCCTTGGGATTTATCTTGCTACTTTGATAACCAACAATAGTACCACTCACAGGATAAAGCATTTATCTGATCACTTTTCGCTTTGGACTTCATTTGTGTCTCCCTTTTGCAATCTCTTTGTACATCCTTTGTTCCTTATATAGACTTGGCCCCCATATTTCTACATGGATTTCTTCCAAAAATGTTAGATGGAATCTCATAGCCTAATGTCTATGTATAGCCCCTTTCAGAGACAACTCACTTCTGTAGTATACACCTGGATGCAATTTTTCTAAAATAATACAAATCTACCAGTTCCCATGAAAAAACGTATCTCCTCAATCTACTCATCACACATCCATGAGTCATTAGCTAAATATATGAATTTGGTTTATTTAAATTAGTTTTCTTGTATTTAGTTTGCAAATATATAAAGGATAGTGCATGGCTATGGAAATTCTCAATACCAATGCCTTAGTCAATCAATGATTCCATAGTCGTAACTACCATTCCTTGATTCTAATGCATTAATAAGAGCGTTGTAAGTCAACCATCAACATGGTCAAGGAGACATAGAGCAGCACTTCAACAAATCAATGAATTAGGAAAATACAAAATTTGTGGGTTTCTTAGTGCACAAGAAATGAACACATTGAACATTATATGGGCACAATCTTAATTCACTAACCCAAGAAAATAATCAGTTAAAGTACCAATTGACTAACTAGTGAATAGAGAAATTGAAATTATCATTGTAGCTTCAAAAGAATCGATTCAATTAATTATGGAATCAATCCAAATGATTAGGGAAATAATGGCAACATTTAAGGAAGAATTCATGTGATTGATATTGTATGTGATCTCACAGCAATTAAATTCACCATAAACAACAGAATTCACGCAAGAAACCCAACCTAGAAAAACCAGCATTTGGTGGCTTCTATGCATGCAAGGGGATATACACCCTCCATCATATCTTTCATGTATTATTACTCATTGGAAATATTTTGCAGGCAATGGCCTTGAGTTTTTTATTAGGAGACAATCCTTGTTCACCATGGGCAGGCCCCATTTTTTTTCCCAAGCTTCAATTTTTCAATCTCTTGGGCTGTTATTATATCAAATAGGCATCCTATATTATAGAGCTAACTTAGAATGGCAACCATCAAATGATTTCTTTCATATTATTGTGTCCTTTGGCTTTTGGTATTCAAGGTGACCATTGACTTCACACTTTTGCAAGAATTTTCCTTTTTTCCATGTTTCGAGTTATTTAGGTCCATTTCAAACAAGAGATGGAAAATAAAGACATTATGTTTCGATAAATGATATTTCATCTACCAACAAATATACAAAATAAATCCAGTAACCACTCTGGAAAGCATTTCAGAGAATCCATTTCAACCATACCAGATGGCCTTCAAAGGCATACATAATAGAAATCCATTAATGGGAAGGCTTATGCAGACATATAGCACATTCGAAGGAATACAGTCAAGGTTGAAAAATCTTCTCAATCAAAAAACAAAGTCAAGAAGAAATCATGTCTAACTTTCTCTCAAAATGAAAACATGGACATTACATTCATTTATTCTAAAATATAAAATAATTTTGAGACAAATCTCCTTTAATTTCAATTAATTTAAAGACAAATTTAAATGGTATTTTATGGAAATATGATTCATTCAATTCAACGGAATTTAATTGCCGAATTTGAATGAATTTATTCGCCATCCCTTTTAATTCAGAAAATTTTGAGCATAACAATTGAAAGCAGCCAAACGTGATGAATCAATTCATCTATCCTGTTAACATTGAAAATTACTACTTCGAAAAATTGTGTTAAGGACTCAACACATTTGAGAGGATGTAGTTTGGGTAACATAGTCTGACATGGAGACACCATCTTGACACTTTTAGCCAGCCTAAGTGCTTTGTTTGGAGGGGTTGGCCATTCTTTCTATGTGATATTTGAAGCTAAATATCAGCACCATAATTAGCACCTCTATCATTCTTTCTATCTACTATTATGAACTGAAGAGATAAAATTTTCTTGAGAGGTTTCAGTTTCTTGATTTGAATAATTTTCTATACATGGACTGTTGCCTTCAGATAGTTAATGTACATCGTTTGGATGTTCATTTGGCTACTTTTCTGGTGCTATTTTAGATTGGTTCAGAGCACCTTTCTTAATGCCTTCAATTTCCTAGGATGACAAAACCAATCGCCTTATACTTCCATGTTGATCTGTAAAAATGGGAAAATAATGGTCAACAGAGCTCCAAATTGCACCAGACAATAGAATGGTGAAATTCTGGGTTTCTCCTCACCCACCTGCCCTCCCGAACCACAAGGATGCTAACCAATATTATCAAGACCAGTTCGCAGGTATTGCTTCATACATCGTGATGCACATTCTCAGAGTGTTAGAGAGATCAGCTCCTGATGGACTCAGGGTAGACCACCTCCTGCCCATCAGCCTACTTCCCAATCCCAAATGAACAACTAGAGATCCATTTGAATAATTTTTCCTTTGACCTAAAAAGCTAAAATTATTCCTCACCTATACATTTCCCCCAATATTATACAACTAGAACCCTCGATGGCTTCAAAATTCATAGGAATGCAACAGTAAGCCATTCCTTTTTCGTCGCCCTTACAATCAACCATTAGACTAAAGAGAATTTATAATCATCAACCTCATTTTCCGATCTCTCTCTCCCTCTTGAGAGGTTCTTGAGTTTTCCAAACTCACTTCGTGTTTTGTATCACCCTACCTTTGTCACAGTTTTATACATATGTTTTGATATTATCTATGTTATTTTTGACATTTCTATGAGTTTTTCTTGCACTCCCACATTATTTTACTCTTCATCCCCACTTACCTACTTTTGTGTTCATTTGTTATACATTAATATAGTTATATTATATTATGATTTAAAAAAGAGGGACCTCTAGTAGAAGTGAGGTTGTAGAAATAGTGTTTTTCCCAATTGTTGATTCACAAAAATCAACAAGCACAGATTCAGATCAGTCATTGTATGAGATAGCCACAGACATAGTTTTACCTTTTAGGAAAGCTAGGAAGGCATATCATAAACAACTTTCCCAAAAAAGGTGTTTAAAATTCCTTTTGATTGTGTGCCTTGCAAGCCTACAAGGGTTCTTCGATGGAAGGCTATTCCATTCTAGTATTGAAATATTATTGTCAGGCAATGTTTTAGGGACTCCAATGTTTTATCTGGCATGCTGGAATGTCTCAATCCTTTGCAACTACTCATATCACTAGTGTAATTTATATAATTTCAACTTGAACTACCATTTCAAATAGCAAAAAACTCGTTCATGTTATGTCTACCCTTTTTAACTCATATTGTTTATAATGCCTCAAGAAAAAATGGTCATTAATTGACAACATGTTGTGTTCAAACTTCAAAATTCCTATTAGTTAAAAGAAATTTATCTAAAAAGGGGAGCCCATGACAAGGATTCTATATTTTTTGGCAGCTTCCAAACCAAAAAAATGAAAATTATTATAGCTAGAACCTGACATGGCACATAATGAAGCTTGTCTTTTTCTAGGATAAAATGAATGCCCAAAGTGTTACATAATATTATCATTTCGGAAAGCATAATAGTAAAATAATCTAGAAATAATCATTATATGAACAAATCTAAATTAAACCAATCTTGAAATTGACTATAAGAAGACCATTTTCTCAAATTTTCATTGAAAATACTAAAGGTAAGGCACAAGACAAAGAAGTGCATGATTAATATAGTACAAGAAGGAATGTTAAAACATATACAATCAACTAAAACACAATCAGAAAAATTACCTTTAAAAACCGAGCATGTCAATCTCTTACTCTCCCTCCAAATTGAGAGGAAAGATTTTCTCCTCCCCCACCAAGGTGAAAATCCCACTCTGTGACATTCTTGCTCCCTTCGTGAGCCAATTGTTGACTTTTGACCTAGAATTGGGCCTTAAGGACTCCAATTTATCCTAGGTACCATCCTCCGAATTATACTAACAAGTGGGTTTCCCCAAGAAATGCATTATATGGAAAAAAAAAGGGAGACAACATCATGATAAAAATCACAACCCAGAAAAGTAACATGACGATTACATCATTTTCACATAATTGTGCATATTTAAACACATGTATAATTCAATAAGATACTTGCCATTAATCATAAATGACAACATAAAAGTTAAGAGGAATGTCAAGGGATTCAACAATTGATTATAGAGGATGACCAAAATGGTAATGGGACCTACTAAGGCTAACAACAATCACTTTGAGTATTTCCATCACTAAACCTCAAAATTACTATCATCTAGGGTTTTTATTGTCAATGTAATTAGTCTATGGATTTTTCCTGATTATCAATGCAAACAAAGTTAAAATGAAGATGCATTCAATGAATGGTAAATGTCAAAGGAGAAATGGTCAAATTGGAGAAGATCAAACACATATGCAAGAGGAAGAATATTAGACTTGATAACACTTTGGAAAACAAACAAAATTCAATGTTTAAGCAAAGGAAGGGTTGCAAGAGGCATGAGTGTTCTCAATATTAAGTCCATAAATTGGTGAAGAGTGGATATTTTCCCAAGATGTCACGAGCATACAATGGGTAGGATATTGATGTATAAAGTGGCTGCGCAATTAAGCTTTTAAGTTAAGGAATTGATGACGATGATGGACCTAAAGTTGTTATTACCAAATTCTAAAGGATGTACTAAAGAAGGTCAAAACTCCTTTGACTGGACAAAGGAGCTATAAGAAAAGGTAGATATGTTGAAATGAGAGGTCGTAATGCTATAAATCCAACTAATAAGTATTTTCAATATCATCAAAATGATGGTAAGAAAGATGGGGTTCAAAAGTAAACAGAAAAATTAGAGTGAAAAAGAGGCTGCTAGTGACTAGGTTAACCTGAAGGAAACATGAATCCTCATCATTCCCAATATGCAAAACTAGTCCTTAGTTTGCTTTAAATTTTTAGCATTTGTGTCATTCAATTTTAAGTGTGCTAAAGGAAACTCGAAGCTCCAAAATAATATTTCTCTATATTGATGTTAACTCAAATGCTAGGGGATGATTCTGCAAAATCGATTGATTATGACGAAAGCTTTGTAGCCTAAGAGGATACAAAGGCCTTAAAGAAAAAAATTGTAAATGGGAAGGGAAAGCCAAAATTCCCTCCATTTTTGAACATATTTATTCTACTCTCCAAGTAACAGAATACCCACTTTATTTATAAAAAATGTCAATAAAATACAAAAATCACTTTAAGGAAAAATATAACATAGTGATCATTTTCAGGCCACCAATTAATTCAAGCAATCTATGAATTATATCCACATTTACAAAACTAATAAAGCTAATTAGCTAGCCAATTAATTATTAAGAATTTATTCTTTAAACAAAGTTTGTCTCTAATTTTACTTGTATGTAAAACATGTGGAGTTCATCATACCATTAAAAATAAATGGTTATGAGCCCCAAAAGGTCATTTATGAGATTTGGTGTACCAATCAAGAAAATCCACAAGTGGAATTTTATAAATTCTGACATTATAACATCCAAATGTGAACAATTCCATCAAGGATGAGTGATTCCCTTAAATTCATTAACATGCATATGAATTCCATGTAGGACATGACTAGATACACGCATTCGGTAATATTTCAATGAATATTCTCTATTTTTAAGAACAGTGACAAGTATGTACCAAATAATTATTGATAAAATTTTACAAGATCTACCGAATGTAGAATAATAAGTCACAAATTTTTAGGGTTCAGTAATGCACTAAAATATACTAACACACTTCCATTAAAAAAATACCTGATTTTATGGGTAAATTTGGGAACACCAACCACATCAACAATCTCTGCATCTAATTATTTTTCCCGGATTGGAAAAAAAATTAAGTGCAATTACATTAGAGATCTTCGGCCACAAATTAGAATTACACAAAACTTTGTATATCAACTATGTGGGATACTTACAACAATATCTCACAGTTTCTCAAATAAAATTGACTTAATTTGATCTTTTCCAAAATAGCTCTATTTTCAGCCATTTAGCAAATGCCCACACATTCTGATCTTGGTGATCAAAAATTCAGAAAGAATATTCAAAAATTCCTTTGGGGGAACAAATCTTATCCCAAATTCACTGGAAATACAATCAATTCAACATCATCACCAGTCATCTCCAAATGCTAGATGCCAAGCCTAGGCATAAAATCATCTAGAGAAACTATTTTTATGATGATATCAAGCTTCAAAATTTTTAAAACGAGTGAGGTTTACAAACAAAGTCATGTTACTACGAATTTAAAATTCGATATTGTAAAAATTGAAGGAAAATACCTGAAATCCTGAAAGATGAAATCAATAGCAGGTACCACTACCTTTGCAACCTTATTTTTTACAGCCTTTTCCATTGTTTCCTGAAATAGATACAAGTTTCTACAACATTAGGTCCAAAATAATGACTATATATTTTTATTGCAATCATAATTTCAGACACCATATGAAATCTAAAATATAATTGGACAAGCACATTAACAATCATTTCTAACATTCCTTCAAATTTGATATGTTCAGTGGTGCTTCAATGATGATGTCTTTGGGTTGTAAGATAAAGGACCATAAATTCAAGACCGTACTAGCATACATCTCTGCTTGAGATAAGATGGTATTCCAAGGACATTTCCATATGTTGAACCACCCTCAGTAATACCTCTAGAAGTTGTCATGAGTTTTTCTAAAACTATTTCAACAACACCCCTAACTCCAAAAACCATTGGCTTCTTATTCATGAATTTAAGCACCAAAATCCATACTTGGAATCCAAACATCATTTGAGATAAAAATTTCTAGGGAAAATGCTCCACTCTTCTAAAATTGAAACCTTTGACAATTAGAAAAACAAAAAATTCAAATTGTGTACCAGATGTATCCATATCTACAAGTTTCGAAAGACAACACTTCAAAATATAATTAGCAACATTACCATTCACAATTTAAATTGAAAACCTAATATTGATAGCTAACCACATTCCAATGTAAAATAAAAGTTCTTAGTGAGCCTTTTTAGCACTATTTTGTTGTACTTTTGTTATATGTCCAAAAATGAGTAGTTGCTACTAGAAGAAAGTGTGATGCATATGGATTATCTATAAAAAAACAAGAGATATGTTAAAATTATTAAAGTAATGACTACCGATGATCTTGTTAAATGAAACACTTCCCAGACCTTTAATTTCTGGTTATGCCTTAAAATTAAGGATCCAAAAAGTCGGTAAAATGTGCCTATAGGCTATATGCCTGTAATATTATTATTGAAATAAAAACATTAACTAAAAATGGCTACAAGAACACAACACATTGAACAAAATATCATACCAAAGTTTAAACAGATTAATATATTGGTGGTGAAAAATATTACATGAAATGGAGTCTATAGTCACCATGTCTGTGTATCGTACTCTTCCAATAAAAGGGTTTATATTTATAAAAAATGAACAAGTTGAATGAATAGCAAAATGTTGCCCAACATAAATAGAACATACATATGAGGAATGGTGCAATCCAGATTTATATGTTTGTTTCCTTTTGTTGTCGTTTTTTACAGAAAGGCTTGAAATCATCCCAACGTTTTGTAATGGCATACCTTTAGTCCAATGAACCGACAACCCAATGGGTAAGATATGCTCTCTCTTGAGGGCAGGTAGAGGTGGACTAATCAGATTTTTCCATTCAACATCCAGCTGCGCCTTCCAAACCACTTTGTTTGATATTTTAAGAAGGGTGATTTGAAGAGTGCCTATAGGAAACACACACACAAATGGATATAGCAGGATGATCTAAAATTTGTTAGACCTCCCAAATGGAAAAATAGGGTGAGAATGTTAGGATTTGATCCCTAAGCTCAAATAAAAGCCATATACACACATTAACATAACCAAAATTTGATTAAATAACATGGTGAATGGATAGAAATCCTTGGATACATCGCAAAAGGCAATATGCCCAGTACTGGAAAGACCTTATTTTGCATCCTTATTTCGTGTTGTAAAATGTTATTCATTAAATCAATCCATGGTTATTATATGTTGTCACATTAATAGATAAAACAAATTTCACCCTTGATATTTCAATGAAAAACTTAGCCATGGACTGCTCTCAAAACCCCCTTCACCCCATAAAGAAATAAAAGACAAAAAAAAAACTCAGACCAATCACAATTCAACCATTAACACACTGCTAGATCGCATACCTGAAGCAAACTATATCCAATATCCATAAATGATTTGAACACCATTGTGATGAGCTTAAACTAGGCCCACATGAGCTACCAAACAAAGCACAGTTTGATATGCTCTTTAAATGACTTGTTGGGTTCAAATCACACTAGGTGAAGTTCAAAAGGCATGCGAGTGATTTATATGTATTTTCCACCCATGGCCTTCTAAGGCTTATAGAAAATTTCTTATCCATTTACTTCTCCCAAACCACCAAAATATCCACAACGAGGATATTAATTTAGAGCTCTCCACCAATATAGATTATCGGTGGAAATATCATCTAGACAATGTGATCGCTATAGTGTTTAGGACTCAAATATGGGTATAGTAAGGTTTAAGATAAACTTGACTATGAAATTGAATTAAAAATAACAATGAGGATATTAATTTAGAGCTCTCCACCAATATATATTATCGGTGGAAAGACCATCTAGACTGTGTGATCGCTATAGTGTTTAGGACTTAAATATGGGTATAGTAAGGTTTAATATAAACTGGGTACCAATGTGCATAGTGGGTACCATAGGAGACCCAACAAAGGTCCCATTCATATAGCTGGGAATATTTTGAAATGATTGTGGGTTACTCACTAAAGCAGTAGGATCCTAGTATTGATATTTTTGTTGGATAGATAGTTTGGAGGGATACTTGCCTTTCTCGCAATGATTCCAGGGCCCTGTTTGAGATTATATAAATTATAAAATTCCCTAATTTAGTTGAAACAAAATATAATAAGGTATATATGTTCCCATTAAAACAAAAAAATTTAAAGTTGTGTGTACTTTAGAAAATTCTCATGTAGTTTAAATTTTTAGAAAATACAATAAGGTGCAATAGTTTCAAATTGAAATGAAAAATTGTGTACTAAAGTTTTGGATATGTAAGATTTGAAAAATTTTAACCAACTATATGATCAAGAAAATTAATCCAAAATGTCAAGGGATATGCATAAAAATAAGTATAAAGAAGAATATAAGGACAAAATTCTTACTAGATTGAATAAAACACATCAAAACAATTGACCATTTACTTGGGCAGTAATGAGATATCTAGAGTCAAAAAATACATTGACAGTACCATAGACCTCAGCCCCTTCCTACATGTAAATTGATCAAAGAAGAAATAATTTTATGACAATTCTTGTCATATACATAAGGAAAACCTGTAGAGCATTTCTTGATTGTCAAATGAATAAAGAAAATTTTACTTACCATATTATGGATTGTAGCCATTCCTCCAACAACAATTCTTGGTAATAGTTTATCAGCTAGATGTTGAGTTTTTTGTCTTTAGTTCTGAACAATTTATGAAGTTACATCTTGGGAAATATTGTTTGGGGCATGTTCAATTGGAGAAGGGTCCATGGGATCTTTTGTTTGTGAGACATTGTGTGCAGGAATGGCATTATCTAGCTTAGAAGACCTACATGCAAACGAAAGAAATTATTTTCCTTTTGATTTTGTTTCAGTTCAGGAGGGTTTGGTGGTTGATGTTACTGATGAGGAATTTGATGGTTAATGTTGCATTGTTGTCTTTGCTGATGATTCTATTTTTCCTAAACAAAAATTCCAAACGGTTGTGGAGGAGACCTGGCAGTGTAGTTGGGAAGATTACATAGGGATGAATTTGTCTAAATTGTTTTCTCTTGATCGAATTGAGAAGTAAAATATTGATGCAAAAGTGAACGTGAATGTTCTTCTTGTTCTGCTTCAAGTTGTAGTATTTTCAAATGCACCATTTTTTTCCGCTACAATTGAGGATTGTCTAAAACATTAGTCCAAGCACAATAGCTTAGGTATACACACATTGTAGATAATATCGATAAATAAATAAATAAATCTTCAATCAAAGTACTCCAAGATTAAGATGTAATAATTATGAATTATATTGTAATCCTCTATTCCTGCCATTTTGAAAGATATTTTCTTTTCCAAGGAAAATGTTAGAGAGTATTTCCTTCTCCAAGGAAAAACTCAGAGAGTAAGCCAAGGGATGCTTCCCCACATTCACATATGGCACCCATATTAAACCCATTGATTTATATAGGTGCTCCTTACCCAACGGAATTCAAACTAGGCACTTGATTGCACAAAACTAGCAAGATTCCAAGAAGCATTGGCAACAACTGATTGAGCTAGCCCCTTGGGCTAGTTTAAAAAGGTATTTGAGCAAGGAAAACAATTAATTTATTTATTTTCAAAACACATTATTATACTATTCAAATAAATTAGTAACATGATTGTAAATTACTTTTCCCTATCCCTCAATATGACCATATTAACCCTATCATATCCAATTTGCAACAAGTTAGTTAGTATCCAATCGCCTTAATATGCATATACCATCTTGTTGAAGAGACCTGCCACAGAGCCCTTCAAGATTTTTCCCTACATTTAGAAGACAAGGGTTATGTTTTTTGTATATATTCCCATAATTTTAATCTTTTTATGCGACTCCATCAGCCCAGACATTTAATTTTGAAAGAGAGTAAAAGCTAGATCAGTGATAAGAGTCATGTATAAACTATATTATACTTAGCCAATACGCCATCCAAGAAAATGAAGTCTTGGACTCCGCTTAAGCATTGGCAAGTCTTTTCATATTCAAATCATGTTTCCATGACTATGCTACATCTAGTACTGCTGACTTCTGAATAAAACAAACACATAAAAAAGGTACTTTGAGATTACATAAGAAAAAAAATATAATGAAATGTACATGAAATTAATTTTAATACTTTTGACTTGCATCACTAGATTTTGTGTCCCTTCCAAAGATCTCAGCTCCAGTTTCTAGCATTAAAACCACGTGATCACCACCTCGACGTAAAGAAGTATCAGGTATTTTCCTTTCTTTATTATTGCACTGTTTTCCAAATATTTTGCACATGGAAACACATTGCAACTTCCATTAGGATGTTCTGATCCCAAATGAAAAATAATTAATACATCTAAATGGCATTCATCCTCTCCACAATTGTACACAACAAGAGAAAAACATTTAAAATAACCATTTCCAGGAATAGAGATAAGCTCATACTAGAGATTCAAACATTATAATATAAAGATTTACAGGCATACCCTCATAAATGGCTATGTCTGATTCAGCTAGAATAGAACTGTGAGAAAAATGACCTTGGGGTTATTGCCCACAAACATCAAGTTGAGTGCATGAACATCAACTTGAGTCAAACTTGAAAACCAGGCTCATGCTATACTCTTATGTGGAGAAACCATCAGGTCAATTCTTTTGGCCTCCAACTTGACGAGGACCTCCAAGGCTTAATGTGACGCCACCATGAATATCTGGATGCCATCCATTTGTTGTTTTTTGTCCAACTTTCATAGATTTCCCATGTAAAATTGATGTTGGATCTTCAGCCCCTACTAGTACAGTTCCAAAACTTATGCCTAGAAAAGGATGCATGGCTACAAAATGCACATTTTTGTTGTGAGTAATGTAGGTTTTAACCCTAAATATATATTATCTACACACGAATCTTATAACAGAAAATAAACAATAACGAGAGCATAAAACATAAAACAGATAAACATAGAGATTTTCCCCTGGATCCCAAAATGGGACGACCAACTTGATTTTTCATTATATCCCTTTTAGTGTTACAACACATATATATACATGCCTAAGCATAAATTAACCCCAATCCATTAAACCTGGATTAGAACATAACTATAGTTCCCTTGACTGGATCTACAAAATACCAAGGGCCGAAAACCATCGTACCCCAAAACCATGTGCAAAATCATGCACAAAACATGGGTGGGTCCGCCTATGAGTGGGTCCACACACCAAAAAAAAATTTGCCAGGGTGCTGCCCTGTGGCACCCCTGCTGTGCCCGGCGCAACGTACAGCGTGTGCGACTAGTCATGGAAATAATATAACACATACCCAACATTCTCCCACTTGTTGTTTTCTCTCCACACGGGGCCAGAGGAGAGCTTAGTCATTGGGCCAATTCTTCAAAATCCATTGTTTCTCTACACCAAGAGAACTTCCGAGTGCTCACAGACTTCGTCAATGCATCTGCAACATTCTTCAAAGTGTCCACCTTTACCAGCAACACCCTTTTAGCCTCAACCATATCTCTAACAAATTGATATTGAACATCAATGTGCTTTGTCTTTGAATGATAAGCAGGGTTCTTAGCCAAGAAAATTGCACTTTGGCTATCACAGTATATCCTTATAGCTTGTTGTACCAACCCCATACTTGAACACAATCTCTGCAACCAAACTGCATCCTTGCTTGCATGAGTGGCTGCTATGCATTCTACCTCTGTAGTTGAAAGTGCCACTACAGACTGTCTTTTACTCATCCAACTGACTGTGCCTCCAAATAGGCTAAACACATACCCACTTGTAGATCTTCTTTGGTCCAGATCTCCAGCCAAGTCTGCATCAACAAAACCACGAATTTCCAACATTCTTTCCAATCCTGGTCTTCCCTGGTAGCACAAGCCGTAATCACTAGTGCCACGTAAATATCTAAAAACCCGCTTCACTACTATCCACTGCTCCTTCCCTGGGTTTGACATAAACCTGCTCAATACTCCCACTGCATGTGCAATGTCTAGTCTAGTACAGACCATTGCATACATCAAGATACCCACTACACTTGCATATGTAACACGGGACATATCCTCCTCTTCTTCTTGTGTCTTGGGACACTGTTCAGTAGACAACTTTACACCTACAGGAATAGGAACATTCACCGTTTACTATCCTACATATTGAACCTCTTTAATATAGTCTCAACATACTTCCTCTAGTTTAACCAGAGCTTCCTATTTGCCCGATCTCTCTTAATTTCCATGCCCAAAATATAGTTTGCAGCACCAAGATCCTTCACGTCGAATTTGGAGAACAGTTGGGTCTTCAAATCTTGGATAATTTCTTTGTCATTTCCAATCAACAACATATCATCCACATACAAGACCAAATAAATAACACAGTCACCAATTAATTTAAAATAAACACAGTGATCCTCCTTGCTTCTCGTGAAGCCAAGTCCCCGTATATAGGTATCAAATTTCTGATACCACATTCTTGGTGACTGTTTTAACCCATACAGAGACTTCTTCAACCTGCATACCAGTTCTTTCTTACCCTTCACCATAAAGCCTTCAGGTTGCTTCATGTAGATCTCATCTTCTAGATCCCCGTGAAGAAATGCTGTCTTCACATCCATCTGTTCTATCTCAAAATCAAATGCAGCAGCAACAGATAAAAGTAATCTAATAGAAGTAACCTTGGCAACAAAAGAAAAAATATCACCAAAATCAATTCCCGGCACCTGGGAATAACCTTTTGCTACCAACCGAGCTTTGTATTTCTCCACCTTGCCTTCTACATTCATCTTCTTTTTAAACACCCATTTTCTCCCGATGGGCTTCCTTCCAGCTGGCAACTCCACCAGATCCCATGCCTCATTTTTTTGCAAGGATGCCATTTCATCAACCATGGCCTCCTTCCAGAGTTTTCCATCCTCTGAATCTACTGCCTCCCTGACAGTTCTGGGTTCATCATCAGTTATAGTTAAGGCAAAACCTGAACAGAAAGCAGATGGACTATACCTTTCTGGTTGCCTTCTTTCCCGAACCGATCTTCTCAAAGCTGGAGTTTGTGGCTCTTCATCTTCTGAGTCTTCTTCTATTGTAGAGTCTGATTCATCCTCCTTTAGCTCAAACTCTATCTTCTCAGGTTCCTTTGGTAGGACTTCATGTTTAACAACATCTTTCACTTCTCTAAACACCACATCTCTGTTGTACACAACCTTCCTTGTTTCTGGGTTCCAAAGCTTGTAACCCTTTAAACCATCCTTATACCCAATAAAGATGCACCTTTCAGATTTATTATCCAACTTGGTCCTTTTCTCCTTTGGAACATGTACATATGCATCACATACAAATACCCTTAGATGTGAAAGAGATGGTTTCTTACCAGTCCATACCTCATGTGGAGTCTTATCCTCCAACGCTGATGAAGGTGATCTGTTAACTAAGTAACATGCAGTCTCCACTGCCTCTGCCCAGAATTCTTGTCCTAACCCGATACCACTGAGCATGCTTCTTGCCTTTTCCATCAGTGTTTTGTTCATTCTTTCTGCAACTACATTTTGCTAAGGTGTGTATGGAGTATTCTTCTGCCGTGCTATACCACACTTCTTACAGAACTCTTCAAATTCCTTCTTGCAGAACTCCCCACCATTATCTGTCCTCAGTGCCTTTATCTTCTTCTCTTTCTGGTTTTCCACTAGAGCCTTAAATTCTTTAAATCTGTCAAAGACTTCAAATTTCTTCCTCAATAAATATATCCATGTATTCCTTAAGAAGTCATCTATGAATGAAGCATAGTACACAGACTTTCCCAGTGATGGAACTGACACAGGTCCAAACACATCATTGTGCACAAGTTCCAATATATTTTTCGCCCTCTTAGCACCAGAAGGAAAACTCACCCGATTCTGCTTCCCATATACACAATTCTCACAGAAATCGAAATCCAAAGAGAAATTAGACATACCTTCTACCATACCATTTCTATGCAGTATCCGAAGGCCCTTCTCTCCAATATGTCCAAGCCTTTGATGTGATAGCATGGTATTTTCTCCAAAGACAGCTAGGCTTTCCACTCCACTTTCAGGAACCAGAGAATTGTTACACCCATCAATAACAGTGCTACCTTTTAGTTGTTTTGCTACCTATTGCAATAACCAAACTGTCCCACGAGTCTGGTAGAGAACACAACAAACTGATGCACTTATCTTCATTTGAGATTTTAATATCAACATATGACAGCTGACTTACCACAGTATTAAAGGCATTCAGATGCTCTGTCACTGAGTCTCCATCCTTCATCCTCAGGTTATACAAATTTTTCCGCAGGAACAACTTATTCACCAGAGACTTAGATTGGTACAAAGTCCCAAGTTTTTCCCACAAATTCTTCACCATAGCTTCCTCAGATACATTCAAAAATACTGAATCTGAGACACACAACCATATTGTGCTCTTAGCCTTCTGATCCAGTTTCTTCCAGTATTCATATGACATTTTCGTTGGTTTAGTAGCTGGATCTACCACGATCCACTGATATTTATCCTCCAGCAGATCCTCCATCTTGAGCTTCCATAACTGAAAGCTCTGACCATTAAATTTCTCAATCTCTATCTTCTCGCCGCTCGCCATCTTCTTTCACCGCAAGAATCGATCTTACAAATCTCCCACTGAACAGGGTCTACCTCAGGCCCGAGCAAAAAACCCTCAGCAGCAAAGGCGTCCCCTTGAAGCCGAAACAGCTCTGATACCAAATGTAGGTTTTAACCCTAAATAGAAATTATCTACACACGAATCTTATAACAGAAAATAAACAATAGGAAGAGCATAAAACATAAAACAGATAAACACAGAGATTTTCCCCTGGATCCCAAAACAGGACGACTAGCTTAATTTTTCATTATATTCCTTTTAGTGTTACAAAATATATATATACATGTCGAAGCATAAATAAACCCCAATCCATTAACCCTGGATTAGAACATAACCGTAGTTCCCTTGACCGGATCTAAAAAATACCAGGGGCCGAAAACCATTGTACCCCAAAACCATGTGCAAAATCATGCACAAAACATGGGTGGGTCTGCCTATGAGTGGGTCCGCACACCAAAAAAAAATTTGACGTGGCGCTGCCCTGGACCCCGACAGGGGGGGCTGCTGCCCCCCCTGTGACCCCCCTACTGTGCCCGGCGTAACATACAGTGCATGGGACTAGTCGTGGAAAGAATATAACACATACCCAACAAGTAATTGTAGGATGATAATCTATAGGAGAGGCAGTTTGAGGAACACTCGAAGGTAATTGTTGCCAAACCCAGTGTCCAGGACGAGTGATAATGGATGCAACATGACGATTAGAGGAGATTTTTTCGAGGACTTTATGAATTACACCACAAATCCTTAGGTGGGGAGGTTCATTAGGGTGATGATTATCATCACTATTCATCCTTACACTACCTAAATAATTACAGATAGTGGCACCATAATTTTCTCTTGCGCTAAAATGAATATCAGGTGTTAGTATTTGTAAATCTACTAATGCACCTCTAGCAACCTTTATAACTATATTTGGAGCCACCATTGCACCAATGTGGTTTTCCTCCCTGATTTCTGTTTTGTAGAAACAACAAAGATAGCTCTGGCAATGGAAGTTGGTTGAAGTAATGTTCCAATGGTGATAGGGGGTACCATAGGAGACCCGAAAAAGGTCCCATTCATACAACTGGGATTATTCTGCAATTATTGTGGGTTACTCACTAAAGCAGGAGGATGCCACACAACCATTCTAGTATTTCTATTATTGTTGGATAGATAGTTTGGAGAGATACTTGCCTCACTCATAATGATTCCACGACCCTGTTTGAGAATATATAAATTAGAAAACTCCCCAAATTTTTTGAAAGCAAATATAATAATGCATATTTGTTCCAATTAAAATACAAAAAATTGAAGTTGTGTACACTTCATAAACTTCTCCCATAGTTGAAATTTTAATCAAATACAATAAGGTGCAATAGTTTCAAATTGAAATGAAAAATTGTGAAGTAGTGAAGTTTTGGATATGTAAGATGGGAAAACATTTAACCTACTAAACAATAACACACCCCCTCAATGCTTTTTTTTCCTTCTCTAATTTTTGTCACCTCTACAGCTCAAGTAAAACAATGATCTCAGATTGGCACCAAAAAGAAAATGAAAGTGAGCCCTCTATTGCACAACATAGCTAAATTCCTAATTTCGACATCATGTTAGATTGTTAAATTGTGTATTTCAGAGAATGAAATATAGGGCAGATACAAGTGAGCAATTAAAACAATGTCACATATGCATTACAATTCATCACCGATGTTCATTACACACATTATATTTGCATTACATGTGCAGTTGTTAATTGAGAAGCAACTGTGAATTTTTTCTATCAACGTGCCTATGATTTGTACATGGCATTGATACTTAAATATTCTCTATAATATAATTTCCTTGCTCACCTCTGCCATCTATTCTTTTGATGTGAACCAGTAAAACTATATGAAGGGGCATGACTTGGAAGAACCATCTCATAAGCCCTTTAAAATCAATCGCCATCGAGTTACACAATCCACCTTCTAAGGGTGCCATACCATTTCACATATGCACCATATCCTTGAATGCAGAGTTTCACTCCCATCATACCCATGTTGTTTTACTGTGTTGGAATTTCCAACAGCTCGCATTACACCTGCATCATAAGGGAGATGTGGGAAGCATTTCCTGTAGCAGATTTGTTTTTAAGCTCTACCATGAATATTCTATGGACAAAAATTGTTACAGAGTTCTGTTACTTGTTCTATGATGCCTAAAAAGCTTTAAGGGAGGTCTAGGTCTGTCTTTATTGGTGCCCAAAAATCTCGTACAAAGTTTAAAAATAAAATTTTATTTTCCAAAAAACTGGTAAAGAGGCCCATACCCCCAAACACCTTTTTTAAGGTACAGTAACATTTTTATTTGAATTTATCTCAGCCATCAATCATTTTTTGGCTTGCTTACCAACATCTTGTATTTTGAAAATGGTTTTGGTCCATTTGGAAGTGGTTACAAGAGATATTGGAGCTAGGATTTCTAATGCATAGCTACTTTTTTCGACTAATATCATATATCCATGACTAAGAACCTATATTATGATGTTTTCATAGCACTATATAGGGTTGCAATTGAATATCCATCAGTCAGTAAGTGTAGAATTGCAACAACCTTTCTCATTGCCAGCATCTTGGTGCATTTACAACGCAATATGAAAGAGAGGTCAAGGCTTGTCTGAAAGGAAAAGCCGGCTCCAAGGAAGGTTCTAATGGCACATTATAAATGTTTGGCTCTTTATTATTTATGGGTCATGAAACTGTAACCCCCATAGGAGAAATTCATACCAAAAGTCAATTGAATAAATTTCGCGATTTAGACCATACTAAAAATCAGCTCAAGAAATTCAAGGATGAGCAAAGTGATTTCCATCCATTGGATAGAGTGATAGTTGAGTCAACGTACTTTATGACTTTAGGGTTCCAAGACTTGAGATTAACCTATCCAACACTAAGATTGAATATAGATACAATTACCAAGAGCTTTGATGGGTTATGAGCATGACTATAGAGAAGCTTCATCTGATACATCAAAGTAATATCAACAATGAAATTATTAATGTCATGTTGTCTTTTGCATTCAAGGATCACATTCACCACACATCTATAGAACCTGTGTGTGAGTAGGAATGCCAATAAATTGTACAACAACCACTACAAATTTTTAACTTTCCTTTATTGTCGTAAATACACATATATGTATAAGATAACTTAACAACCACGCAATTGTTGTCCATAAAACTTGGTACAGAGGTATAGTGAAAATCTAACATCCATGTGGCATAATTAGTGAAAATCCCATGTAACGTTTATTTAATATGTCACTGAACCTCATTTATCAAGCTTAGAGTAAGGAATCTTGAAGTATTGTACGGTCATCACTCATTTCCTTGGGAAATTTAACGATGGTGGCACATACATGAGATTTTTGCACATGACAATTATGCATGTATGATAAATCCTCAACAAGTTATGTATGTACTAGCCTATAAAATTTTATTGTTGTCTTATGTGATCGAATGGCACATTATTGCACTACGAATAGGTAAGCACAGTAATAAATTTCTTGCCACTGTTATCACATGCTCAAGTGAAAACTCTCTTTACTGTCAATATGTGTATATGTAGCAACAAGACATATATTCAATTTTACTGGTTGGGTGGCCCTAAGAACCATGTCAGACAGGTAATATTTTAAGATAATTAGGATCAAAACATTGTCTTAATATCCAAGCATTAGGGATTACATAGGTTTTTTTCCAAAGCCACATGCTCAACTAAAAACTCTCTTTACCATTAATATGTGCATATGCAGCAATAATACATCTATTCAATTTTACTGGTTGGGTAGATCTAAGAACCATGTAGACATATTCTAGGATTCTAGAGGATATCTTCCTCCACCAAAGATCCATGAGGGATTCTAGAGGTTTTGGTTCCACACCTCCACCATTTTATTTAATTAGGAACCCTACATAACCCAACAATATCCATGCTTAATGAAAGGTGAAGGGTTCTAATGTTATATTACTCTGTTATAGAACATGAAAACTATTCCAATTGTTTATTATCATATATGAATTTGGAAATTTTATGAAGCATAAAAATATCCCAACCATTCTATATCAAATAATGGGTTCAAGCTTTCTTCCCTAGTGGGAATAATTCCATCCAAGCAGTGGCATGCTAGGATGTAAATAAAAATTCACTCATTGGCATTGCTGAAGGATTATTCCTCACGCAAAGAGATTAAGGGTTTTAGTCTCATTATGTAGACACAACAATGTCAGTACCACAAATAGGACACATAACAGTAAGAATAATAGAAGCAATTGAGATTGTAGGCATGATTTCCTTTATCATTCCATACACCTTCGTTGATCTTTACCCTAGGTTTTTATTTGTTTTCAATGAAATTATAGATATCGAATGAGAACTATAATGGATATAACTCACCTTTGGTTCTATGACATTCCAAGTCTTGCATCTCTATCCCATTGTTGTCCGGGCCTGAGCTCTGCCACCAGCACATTTGATTATGTCCCTTGATTTCTTCTCTCTCTTCACTATTCCTCCCTATATTATTTCCTCTTCCCTCCATTCCCACTGCGTTCTCTCTCATTTTTTCCCTCTTTTTCTGTGATCCCCATGGATTATTCTACTCGCATCATACTTTTAGTTAGTTAGGCCTTTCCCTTCTAGCCCAACCTCAAAGGTCCCCTTGTCCATCCTAAATCGTCACTGGAAAATAGTTTCCTTTGGCCACCCCCTTTCATGCCATTTTCAATCCTCGCAAGTTGGAAATGTGTGTGGGAAGGAAAAAATATTTTTCATTGTTACTAACTATCTGCCAACCATTGATGGTTGCGTTCATTCCTCTCCCTGCAATCCATGTGAGCACCCCAGGTTTTCTAGGTCTCGGTGTTTAATTCCCCTCTCCATCACCGAATCTGTTATACCTTATAATTTTGCACTATAGATACCAAGAATTATCAATTATGTATATTTCAACTTTTAATATTTAATATAGTTCAAATTTAGGTTATTGTTTTTGAGGTCCTACGTAATGTATCTAAAGGTGTGTGACCCCTTAAGGAAAGACCACTATGTTAGTGGTTAACTTCTCATTTAGATTTCATTTATTAATTTATTATATACATAGTTTATTTATTATCTCCAATATATTTACCATAAATATGTGAATTGATGGGCTTGGAGTATGCCCTAAAATTTCTTCTTCTTGGCTAAGATCTTGTCTTCCTCGGATGTAAGGAAATAGGTTAACGGCCCAGGACCTAGAGGCATCTTCCAGGAATGAAAGCTTGGCCCCTTACGGACCACCAGTGGGTTATTATAGGTGGCGTGGTTTTCCTTGAATAACGATGATGAGTTAGCCTGCAATATCAACATGGATTGGGTTTAGAATACCCCATACAGAACAACCATATCACTAGCTCTAAAAGAAGGATTCAAAAGGACACATAGTTAAAAGACATCATCACTCATTTACATATTTAATAACCTACGATTGACTAGGAGAACCAGATCTTGATCATACCAATTGGAAACATTTTGAATCTCATCAGACCCATTGAACCATGTTGAATGACCTAGTAAGGTAGACAACCAAGAGGACGACCTTAAGACAACCAACCACGGGGAGGGAACCCATCCTTAATATTTGACACCTTTTACCAGCTACACCTACACATGCTCAATCTTAACTTTTGAATGTCCTTTGAAAATTATATTGAGGCTTATTATCACAATGGTGGGATACTGAAATTGTCATTAGATGCACCCTCTTTTGGTTGGAGTGAGGACACTAATCTAGTAAGAAAATTCATTTCATATGGTAGGTTGTCTCCTAAAACGTTTTCTCAAGAGTTTTTTATTCAAGTTATCGCACATTGCTTATTGGTATTTTGATTATGTTTGATGAATTTTATTATTGGTTTCTATATTTTTTCTGTCCTCAAGTTCCAAATTTGCATGATAAATGATTATTGTTAAGGTATTTGTTGGATTTGTTTTACTCAAATCATCTGTATCCACCCTACCCTTATTCAAATGGCTAATATGAAAGATTGGATGATGAACTCTCAAGTCGAAAGACAACTCCAATCTATATATTGCATGTCTAATCCTCTACATAGTATAGAATAACCCTTCAAACCTCCTCATTAGTGATCTAGACATCCCATTGGGTGGTGGGAAGTGCTCCTTGGTAATCTTTGTAAAGACCATATCACGCACACTAAATTTGAATATCTCATGTATTGATATGCCCATTTCTTCATCCTTTTTTTTTGCTTCTATCAAATTTACTCAAGCCATATCCAACATGTCATGCCATCATTTCATGAATTATAGAGCTATGGGATTCTTCCCATAGTAGCCTTATGTTGCGTCAATTTACTAAGTAAACTAACACAAGTATTTAATTATCAATCCGGGCTTGTATAACTTAGAGGCATCTCAAAAATATATGGATTTCATCTATAGTCAATTTTAGAAGTTGAATTATTGAAATTAAGGGAAATAAATATTACAAATATAAAACTTAAATAAATAATTTCTAATTCAATTATGTAATAAGTAGCAGAAGAAGCTCCTAACTTAGGAGAACTTGTTTGTAATTCTCTTACAATACTACCTCATGAAACATAAATAAAAAACCACTACTTAACAATAGATCAAGATGCATGAAATAATAATTGAAGAGGCTCCTAACTGAGGAGATCCTAGATTTCCTTCATTACAAATTCATTCATCATTAATTCCATTGTTAGAAAACAAGAAATTCAGAAAATCACTTATAAGGAGGAAAGATGAATTCTAGTTCTAGTTCTTGATCAGATAGAAGGAATGTTTAACTTAAACAATGGATTGACCCTTTATATGTAGAATAGAAATTAGAATTAGATTCATTAGCAATCATAACATATCATCATACATCTAATTAATTGATTAATCATAAAACAAAACTAGTTCAGGACATTGCAACTAAATTAACCAAAAAGTGTTCTATTAGGGGAATTTTGAGGTCCAAAATGGGCCTCCTAAGAAAAATTTACAACCAAAATACACTTTATAAGAACCAATAAGATTCAAGATGATGATGTCAACCATGGGGTATGATTCACCATTTTTGGAGTAAAAAGGTACAAATATTAAAAAATAATAAAATAATAAAACTATTTTTTCAAATTTTATTTCCAAATTATCTCCCTAAGGTTTTACTCAAATTTCGAGCGGAAGTATTTTTTGGATGAAAAAATTAATTCCTCATCCAACGAGTACCCATGTTGCATACTTTCAATGAACCCTGCTACATGAAAAAAACGTGATTGCAATCACGTTTTTCATGTATTTTTCATTTTTCATGTAGCAAGCTTCATTGAAAGTATGCAACATGGGTACTCATTGGATGAGGAATAAAATTATGCATCCAACGAGTGTTTCCACTCAGAATTTGAGTAAACCCATAGGAGATAAGTTGTAAATATGAGTTGAAAATTAGTTTTTCCTTTTTTCCCTCTAAACTTTGATGATGTAATCTAATATTATTTTATTTTTTCCACTATTATTTTATAATTTCCTTAGGAGGCCCATTTTAGACCTAAAAATTTCCCTAATTCTTAGCTCGGTGTGGGGGGCCTCCACCCTTGCCTCCAACACTCTGATTACTTTCAGCTACTGAAACTCAATCAATCATTAACCATATAGAACAATAGCAAAGGAAATAGAGCATGTTCTTCAATTAGCTCTCAAAGTTTCAGAAATATCCAAGTGCAATCATACAAATTCTACATATGAATGCCTTCAATGTTTTAGGCTTAAATATAGAAATATGAAATAAAATCATCTAAAATGTCTCCTACAACCATGTCTATGCTTATATTATCTATTCAGGTCGACCTCATGCATCTTGTTGGCTTGTGATTATTTCGAAGGGATAAGGAAATATTAAAGTCAAGAAAATGAAGAATTGGAGCAGGTAAGATGAACGCCCAATGCTTGAAGCACGGGCCCGATGGTCCCCACTTCCACCACACCACATCATTCATCGCCCATCGTGGATTAATGCCCGTGTTAATCGTCGGGCGGGATTCAAGGAGATGAACGATAATCTCAGATCATTGGAAACCCATGGGCACAAACAACCCACAGGTTATCAGTGTTGGTGCCTCCCTAGTTGAATCTCCAAGAAGTCCGCTGACCACAGATCTACGACCCATGATATCTGTGAGGGAAGAACCCCGATGGGTGCGTCATACCCCAAAGCACCCCAAAATTGACTTAAGAAGCCCATCATCCATCCGCCACATCACTCATCCCCCCGCTCATCGCACATCGCCCCCCGCAAGTCTTAAATATTACCTTCCACCACCCGTATGTAAATCTTGCGATATGTGTGATCTGCGGGTGGGGCCGTACCTTCATCTTCCACGTCACCATCCCTGCCCCCGCACTTTGCACTTCAAAAATCATAATGTTTAACCTCCGATTTCTCCCACGAAAAACTTATGATATGCGATCTACAGGCGGTCCCACCTTCATCCGTGCCACGTCACCTTCCCTGCACTTCACACATCGCACTTTTTACCGTTTACCTTTCACTATTCTTACATAAATCTTGTGATTTTCGATGTGTAGGCGGTCCCACCTCCATCTTCCACATCATCAAATCCCTTCCCTAGCCTTTGTTCTGTTGGTTGGAGCATGTAGTTATGGTTTATTCAGTTTGCTCAGGAAACCTCTGCTAAGGAACCAAGCACATGTAGTACGACTGATCATTTCACAGTTGCTGAAGGGAAATCATGAGAGTTAGAGAGTTGAGGATTCCAAATAGTAGATGGAATTATATGACAAAGGCCTAACTTCCCACCTATTCACAGCCACTTCTCGACACTCCTTTTGAACATTCTGGAATTTGGCCTCCCTCACCAACTATTTTGTTTATGTTTTCTGTTAGATAGTGATGTTTTGCTGGTAAAATCTTGATTTTACCCAATTCTGTTTTGATTTTTTTTTACAGGTGTGATTTTTTGATGCACGCTCCACTAGTCAGTTAGGATATTTTTATTTCGCATGTGTGCATCGATCATGAGAATTTTATTTGATCGTAAACCCTGAAAGAGAACTCTATATGTAGTGAGTTTGAATATGAAAGAGGGGTTCTGGAATTTTGAATAATTTTTTTATAGTTTTGTATGATTGTGCTCCCTGTGCTCTGAGATACATATTTGGGAGAGTTGTTTAAACTTAACATGATACAGAGCTATTTTTTGGATTCCAAATGGAACAATGAGTAGTATGTATTTGTTTCCTTTTGTTATCAGTAATCTCATTTTTATCTGTAATCATCTTTCATTCTATGCTTCTTTGCTAGTTCGTGTAATGTTAGCTACCGATGGTCTACAATTTTATTCATGAGTTCGTGTCTATATAATGCTTAGGTTTTAACGCTCATGTATTAAGCTTGTTGCACTCCCTCAATTCGCACTCCATGAACCTCTGTTGTTATCCATATATCATTCACATCCACTTCCTTTGAGTTCACAAGGGGACAGATTCTTAATCCTCTTAAGCCTAACTCTTGTGGGTTCCTTCTCCGTTATTTCTCAACACCTCTGCATACTTTTAAATATTTTTTTCATTCTTTTATACTTGGCCCATTTAAAATCCATCAAGCCTCATAGCCTCTTGAGCCCTCTCACAGTATAGGGAATTCACATGAATCGACTCCAAGGTCTTCTCCATCCTTGAACCACCAAAACCATTATTCTCTTATTCCATATTTTATCAGAGGCATAATTATGGTTATCTACCTTTAACCTCTCATTTTAAGATGTCCTAGGCACTGGTATTTTGCAACTCAAGGCTATCTCTAGAAGCTACAATATATTTTTGGTCTCGTTGCCAACGATTGAAATAGAAAATCTTTTCCCTGGGATACAACATTATCTTCACCCTTCAATCAGGTGAGCATGAAGGGTTGAGATTTGCATAGACCTCACATTGGTGACTCCACTATTATAAAAGTTTAAATCACTTGTCATCATGGCTTACACAAGGTCTCATACTCGATCAGATACTTCCTAGCAGAGAAATTCTTTTGTATCTTTGGATGGAGAGGCTCGAAAGTGGTTCAAATCTATTGTTGATAACACAGTCACCACTTGGGAAGAAATGGAGAATTTCTTCACACTAAAATGGGGATAAAAGAGGGACCATGGATATGTCCTCACAGAGTTCAATGCTCTTAAAAAGAGACACAATGAGGACATAACATAATTCATAAAGAGGTTCAATAAGCTCTATAACAATATCCCTGCTGAAATAAATCCTCCCCAAGCAACTTCTAAGGTGTTTTTTGCAAGAGCTTTCGAACCGTAGTTTGGGTTCACCCTAAGAGAAAGAAAATCCACATCTCTGGATCAGATCTAGACTGATGCATTGGAGATAGAAGATTTGCTTCTACTGGTAAATTCAAAGGTAAGACATTGCATGAAGGCAGTAGAAAGAGCAGGGAGGAGGCTTCTACTTCTAATCAGGAGAGAGAATCACAGGAGTATAGAATTGAAGAAATGAATAAGCTGATCAAGAACCTCTCAAATAAGCTAGTGAAGCTTAAATTGGAGGCCAATAATTCCCCTCATTTTCGTAACAAAATTATTCCAAACCATGGGTTTAATCCCCAATACCGAAAGCCCCCTCTAAATTTGTTTCAATGAGAAAGGAAAGAGCAGCAAGATCACATCCAACCTCCTCGATACCTGTAAGGGGAAATGGAGGGATAGGTAAAGGAAGTCATAGACAGTCAAGAAGATCAATTCCTCGCTTAATCAAAGGATGAATAAGGTGAGCTCACCTTGCAAGAAGAGCCAGAAGAGAAGGAAGTCCCCCGAGAGGATCGAGATATTGAAAATTACTGTAGGAATTTTGCAGATTTAATGAAAGCTCAACTCCACAAGAAGTATGACCTTGGGTCCTCCAGGAAGAGAACCCAAGTGGAAGAACAAAACAAAGATTCAATACCCAGAGAACAGACCCCTTCTAGTTCTGCCAGTAAGGGGAAAAAGGGATTAGAATAGTCTTCCCATCATAAAGCCATTGTGTCTACTTCCACAAAGTAGGGTTATGACGCTCACAAAAATGAGAAGTCCTCATATGTAGCCTTCAACCTGCCTGACCACCCTAAAGAGCAATCCAAAGAATTCATTGCATAAAACGCTCCCACAACCTTTAACCTCCGAAAAGAATTAGAGAAGGTGAAGATCCCAGTTCCCCTGATCGAGATCCTAAAGCAGCCTTCAGACAAGTCCCAAGTGTCCCAATTTATGTTGCCCCATGGCATAGGCCCTCTCCCTGACAACCTCAATCTCCAAGAAGAAAGACCCGTGGTATTTTTTGGACCTCATGTAGAAGAGTTGGACTCAGCCACTCCCCCATTCTATGTGACTCTAGTTATACATGACTAGTTATTGCACAAGTGCATGCTAGAATCCGGTGCTTCACATAATCTATTGTCATCATCCGTCATGGAGCACTTGGGGTTTCAGATCACCAGGCCTTATAAAGATATGTATTCTTTTGATTCCAAGAGGGTAAAATGCTTGGGCATGATAAAATATCTGGTAGTAAAAGCCCAAATTCTGGCCAAAAGTGTGGTAATGGACATTGTTGTAGCTAATATCCCAGCTCAGCTTGGAATGTTGTCATCCATATCCTGGGGATCCAAGATTGGAGGATCCATAAAACTAGACCTCACCTATGCCACTATTCTAGTATTTAGGGGGGAGGAAAGAAGATTGTACCATGAATCTAGATTCGTGAAGATGGTGATGAAAGCCGATGGTTCCACAAGTTCTCTAGTATATGGTAAGGAGGCTGAATTCTCTTGTCTTATGCTCGAGGAGGATGAAAATTTCCTGCAAGAAACAGAGATATGTCCTCTAACACAGAAGAATACTATGAGCACAAAGGAAAATAAGATATGGACCTTTCAGTTTGATAGAGATTACCCAGGAGAAGGAAATGGGGCCGGGGTACTCTTGATATCAACAGAAGGATGCTTGGTTCTCCTCTCCTTTAAGCTGGAATTCTAAGCCAAAAATAATGTGGCTTAATATGAAGCCCTGTTGTTGGGGTTTCAAAGAGCGCAGAACATAAACATAAATAACCTTAAGGTGTTTAGAGATTCAGAGCTTGTAGTGAGACAAGTCAAGAGCCAATGCCAAACTAAACACCCGCAACTCAGAGCTTACAGGAATGAGGTATGGGATTTGGTTGAGAACTTCTTTTCTTCTTTTAACATTCAGTTCATGCTGAGGGATAGTAAAATAATTTCAAAATCACTAGTTGTGGCTGCTAGTAATTTCCACCCTCCGCAAAATCCTTTTCTTAGATATGAGGTTGAGGTGCGATATCGCCCCTCCATTCCAGACAACATAAATTATTGGCAAGTATTCGAAGATGAAGAGAACGGCCAATGTTTTATGGAAAGAGTGGGTGAGTTTTCAAATATTGTTATCGACTCAGTCACCAAGGATGACAATGAAGAGCCAAAATCCAGATGGGAAGAGACACTGGCTGGACACCGTGTTCTGCAATTAAAGGGAAATTTCATTCCCAGGGGGTTCGTTCCATTGCGGATATTTTTTAAAAATAATGATATCCCAGTGAACCCCATCAAAATGACCCTCGACGAGCCCTCCAGAGATGTGAATATTGGGACAGAAGAAGATCCCAAGGTGGTGAAACTATCAAAATGGGTCCCTGAATAATATTGAGATCAGTACCTCAGGCTGTTTCAATCGTATAAATACATCTTCACCTAGTCATATCAGGATCTAAAGACTTTTGACAGGGACATTATACAGCACAAAATTCCTCTGAAAGAAGACGTTGAGCCTGATAAGCAGAAGATGAGGCAGATCAACCCTCTTCTTCTCCTAGCTATCGAGAATGAAATAAAGAAGTTGTTGCAGGCCAAGATAATTTTCCATTTAAGATACACTGAATGGGTGGCGAACCTGGTGCCTATAAGAAATAAGAATGGGGAAATCAGGCTTTGCATGGATTTCCGCAATATGAATAGAGCTTCACTCAAAGATAACTATCTACTCCCGAAGATGGACCACATCTTGCAAAAGCTGGTGGGATCCTCCCACATGTCCATGATGGATGGCTTCTCAGGATACAATCAGGTGGCAGTGCTCCCAGAAGACCAAAAGAAGATGGCATTCACTACAACTTGGGGAACCTTCATGTACGCATGAATACCCTTTGGCCTGATAAATGTCGGTGCTACATTCCAGTGTGCAATGGACATTGATTTCATAGGAGAGAAATATAAGTTTGTTTTGATCTACCTAGATGACATCACTGTCTTTTCAAAGAGTGACATTGAACACGTAGATCACCTTCGACGAACCTTTGATAAATGCCGCAGGTACGACCTGTCTCTGAATCCCCAAAATTCCATGTTTTTCTTAGAGGAAGGAAAGTTACTGGGGCACATAGTAAATAAGAAGAGAGTGAAGATTGACCCGAAGCAGGTAGAGGTTATAAACAAAATTCCCCTACCAAGAAACAATAAGGAAGTACAGATATTCCTCGGTAGAATAAATTTCCTCAGAAGGTTCATTCCCAACTATGCCGAGATTTTCTGAAACATCACTAGAATGCTGAAGAAGAATAGTGAAGTTATATGGACTCCTAAATCCAGTGAATCTTTCAAAAGGATTAAATAGGCCTATGCAGAAGCTCTAGTGCTAGCCAGTCTAGATTATGGGAAGTCGTTCATGATTTTCTCTTTCACCTCTCCTCACACCATAGTTGCAGTACTTTTACAGAAAAATGTAGAAGGGCATGAAAAACCCATTGCATTCTTCAACCAAGTCCTGTGAGACACCGAACTGAAATATGATATCCTGGAGAAGCAAGCTTACACTTTGGTCAAATCTCTAAAGTCATTCCGGGTGTATGTGTTACAATCTTCCAAAACTGCCTATGTTCCCACAACAGCGATAAAGGATATCCTGGTGCAAGGCGATAGTGAAGGAAAACGGGGCAAGTGGATAGCCAAGATTTGGGAGTATGAACTGAAGATAAAGCCTACCAAGCTCATTAAAAGGCAAGGGCTAGAAAAAATCTTTTCTGAATCCAACTGTCAAGCTCTGGGTATAAATCTGTCTATGGCGGGAGGAGAAGTGTAGGAGGACACAGGTACACATCAGGGCATAGAATCTTCCATGCAAAATACACATGTGAAGTACCTTCTATCCTCATGGTACAAATATATAGTGGAATATATTTTAACACTGAGATGTTGTCCTAACTATGATAAGGCAAAGTACCACACCCTGAGGCTGAGGTCTCAAAAGTACATCATGGAAAATGGGCGATTGTATTGGAAGGGCCCGACGACGATCCTATTGTTGTGTTTAATGGAGAAAGAAGTTGATCAGGTGATTACTGAATTCAACAAAGGGATATGCGGCGGACATTATAGTTGGCGATCCACTGAACTCAATATCCTGAGGGCAGGCTTCTTATGGCCTAAATTGTTTGGTGATATACATGCTCGTGTCCAGGCCTGCGAGAAGTGTCAGCCGTTCACTAAAAATCAAAAGTATGCACCTCTCCCAATGATCCCAATACATGTTGAAGAATATTTCAAACAGTGGGGAATTGACTTCATGGGAGAGATTCATCCACCTCTATCAATCAACATCGATGGATCCTCACTACTATAGATTACTTCACTAAGTGGGTAGAAGCAGTGCCCGCAAGAAATGATACAAATTCGCTGGTGATCAAGTTCCTGGAGGAGAACATAATAGCTATGTTTAGATGCCAAACTAAAATTGTTACAGACAATTCCCAGGCTTTAAAGTCGGTTAAATTTGTAAATTTATGTCAATGTTACAACATCTTGTTGGGACACTCCACTGCATACTACCCACAGGGCAACGGGCTGGGAAAATCATCTAACAAGACACTGGTGAGGATATTGAAGAATACCATTAATTAAAATCGAATGAACTGATATTCCTAGCTCAAGTTTTCACTCTGGGAAAATCGAATCACCACTAAAACATCCACAAGAAAGTCCCGTTATGAACTGGTGTATGGTAGAGCCACAGTCTTCCCTATTCAGCTTGCATTACTTGTGGCCCGATTCTTACAAGAAAGCGAGGAGGAGCCAAAAGACCTTATTCGAAGAATGAATTAGTTGGTGGATTTGAATGAAACATCGGAATAGGTAAGCCTCAGACTAGTAGAGTATCAAGAAAAAATGAAAGGATTATTTGATCAAAGAGCGAAATACAGAGCAATCCAAGTTGGGGATTTGGTATTGCGATGAGATGTTAGGCATGCAGACAAAGGGAAACATGGGAAATTAGAATCCCTCTGGTTTTGTCCATTCAGGGTGGCAGAGGTCAAAGGCAACAATAATTTTTCACTGGACAATTTGGAAGGAGATACACTCGAGATGCCTGTCAATGGACAATTTCTCAATCCTTATTTCTAGCACTGATAGTAGGCTATGATGGCCCATTGTACATATCCTCATAATGTATATTTGTCGTTCTATTTTTCTGCATCAATTCATGTTTTTTTTTTTGCTTAAAGCTGCTTGAAATTAGTTCTAACGATGATCCAAGACACATCAAGAATAACACAAGCAAGTGGTCTGCAAGTTATCGACACACTTGAACGAGTTCATCATCTCCAATGCAGCCAATGTTGGCTTGTGATTCTTTCAAAGGGATAAGGCAATATTAAAGATAAGAAAATGAAGAGCTAGAGCGGAGAATATGAAGGCCCAATGCTTCAAGCGCGGGTCGGGTGGTCCCCACTTCTGCCACGCCACATCATTCATTACCCATCGTGGATTAACACCCGTCGCTAATCATCGGGCAGGATTTAAGGAGATGAATGATAATCTCAGATCAGAAGAAACTCGTGGGCACAAATAGCCCACAGGTTATCAGTGTCGGTGCCTCCGTAGTTGACTCCGCCAGAAATCCACTGACCACAGATCTACGGCTCACGATAGCTATGGGGGCAAACCCTCGATGGGTGCATCTTACTCCAGAGCACCCCCGCAGTGATGTAAGCAGCACGTCATCCATCCACCACATCACTCATCCCCCCGCTCATCTCACATCGCCTCCCACAAGTCTTAACTCTTACCTTCCGTTGCCCGTATGTTAATATTGCGATATGTGATCTGCGGGCAGGGCCCCACCTCTGTCTTCCACGTCACCTTCCCTGACCCCATACTTCGCACTATGCAAAGCATAACATTTAACCTCCACTTGCTCCCATGAAAAACTTACGATTTGCGATATGCGGGTGGTCGCACCTCTGTCCATGCCACATCACCCTCCCGGCACTTCACACATCGCACTTTTTACCATTTACCTTTCACTTTGCACACATAAACCTTGTGATTTGCGATGTGCGAGCAGTCCCACCTCCATCTGCCACATCATCAAATCCCTTCCCTAGTCTTTGTTCCTCTGGGTGGAGCATGCAGTTATGGTTTATTCAGTTTGCTCAGGAAAACTCCACTAAGGAGCCAAACACGTGCAGTACGATTGATCATTTCACAGCTGCTGAACGGTAATCATGAGAGTTAGAGAGTGGAGGATTCCAAATAGCAGATGGAAAAATATGAATAATGCCTAACCGCCAACCTATTCACAGCCACTTCTCGCCACTCCTTTTGAAGATTCTGGAATTTGGCCTCCCTAGCCAACTGTTTTGTTTCTGTTTTCTGTTAGATAGTGATGTTTTGCTGGTAAAATCTCGATGTTACCCAATTCTGTTTTGATTTTCTATTACAGGAGTGATTTTTTATTGCATGCTTCGCTAGTCAGTTAGGATATTTTTATTTTTCATGTGTGGATTGATCATGAGAATTTTATTCTATCGTAAACCCTTAAAGAGAACTCTATATGTAGTGAGTTTCAATATGAAATAAGGGTTCTAGAATTTTGAAGAATTTTACTGTAGCTTTTTATGATTGTGCTGGATGTGCTCTGAGATACATATTTGGTAGAGTTTTTTAAACATAACATGATACAGAGCTATTATTTGGATTCCAGATGGAGCAATGAGTAGTATGTATCTATTTCCTTCTGTTATTAAAAAACTCCTTTTTATTTGTAATCATCTTTCATGCTATGCTCCTTTGATTGTTCGTGTAATGTAATTGCCGATGGTCTGCAATTTTATTCATGAATTCGCGTTTGTATAACGCTTAGGTGTAAACGCTCATGTATTAAGCTTGCTGCACTCCCTTAATTTGTGCTCCATGAACCTTTGTTGTTTTCCATATCTCATTCACATCCGCTTCCTCTGAGTTCACAGGGCAACAAATTCTTAATCATCTTTAGACTATCTCTTGTGGGTTCCTTCTTCATTCTTTCTCAATGCCTATGCATATTTTTAAATCTTATGCTCATTTTTTTATACTTGGGCCATTTAAAATCCGTCAAGCCTCATAGCCTCCTGAGTGCTCTCACATTATAGGGAATTCACATGAATCAACTCCAAGGTCTTCTCCATCCTTCAACCACCAAAACCATTATTGTCTTATTACATATTTTATCAGAGGCATCATTATGGTTATCTACATTTAACCTCTAATTTTACGATGTCCTAGGCACTGGTATTTTGCAACGCAAGGCTATCTCTAGGAGCTACCACACATCTAATCTCTCAAAATCTGGAAAATCCCATAAAATGCTAAATTTGACCTATTTCCTAGGGATTTCCATAAAAATAGGTCCTGTTTGACCGCCTTTGATCGGGCATGTTTAAGCTTGGTTTGACCAAACCAATAGGTGTACATACAATATTAGTTTCCAAGCTTTATATAAATTTATTTAGATCGAGCCCAGGTGTCCTACAAGTATGACATCAATGAAGCCATTACGGGAATTTCTCGTCCAATCCAAAAAATGCACTTAAAATTCAATTTTTATAAAAACTACTAAAAATTTGAAAAAAAAAATTATATACTTGGATATGCATTTATTGGAAAAAATAGATTGAATATGATGGTATATGGATGGAGAGCATGGTAATAAAGTGTATTTACTTCAACAAAATTTGATCAAAAACAAGGGCCAACATCTCCCCCATGCTAATGTACAAGCATGTCCTCATGCTTGCCTCTTCCTCTTGAACCTTCTGAGTTCTGATCCTGATACTGTACCTAATCCAGATGCTTATTTTTTCACTGCTTGCAAAAGAGAATCTATCCCTTTATATTTTTCCACTTTGTAATCGAAGCCTTGACTTTCTTTTTTTCATACTTGGTCTTCCATGAGATTTTCTCTTTGATCCATCTGAATGCTTGTATGGAAAGAAGATTGTTCTTTGTTATTAATTTTCTCACTTTCTCATTCAGTTTCTCATTCTCCTTGATCAACTTTTCATTGTTTTTCATGTGTGTATTTCTTTCTTTCTTCAAATGCCTCTCTAGTGTCCTCCTTACCTCCAATTGATCTGTCAATTCTTTCACCACTTCTTATTGGATTTGGATACGTGATCTAGTTTTCATATCTCTTCCTCGATTAATTTTATTCTATTGATTGAAAACCAACTTAGCTTAACCATCCTTCCTGAATATTAGGGAGATCGAATTCGTTACATGGCCACAAATCTCTGTGATGTTAATTCTAAATCCATTTTTTTGTCACGCAACCTGTCAAATGATGCTCCAAAGAACCATTCATTTCTCTCAAATGGTTAAGAATCCGAGAAAATAATTTTTGGGTTATTTAATTCACCCTATTCTTAAAAAAAACCCATGTCTTCGTTTTTCCATATTTGCTTGCATTTGGCTACAATTCACATTTTAAAAAATGATGTTTTTAAAGTTGTTACGGATTTTATTGCTTTTGCTCCGGCAATGCAATCAAGAATCAATTAGATATGGAGCAGGGTCATTTACCGAGAATCCATTTGGTTTGACATGTATGGAAAATAGATACAAGAATAACCAGAAGTTGTAGCATCAGATAAAACTGTTGATGGAAAATTCCTTCCAAAACCAAACGCAAGCAATGAAACAAATCATATGGGGTGCGGTATGCCACGTAGAGATCGTATAGCTTTTTTTTTTAAAATATGTCACTGTGTCCTTTCTATTCACACAAAATTCCTCTTATCATTCCATTATACCCATCAAATACACTCATCTAGAAATGACCTAGGCTTACCATGTGCAACATTCTAAGGAAAAACATAGTGTACTGCATATACATCAACATTCATAAAATTACTCATTTTGTTTTAAAAATCCATAAAACATTGCTCTCTGTATTTATAAGAAAAACATTATGATCATGTTTTTACACACCTTAACTATAGAATTCATCAAAAAGACTTCCTCTATTTTTGAAAATTCTCATTGTGCGCAAGAATGAAACGTATTTTCCCATGCCCACAAGAACCATCAAACGAATGAAAGGAGAACCATGAAATTAATTATGCCCACTTCCCATTGTGTATTAAAAATAGGAAAAAGTTCTGTTGAAAACTTGGCATGTATCAAACTCAAAATTTAAAACTCGGCATTCACAACCATGCATGTGGAGATTGCGAGATTACCTTATCTAGAAGTGATTCTTTGTGATTTCTTTGAGTTCCTGTGTCAGACAGCTCCAATTCAATCAGAAATCCCCCTTAATATCTCTAGGATTCAGCAAATACGTGTTTAATGGTGTAAGAGTGAAATGAACAATGGCAGTGATAGGTTTAAATGTGGCAGCGGCACTCATTTATAACTATGATTTTCACCCAAAATCCCGAGATTGAATATTCGTTGCAAAGTTGAGAAAATATGGGTTTTCTTTTTACCTTCTTTCTCCACGAAATTTCTGCACTTAGGTGGTCACGACTTCCGGATCTCTTGGCTTAAATCCCAGTCATATTTATGTTTTAAACTCTTCTATACTTTATATCCCTCCTTTTCTCTATTTCTATATCTCTAGCTTGCTTCTCTCAGCCTTCCTCTGTTCCTTCACACATTGTTTCTATGCTTTCCCCTTCCAATCTCTTGCTTTCTTGCATAACTGGAGTTTCTATGGTTGTATTATTGTTCACACACAGTGTTTCGAATGTGTGTCGAAGTTTTGGACGACATTCGATTTCCTCTCCGAGCCTGCAATGGCTATGATGATGAGGAAAATGCAAAGTTTGTGCATTTGAAAAATTGGCGGAGGTTTTTTTTTACAGGTTTTATTTTGTTATTGCACAAGTGTTTCTTTCAAATGTTTACATAGGGTCTGACCTCTGATTGAGATGCCCACGTCTCTTTTAACTCTTTTTACTTACTCTACATGCTTGCTCCACAGTGTAGCCTGTGTTTTACTCATTAGCCATCTCCACGGTGTATACGGTGTGTTTTACTCATTACGTTGTTTGCTCCACATTACTATGCTGACCACATTCTTTTCTCATTCCCATCATAATATATCATTTTTCATTAGGTTATGTCACCTTATTCTAAGACTTATATTTTGCATATATGCATATTATTTCACTATTCTATAGCTTATGTCACCATTTCATTATCCTCCACATAACTTAGCTTAGCTTTGTCATATATGCCATTCTACCAAATGATTTTTGCATTTTATACTTTGTAGCTTAGGTTTTAATCTTTGTATTAATTTTTTTTTTTTTTAAATGACCCAAGAATGGTAATGTTTAAAATTAAATTTTGACATGACACTAACCTTTGCTTATTTTCTAGGTCCAACAAGAATTTTATATTTGAGCCTTTTATTTTTTATCCTTGTGCTTAAGAAAAATGTGATGTTATAATGAATTGAAATGATAGTATATGGTTAAATGTAGGAAATGAAATATGGTATAGGAAATGATAGTTAAATGGGTAGGATAATGAATATGGATAACAATATAATGGGTATAATAATGAATAGGGATAGGAATATAAAGGGAGTGAAATGTAGTTATGATATGCATATCAAGCACTAAATTAGTCTCAACTACCTCTAGAATATTTTTTAAAAATTGAAATTTTAAGAGCAAAATTTTCACTTACTGTACTTGGACTCCCATAAATTGCTTGATATCAATGATGTCCTTCAGTCAAATGATGGTCGATAATGTCTTTATTATCATAGCGATGGCTCTTCAAAATATATTGAAAGGTAGAGACTTATTTCCGCTTCATGTTTTCACATCAGATTATTAGTTGATGTTGTCTAGGTCCTTTCTGCAGTTTTTGATGTTTCAGTTCCCTTCTAACATGTTCTTCAGGGTTGAATGTTGATGTAGTTTAATTCCCTTCTAACATGTTCTTCAGGCTTGAATTTTTATGTAGTTCAGGTCCCTTCTGCAGTGATATTACGAATAATGGTTCATGTCCCTTCTGACATATAATTTTCAACAATGTTTCAAGTTTCTTCTGTCAAATTTGATACAAGTCCCTTCTGTATAATATTATCAATGATATCTCAGGTCCTTTCTACACAATATTTTCAATGATGTATCAGGCCCCTTATTCATAATATGTCCAATTATGTATCACGTCCCTTTGTACTTGTAATTCAGGTTCCTTCTTCAATTCAACTGCTCAAACTATTTACATAGTTTTATTACAAGCTTCCCCCTTGCTGATGTTATGACTTGTCCTTAAGTCTTGCATTTCTTGGAGGATTATTTCTGCAAAATAAAACTGAAGTAAAACAAAATAGAGAATTCATATTGGCCTAAAAAGTTGGGTTTTCGACATGAATTCGAGTTTGTATTGTGCCAGTTTCCTGGATTTTCACAACCAAACTCTTTTATTATTTTTTATCTTTTTTTTTCTAATTTCTTTTCTTTTATTTTCTGGATGGAGGCGGGGTATAATGGATTTGGAAAGTATTGAATTATTCTGAAAGTAATATAGGTTGAATTCATCATCTAATATTAGATGGATAGATAGATAGAAGATACATCTTGACTTCAACATGCATGATTGCGGAACTTAATATACAATATGGTAGATTAATGACATCATGAGCAATATGGATTATGAAATGCTTCATTGAAAATGGGTGTGGCTTTGTCATGGTAAAAATTGACTTCTTCTTCTTATTATTATCTTCATGTCTTTTGCCTCAATCTTGATCATCTTGTAGGGTTGTTGGTGTTGTTGGTAGGCAACTAAAAGAAAGCTTCATGAGTTTTGAGTTTCATTAGATGAATTAAAAATCTCTTTGGCTTGAACATTTGTATTCATATTCTGAAATATGATTTTTTTTTTTTTAATTGGATTTGAAATGTCCTTTTTCCATGGAGTTCACCTCTTAAATCTTTTTATGAACTGCAAAAACATAGCATCTATCTGTAATAAAATATTAGATGATGGAGGAAGAGAGGTGTCAAATCTCTATTATTCCAAGGAATATGTAAAATAATTACAAGCAATGCTTGAAAATAAGTACAAATATTATTTACAAAGAAAATGCATTTGTTTACCCATTTGAGGAATTGTGGTCAACCTAAACCTCCTAGCAGTACTTTGTTCACAAAATATTTTTTTTATGTAAAATTAGAGTGATTAAAAAGACAAGGTAATGTGAATTCATATGAATATTTTGAGAATAAACAAGTTTTAAAAATGGTTTAAAATGATATGCTAAAAATGATGAGATGTACCAGGTTTGATAGAGCTTCTTGTGAAATTTTGACTAAATTGACAATCACTATTTGGAGTGTAAATTTTTCATTAAAGATCGGATCAATGTGATTCCACTTGGATATTAAATTAGATTCATTTTTCTCTATCCACTAGAAACATTTTTTAAAATCATTAGGTTTGATATCACAAAATTTGTGATGAGCAGACCTAGGAGGCTGTGTTTGACTATTCTCATTTTATGACACGCAGTCACTAAATGTGGAATAACTTTTTCACCTGACCTCAAAATGGGGTGATTAAAATTGTATCTTGAACTAGACTTCAATATATATATCCATTAGAAATAGGTTTTGAAAATAATATGATTTGATATGTGAAATATGCTAATGAATAGTCAAGACCTAGAATTGTCACCATGAAGATTTTTCGACAAGCAGTTAGTATTTTGAGCATATATTTTTCATATGATGTCGGATTGAGCTAATTAAAATGGATTTGGAAACTATATTCCAATTAATATATTCCCTATTAATATCATGTAAAAAAAGTTCCATTAGAACCCTCAAATAAATGTTGTACTAACTCTCTCCTTCAATGTTTTCTAGAAATCTAGTGTTTATTTTGATATTTCTTTTATTTGTGATCCAAATTGAAATTTCCAAAATGGATTTAAAAACTATATTTAAAGATATATATTTTTTAAAAACATGCTTTTAAAAATGGTCCTATATGGTTCTCCATAGTAGGATTGTTCTTAGTGCATTTTGTCATGAAATCCTTTCAAATGAGTATCGAAAAATGATGTGAAGAATTATTTATGAGAAAGATTCTTATTGTGAACTCATTAAACCCATTTATTTATTTTATTTTATTCTATCATACTCTATTGTATAAAAATAATTCATTCCATCAATTATAAGATACTTTCCAATGTATCCATTTGCGTAGCAAGATCATAAGTAAACTCATATCCAAGTTTGAAAAATACATTTTAATGAATGCTTGGACATGAAAAATTATTTGATTATAACGATTTGATGCTAAGGAATATTGGAAAATATAGTGGTGTTGTCGCGTAATGACTAGCTGAAACCAAGTTTTAAGATGATCTATGTTTGCTTGGCTCTCCTTAGTTGTCATATCACAAAGTTCTTCTTGTGGTACTTGCTCAAAATCTTGAATGCACATGGGATCTTGTGATATATATGCTAGAAATTCTTCAATTTTGGGTTCTAATATTTGATCTTCATCGCATGTGATCCATGACTCATTCACCTCATTACAAAGATAACTAGAACAAGATTCTAAGTTTTCTTCTTCTGGATCCTCTTCATGGATGCTTTGTTCCTCTTCTATTTTCTAAAATTAAGATTCATCCATAGTGATCACTCTAAATTGTGGACAAGGATTTAAGAACATCCTTGTAGTGGCATACCCTCCTTTGCTAAATGACTTCTTTAACATCACCTTTTGGCGATCTTGTTGGGAAAATGGATTTTTTAGTTATTTAGTTTCCTTTTTTTTTGTTGGGGGTTTTGTTTAATGAATCTACCCTTATAATCTCTATCTCTAGGCATAAAGAAACATAACTAAAAGAAAAACTAAGTTTTTTTTTTATCTTCCTAATTGACTATGTTGAAATATGATTCCCCAGAAATGGCACCAAAAATGTTGGGTCAATTTATTAAGTAAACTAACACAAGTATTTAATTATCAATCTAGGCTTGTAGAACTTATAAGCATCTCCAAAATATATGGATTTCAGCTATAGTCAAGTTTAGAAGATGAATTATTGAAATTAAAGGAAATGCATATTACAAATATAAAACTTAACTAAATAATTTATAATTCCATTATGTAATAAGCAACAGATGAAGCTCCTAACTTAGGAGAACTTGTTTGTCCTTCTCTTACAATACAACTTCATGAATCAGAAATAAAAAACCACTAATGAAAAATAGATCAAGATGCATGAAAGAGTAACTGAAGAGGCTCCTAAATAAGGAGATCTTCGGTGTCCTTCATTACAGATTCATTCATATTTAATTCCATTGTTATAAAACAAGAACTTCAGAAAATCACTTATAATCACAAAAGATGAATTCTAGTTCTAGTTCTTGATCAGATAGAAGGAATGTTTAACTTAAACACTGGATTGACCCTTCATATGCAGAATATAAATTGTAATTATATTCATTAGCAATTATAACATATCATCATACATCTAATTAACTCATTAAGCATAAAACAAAACTAGTTCAGGAAATTGCAACTAAATTAACCAGAAAGTGCACTTAGCTCGGTGTGGGGGGCCTCCACCCTTGCCTCGCACACTGTGAGTACTTTCAGCTACTGAAAATTAGTCAAAAATTCACCATATAGAAAAAAAACAAAGGAAATAGAACGGGTTCTTCAATTAGCTCTCAAAGTATTAGAAATATCCAAGTGCAACCATACAAATTCTACCTATGAATGCCTTCAATGTCTTAGCCTTAAATAGATAAATATGAAAAAAAATGATATAGAATGTCTCCTACAGCCATTTCTATCCTTATATTATCTATTCAATTCAAGCTCATCCATCTAATCTCTCAAAATCTGGAAAATCCCATAAAATGCTAAATTTGACCTATTTTTTAGGGATTTCCATAAAAACAGGTCTTGTTTGACTGCCTTTAACCGGGCCTGTTTAAGCTTGGTTTGACTGAACCAATAGGTGTAAATCCAATATTAGTTATGAAGATTTCTATAAATGTATTCAACTTGAGCCCAGGTGTCCTGCAAGTGTGACATCACTGAAGCCATTACGTGAATTTCTGGTCTGCTCCAAAAATGCACTTAAAATTCAATTTTTATAAAAACTTCTAAAAATTGAAAAAATAAATTTATATACCTGGACATGCATTAATTGGAAAAAATAGAGTGAATATGATGGTATATGGATGGATAGCATGGTAATAAAGTGTATTTACTTGAGAAAAAATGGGTCAAAAATGAGGGCCAACACACTACATGACTATGTGTGGGGTAATAGGAATTTTCCCATTAACCCACTCTAATGTATTTTACATTGTAGAAGAAATATTCTGCAAATTATAACTAATTTTTTTTTGTGTCAAAAAAATCTGGTCAATTCTCCTAATAAACTCTCACAAAATTTCTTAATTATTCCTCCAATAGTGTGTTGGTATATTTTATTTTCTCATCTGTTTATGGATGATAACAAGAACTGTGTAGAAACTATATCCCTAAAATCTTAAACAATGATGTCCAAAAAATCATAAACCTTGTATCTCCATCTAATAAAATACTCAATGTAATACCTCAATACTTCACCATCCTCTAAAATAAATTCTCTATTTCCTCTTGTGATTTACATGGCACCTTTATCAACATGAAGATAGCATACTAGGGTAGTCACTCAAGAGAAAAATAGACCCAATTATATGTTTGTACCATAGGAAGCTATGAAATTAAGTCCATCAAGACACTCACCCATGGTCTATCTTGAATCAATAAAGGCTACAAAAATCCTACTTGATCCCTAGTATTAGACATATCTTTCTACAAAAAAATATAAATCTAGACATAATACTCCACATCTTACCTCATGTTTCGCCAAAATATCATTCCTAAAACAATTCCAATGTACTTTGATGTCCTTGGTGGCCTACACTCAATGGTCATTTCAAACTTAGTCAAAAGGTCCTACCATCGAACCTACATTAGTGGAAACTTTGGTTGTGTCATAAAGTAATGAATCTAAATTTTATCTATCTTCACCACAATTTATTTTCCCAACATCTAGTTCCTCCGTATCTATAGAAAATGCATTACTATTATCATATCCTTCTCATGTATGAGATATCAACTTTTGTGATCTTGTAGCTTCCTTATCATGAAATATATGAGTGACCATCCTACATCGAAACTCCTCCAATAGACAAATCGTATGCATATACCTATACCTCGAATGGTCACTCATATTCTGGTAATTTCAACATGAGAGTTGTCATAATCATATTTTTGAGTTCTTCAAATATAATCCTAATATTCTCTATTCACTTCCAATGTCTCTCTTTCTTCAACAAATTTTTCCACGGAGAGGCTACCTTGGAATATCCCTCTATAAGCAGTTGATAGTAGTTGGTCATCCCTATGAAGAACCTCACATCATCCACACTATGGGGCTCCTCCAAATGTATTATTAATATTTTTATGATCCATGTGTATACATCCATGTCCAACCCAATGCACCAGAAATGGTATCTCACTCTAAAAAATCATACAGTTCGACTTCTTGAAGTATAATCGTTGTTGCTGCAGTGCTTCAAAGGCATATTCCAAGTGTCTCTTATGCTCGTCCATGTTATGACTAAGCATTATGATATCGTAAAAATATACCATCGCAAATTTTTCTAAGAACAAAGGGAGGACCTGATAACACATATTTCACTAAAATTGGAATTATACAATGGATCTATAATTTTTTTTGTCTTAACTAGATTGAGTTTTTTTAAAATGAGGAATTAGAAAATAATTTAATTCGCTACTTTTGATGGATATATTCACCCTTTTGTGATAAAAATATCATAATAAGCTATATAACACAAATTTATATAAAACTTGCAAAAGAAAATATTTCACATCTTAATGAATACTAATAAGTTATTGGTGTCTTGAGGGTCATCTCAATTGGTAGAGTACCGTTTGTTAAAGTACCTTTGATATTGAGATGTCACACGTTCAATACTCTCAACACTCTTGGGGTTAGGGCTTGTGGTTGAACCGAAAGGAAGTGATCCCTTCATGTGGATTGGCCTGATACAAATATAAAGTTTGAGTGTTTTCTCAATTTTCCGAGTTCCCATTGTTAAAGAACTTCATTATTGAGATGTCAAAGGGTCAATTCTACTCAACACTCTCAGAGTTAGGCTTTGTTAATGAGCTGAAGGGATATGGTCCCTTTGGGTGGATCTTCCCGAAACAATGTTTCATAGATGTAGTGGGCACCAATCTCTATATTCCATGAACCATGAACTTATATTTTTTTTCATTTTCTCCCTCGTGCCGGAAAGGACTCAAGTAAGTTGCATGGGGAAGAGAAGAAAAGTGTGCTCTTTTTTGACAAATGGATGGATGAAAAACCAACAATAATGATTATCCATGAAACTAAAATTTCAAACAACTCGAGGTAGAAATTTTAAATAATAGAAATAGATGCCCAGGGGTTCTATAGAGGATTACCTATTATATAAGATGACCAATACATTTTATTCATCAATATTTTCACTAAATTTCACATTCTAACAGTCAAGTTCTAGATTACAGTATCAGAATAATATTATCACTTATCGAATGATTTTTCCTAAATTTACTAAACGATAAGCCATGGATTTTTAATTCTATATTGCAAACAAGTTCCATAATATATCCCTCTCCATGGGTGATTGGAAGAGACTTTAATATTATCAAGTTATTTGATGAGAATAAGAGTGATATATGAAGGTTGCATCCGGATTCAGAACAATTTGAAAAGACAATTGCTTCCTTTGGCCTAGTGAAGGTTGAAAATTGTACTTTTACCTATAATAATCAACGAGGGGGTCAACAACGAGTGGCATCGTATATGGACAAATTCTTAATATCAGAAAAAATATTTTGATGGGATGTGTTTATCGACGCCTCTATCTTATTCAACAATGGATGTGTTTATCGAAGCCTCTATCTTTATCGAAGCATAAATTCACACTAGATAAAATAAAAATAATATGTCCTCTTATGGAGTATTAGGCGGCCAACTATAATTAAGGAACCTTAATTCGAAGTTATTAATAAAGATGTGTGATGAAAGGAAGATATCACGAAACATTATAGTTGTTTACACCTTTTTCAAAAATAACAAAGGAAATCCTAAAATACTTAACTTCACCCTAAAGAAATAAAATATTTGAAACCATGGTTATCTTCAAATCTCATTCATCATGAGTAAAGAAAATATAAACAACAGAAAATCACAAAATTTTACAGTGAACTAAAAACTTTGCACAACGACTCTGTAGCATAAAGTATTCCTTCCTTTATGGCTGACACATGTTTGATGAAATATTGTCTGAGATGGAATCCAGGTGTAAAGCAAGTTGACCTCTCAAATCTTTGATAGCTGGTAGCTCCAAAATATGAGTGAGACTCAGTAGGGAAGGGTTGTGCAACACCTGCATATCACACTTTGTTTTGGGTATATATATGAAACCGTAACATATTTTTTAAAATTGAAGGAGGTTATTTTATATGATATTGTTGGGAATAAACACCTCTCTCCGTTTCTCGAAATCCTTCCCCATATTCTCACAAAATTATCCGCAAAAGAATGGCTCAAAGCGGGAAATTTACAAACTATGAAAAATGAGCTTTAAAGATGCATTGATAACGCCTGATCTGTGATATCTATGCAAAAACTGGAAGAGGATTTTGTATTTTGGATTGTCTTTAAGGACAAACTCTCTCAGTTTTCAATAATTATCCTTAATGTGGTTGAAATTTTCGTTTCAAAAGGGTTAAAAAAAAAGAGTATGTGCGATTTTGTGCAACGAGAAAATCTACTTAGTACCATTGTGATGCTTTGACCTGATGTTTTGGAGTGCTCCACCTAACTTTGCATGTGAATCAAAACATAGGTAATGATCAAGTATAAGGGGTATGATATCCCTTTTCTATGGGAGTTTTATATATGAGAATGGGGTATTATTCATGAGGGTTATATGATATGAGTATGGGAAATGATAATGTTAATATATGGAATAAAATGAATGTAATATGATGATAGGTTAATGTTATATGGGAAGGGTGTAGGATGTAAATTTATATTAAGGGGGATGAGTGGAAGGTAAATGGGTAAATGGGGAAATAGGAGGTGAAATGGATAAGCATAGGTGAAATAAGAATGAGGGAAAAAATTTTAGGTAGTTTCAAATGACCATAACTTGTAACCATCAGAACTCTGACTGCAAATGAGCTCAATTTAGAAAATTCTGATAAAAAAATGACTAAACCCCCTTTGAATTGAAATGAAAAAAACATGTGTGACCATGACTCCCATTAACTTGACACTCTTTCAGAATTTGAATGAACCCTTCATGTAAGAAACTTAAAGATGTCAGAAAATGATCTAGAGGCTATGATTGCAGCCGTAGTCATAGGTTTAACTACTCAAAGCTGAAAATGATAAGATCAGGAAAACCATTTGACAATAAAACTTATTACCCTAACACACATGACTGGAATATGAGCGGTAAAACATGGAGCTTAGCATGAAACCAATTTATTTCGTAGAAATTCCAGGTATGGACCGAATCCCACATGTTAGTGATTTAAATAGAGGAAAAAACAACCATGAACCCAATATGATCCCAAAATATTCGTAGCATTTCCATCATTAATAAAGTGGAAGCATAACCATTGATTCTATAAAATGTTGAAAAGAGGAGAGTACTTAAGAATAGGGTACCAATGTTCTTTAACCCAGGACGCCATATGAGAGCCATCCATTTGCAGATAAAACCACTTACCCACCAAATCCTATTGTTATAATCCTACCACCCGATCCCAAAAAATATCGGAATGAAAAATGAGTTTCTAATAATCTAGATCAACCTTAATTAACTTCTTTCTTTTTCCACGAATGATGGAAAAAAAATTTCCTTGGATTACGAAATTGGGTTGAATAACCAGTGGGAATATATAAACATTGGAATCCACGTGTATAATTGCATGTACAGGAGATGTCCCAAAGGGATAGACTCCCGACTTGTGGTAGCCATGACTCTCTGCCTCAATAGTCGCATGTACCAACACATTGAGTAATGACACATCGCCACCCCAGTTTCCTTCAGTATCAAGTGAAATCCTACTGATAGATGCAAACGCTAGTTGTAAAATGGACACCACCGACACTCTGCAATCCCTCATGTATGTGTACCAAAGTAGACAGCATTACTAAAAAATACCTTATGTAGTAATATAAAAAAGAAAACTCGATAAAATATGTAGACAAGGTAAATTAATGTCACTTATCAATTAATGACAGCACTCGATGTAAGTTGTCACCGGCTCAATCCACTAGGAAACCCTTTCAAATAAAATAGACTGGCCAATCACCATAGAACCATTTCCTTTATAAAATCTAATCAAGCACACAATCGATAAATATCTTCAATGACGATGCAAACCATTAATGGATTGTCCCTCATATAATCAATGATCAACTTGGAAAATAAATATCCCGTGAGACCAAATAATAACCCCAAGAGACACTTTCGTGATTAAATTCAAAATTGAAATATGGTACCAACTCCACCAATCAAAATTAATTCACTTACGTAGTAGTAAATATCATTGGAAATCCTCCTATCGACCAATCCCAATAAAGAGAGGACCAGAAAGATCCATAGGAGCAAAGGTTCAAAATAAATACCATGTAAAACAACTAGCTAGTGTGTCTCAGATAGACCATAAATAAGAACAACATGTAGCAGCTAAGATTCTCGAAAATCCCTTGATTGACCATTCCCAAACCAAGGAAGGAGCAGGAAGATCCATAGGAGCAAAGGTTCAGAAGAAAGACAATGTAAAAAACCACCTAGTGCGTCTCAACTAGACCACAGAATATGCCAACAACTAGAGTGGAAAATAAATTTTTATTTGTGTACCTTGAAACAAAAGAACTAGTAGAGATCCCTAATATCATTCAAAATCAGGATAAAAATTGAATCTAGCTCAGATAATTATGCTTAGACGCATTGCACCAAACAACACTAGTAATTGCACCAATAAATTCTACATTTATTCCATCTACCTCCACACTCACAAAAAAATTTATCGCCCTTGTAAATTTTTTGGCTAATGCTTCCACAATCTTAACTTTTATCCTTAGCATCTTCTTCTTGAAAAAATTTTCGTAGAGATTTTGAAGTAGGCATATTGTCTACCAGCGAATATTCTATAGTTTGTCTCCACCCTCCTTTAAGTGAATCTAATCCATTTTTTCGATGACTGTCATAATTTTCAAAATAATAATGTACTGATAGTAGCAACCAACAGATAGAAGCAACATTCAAAATAAATTAAACAATCAAAAAACAAAAATTAAAACACTATCGAAGGAGACCCCGAAAATTACTCCAACTATGTTACTGCCTATCCATGTTCAGCGAAAGTGCCTTCGTTTCTCCTCTCACCAAGCACCTCTATTTTCGGCTTCCAGTGCCCTAAATCCCATCAGTTGTTTTCGACCTCCATCACTCTACTTCATGAAGAACCCATCAACAACATAAAGACAAACCTATAATCCTTTACTTTTTCCTTTTTTACTAGCGCCTTGTGTTGAAAATTTTAAGACAAAATATTTCTTTTGTCTTAAAGCCCCCTCCATGTAGTAGTGTCGAATGCAATGACATAAAAGTTGTCTCTAATCATATAAATAGAGATAGAAGGGACATAAGAGGGATTGATGTCTGAGAAATATTTGTAGGAAAAGTTGTCTCGTTCCTTAGAGTCAGCTACACCACCAAAACGAAGAACCCAAATTTTTTTTGGCTTTATATAAGATAACGTGAATGATAAGTGAAATAGCAACCTCGAAATAGGCGCTAGAGAGTAGTAGCATGCACACTGGCACACTCAGGGTGCACTATCAAAGTCAATTCTGCAAGTCATGTTAGATAATATTGTCTTCAAATGATATGGTTTGGTCTTAATTGTTAATTGTCTTAAATGAATTTAGTCTTAATTGTCATTGTCTTAAGTGTTCATTGTCTTAATATAAAGTTTCATATTAAAATATTTTTGTCTCAAGTTGTTTTTGTCTTAAATATAAAGTTTTGTCTTAAAATATTTTTTTCTTAAATTGTTTTTGTCTTAAAATATTTTTGTCTCAAATGAATTTTGTCTTAAATATAAAGTTTTGTCTTAAAATATTTTTTCCTTAAATTGTTTTTGTCTTAAAATTTTTTTGTCTCAAATTTTTTTTGTCTTAAATATAAAGTTGTTTTAAAATATTTTGTCTTAAAGTATTTTCGTCTTAAATATAAATATTTGTTTTAAAATATTTTTGTCTCAAACTGTTTTTGTCTTAAATATAAAGTTTTTTTTCTAAGTAAGTCTAATTCTATTATATGGTACAAAAGAGATACATATCAAGTCGTTCTCATTGAAACTGCAAAACTAGCCAATTCACGCGGGCAGAATGTTCAAAGAAGCGAAATTGGGACTACCCCTATTGGGGAAACCAGTCCAAAGATTAAACCAGTTCTGAGTAGAAGTGTTGCCCCAGTTGGGGAAACCAGCACACAACTTAGTCAAGAAAAATTTAAACAAATTGTGAATGAGAAAGTAAAGCAAAAAACCAGCATTGGAATTGTTACTAGTAGAGAAGGGTGGCCTCGTGGCGTTATTCCTGTCCCGACTTGTCATTCATCATGTCTTTAGGAGGTGGCTTTTCCACAATGAAGTGGTTGTAGTCATCTAAGGAGTCATCATCCTTTATCATATGGGAAATCGGTTCAAGGGTGGAGGCAGAGCACGTTCCCAGAGATGCGACATTGTCATCCTTGTCATAGTTATTGCCACACTCACTATCTGAGGAGTACTCAACAGTTTTGGTGGGAGAAAGGAGAGCCACTAAATAGATCTGGAGATGAGAATGGTGGCATCAAAGGTGGGTTTCCGCAAGTGATTCTAAGAGCCTAAGCCGGTGGAGTTGGAAGGGACATCGAGGGCGCTGGGAGAAAGTGCCGAGACTTGAAGGGGCCTTTGGAGCTTCCATAGAATTCACGTTGACAGTGAGATCAATAGATCCAAAGCCTTAATCACAGAGGGAGAGAGAGCCATCGTTGCAGAGAGGGAGAGGAGGGCGAGAGGGCTGGCCACGTCCTCGACCTCTGCGACACCACATTCTATGTCAACGAGGCATGGAGGTGTTGGACAGCTCAAGCGTGGAGCGATGGCAGATGAGCTTACGGATGGTGAACAGGTAGGAAGCTTCAAAATGAAAGGCAGGCGGAATGGAGGGATGAAGGGCCAAATTCACTTGGACAAAAAGATGGTAGGGTGAGGCGGAAGAATAGAATTCGCTAGAGGCGATGAATTGATGAGAATGACAGCTGCGAGGACAGATAAAAAGGCCAGAGTAATGGCGTCGAAGTGCTATCTACGGGCATTAATAGCCCCCTCTCATGAGCCATGCCAGCTGCCACGCAAAGAAGCGGCCCATATATACTGAACTGTGTAGACCCGCATCTGGGACTTAGATATAAAAATTTTTCTTAAAACATTTTTGACAATTTAATTGATATTAAATTTTAATTTACAATGACTAGAATAAAAATTGACTTTTTAAAACAAAAGATTTTTATTCTCTTAAAAGTACCTTTCATGTAGTAGTGAAGGTTCATTCAAATAAATGAAATACATCTAGTTAAAAAATAAAAAAAATATCAAATAACAATAAATAAATAAATTAAAAAAAAAAGGGATAAACATAACAATGCACTTTGCACAGTAAAAAGCCACTCATGCATCTATGCCCACACAAAATGTATCATTGGGGATGACCATACAAACATAAAAGACCGTCATAAAAGAAATAAAAAGTCTCATGTCACCATTGAATGTTAAGTGCATAAACCCCAAATCCCTTTATCCAAAATGATAAAGACAAACCTTCAACTAAATTGAAAACATGTAAACATAATAGTCGAATTGTATTAAGAAATGTAAAGATACCTAAATCCTCAACTAAAACGAATGGATGCAAACACAAAAATACAATTCCATTAAAAAAAATGTTACATATGGTATAAAAGTTCCATTGAGAATGAGATAATAAAAGGGGTTCGTATAATAGAAAGAGAATAAAAGGTTAAAACCAGGGAAGTCGATTCTAGTGTCTCCATATACATTATATATTGTAACCTAACTACTCTTCTAGTGTCCCCATATAATAATATATTATCAACTTTCCCTTTGTTCTTTTGGCCTATTCAGAGAACTTTGATAACGATGGTAACAATAAACTTTACAAAGATATATAATGCTAAGTAGATCAGTGGTTTGCATGCCCTACATTTTCTCAATAAGATATTGAAAATAATTGCAAGTAACGAATTCTTTTCTCAAATGGATGTCAATCAAATGTTAAAAAAGGTTATGCTTTTATTTAAAATATGTTGTGAATATTAATAACATTAATAATTACTTATTCAATGAATTTTCGAAAAGAATTTTAATGTCCAACTAGTAAAGCTCTCACATGCAGAGATAAGGATTCATTTTTAAAATCATGTACAAATCCCAGAATGAAAGAAGATTTATTAATAAAAACAAATAAATCTTTCTTCCTTGGTGGAGTCCGCATTCAAATATGAAATTTATTCCTCAACGCCTGCAATGTTTGAAAGCGCAAATTGAGACTTTTAAAAGATGGTATGTGATTCGTTACAAAATAATGAACCGTGCCCTCACAGTATGGTTGTTTTTTGTATAATGATAATACATCACTGGAATATTTTATGGTTGTTTTATTTTTATAATAATAAATCATCACTGGAATATTTTATGGTTGTTTTATTTTTATAATGATAAATCATCACTAGAATATTTTATGATATTAAGTTTTGTTCAAATTGGAAACGGTCCATCGAGGTTCTGACAATGAGCTTTTCCCATAAAGAAAACAGTCGCGACCAACAAAAATGCCAAAATAATAGCACTGAATAAGTAAAGTGAAAGATTTAAAAAGAGGAGAAGCAGAGCTAGTGATGTCATCCGATGTTGATATTATAAGGGAAATCTAGGTTTGTTTCCAATGAAGATTTCATAGTTTTAACATATATTGTGGCAATATTTTGAGAAAATATTTGGAATCCCAGGAGTCGATGAATATTTTTCATAAACTGCATTGAACGTTTTAAGTAAAACTGCTTTTATTGAGTGGAACGGTCACCCAAGGCCTCAAATAAATTTCTAGCCACCCTATCCGAACAATATTCATACGCTATCGAATTTTTTTTTAAGGCTCTTGAAACTATCTGAGCTTACTGTTCCATTAAAATTCTATGTACGGTTCATAAGTTCCACAGAACACTCCGTGGCGAGAGATCGAGATTTTGGGGGAGCAGGCGATTTATTTTACATAAAGAAGATAATCGAGAATTCACTAAAAAAATACCATAATGTATATCCTCAAATTTGACCACTGCCTAGTACAAATATGTTCTCTGCCCATCCGAAATGTTTTGCCGAAGTTTAAACCGCCGATGTCGTGATGCGATGTGGTCCCACCACAATCGCACATCGCAACTATCCACCCACCGCTTATGATTATGTTTGATTATTTGCCGATGCGCCGATGCGATCTCCACTGTGGGGTCCATCGCACATCGCAATATCGCCGATCCGCCTACCACCTAAGTTTTGTGCCGATGCCGGTAGCGCTTAGCGCTCATCGCATATCGCCCCATCGCTCATCGCAAGTCTTCCGCGCAACCATTCCAAAGTTCATCGCCGATGCGATCTCTGTCGTGGGGTCCATAGCACATCGCTCATCGCCAAGCTCAAAGTTCATTTCACCAAACCATTTATTCCGCTGTTCCACTGATCGCCGATTCGCGATGTGCGCTCCACTCGTATATCACACAAATAAAACTTTTGTTTAAAGTTTATAATACGGCAGTGTATTAAGGTTTTGTTTAAAACATTTTATATTTTGTTTTATGTAACACTGCGCCATATATATAAAGTGTAAAGCTTGTAGGCTCATTGTATTGTTGTATTGCTGTGTAGTGAAAAAGCCCGTAGGCAGAGAAAAACACAGTAAGACCAGAAAGCACTGTTTTGTGCGTTTTTTAGAGACAGAGAGAAGTTTGTTTTGAGAGCACTGCGTTTGTAGCAGTCAAGTATCTTTGCAATCCCACACAGTGGAAGAAATCCATAATTTTTTAATAGTTTTAGTTTGTTGATGAAATAGAAAGCATTGTTATGCCATCTCTGTCCAACAGTAAGCAAAAAAAAAAATTATTTTATTCTCTGTGTTAGAAGGAGAGTATTATTCTCTCAGTATTTGTTCTGGAATTATCAGAAATTCCAACAATATGTACAATGAGATGTGAGTCTGAATCATTTCTTGTAATACAGGCCAACAATATGAAAGCAAGTCTTATTATCAACTCTGGTCTCTTCAATTTTGAGATTTAGAATTGATTTGTAAATAGTTTTATTTATATTCAAATTTTTGGAGACTTAACTCATACGTCTACGTAATATGAAAACAAATCGCATCACGAACTCTCACTCTAGCTTCTAGAATTATAATATTTAAAATCAATTTGCAAATAATTTGGCCCGTATTTTCCTAGTAATACCCGAGCGTTTAGACAGTATAACGTGCACCTCTAAAACATAACATATACACCCAAACAATATGAAAACAAATATCATCACCAACTCTCACTATCACATCTAAAGTTATGGTATTTAAAATCAATTTGCAAATAATCCAGCCTGTTTTTTCTTGGTAATACCAGAGCTTTTTGACAGTGTAACATGCACCCTCTGAATCTGGTGATTTCACATAATAAAGACCGCTTCAATCTGGTACTTTAGAAATATATATATATGTGTCACTATAATTTGACATGCCAAATGCCCGTACTTTTTCCATATATATAAGTCTAGGAGTCTAGGTTTTTGAAGTTTACCATTTTAAAATTCAGATATAACCTTATCATTTTTTTAAGTCAAAGTAGATTTTTGCTATTTCTTATTAATAAAAAAAAACAAGATACAATGAATAATGTTGGATGGCTTCAACTCGCCTCTAGGAAACCAGGTCTTTTGACCATCTTAAAGAGTTATAGGCCAACCAAAATGGATAAAGTTTGAAGCTAATGATGTTAATTTATCCAATTTATTGTCAATTTCATGGAAGACGAATTTAAATTAAATTCTACCCTTAATATGCATGTCAAAAGGACAAAAAAGAAAAGGATTTCATAAAACTCAATCATGAGATGACTCGATAGGCCTCGGGTCCCTAACACTGGAACTGGGCATATCCACTTGATTCATACTTTTCATTTTTTGCTCCATGCGACCGAAGTAGACGTTCTGGTGATGTTGGAGAAGGTGGATTTCCTGGATATCCTTTCTCATTTTCGCCATAATACAGGCAACTTTGGGGTCCCCTCCAATTTCTTGAACACCAACTATGGATTTTACTAGTATACATTTCATTATCTAATAAGTATGGGTGGACTATTGAAATAATGATAGTCTCCTTCTGGTATTTCCAGGATCCTTCATAAACTCAATTGTTTCCTCTTGTATTTCACCCTCCTCATTGGTTTTACAGTCATGCTCCCAACCTGAAATGAGTGATTTTACTTAAGAAGGGATACCTAACCCGTAGGTGTCAAAGAGATTTACCATCATTTCTTTTTCCAGACTTTCTTCCCCTCTTACTGTGGTCCACTTTTGACTTGCCCTTGTTCTGCTTTATTTTTCCATAGCATCCTTTTTCATTGTCTGACCTTTCACCATTCTACCTTGCAGGTGGAGTACCAACCGTTAGATTAACTGGCTCTGTCGGGGTGAGTATGAGACCAAACCTAAAGGAACACCTATATATATGATTTAAAAATACTTGTAAAGTGCAACAAATTTTCAATAATTGATTTAATTGAACAACACAGGAGAGGATCTCGATTGTCGAGAGCAACATCCTCATTTTTAGCTGTGTAATGCATGTCATCATTCCTTATTTCAATCGCTCGTCGATGACCAGGAGAGGCCGCATGTTTCCAAAGAGATAGAATTTTCCTTAGCTGCCGCGACAATTCATGCATGGCCAATATGTTTCCATTCTCCAGCAGCATGTGAACTAACTCAGGGTAGAAACCCCATTGAACAGGACATAAACCCAACTCAACCGGATAGAAACCCCACAGAATAGGACAGAAACCCCACCAAACCAGATAGAAATCCCACAAAAATGGACAGAAACCTCTCAGAATAGGATAGAAACCCCACAAAAGAGGTCGGTTCACAACGATCCTACCCTTCTGACACTAGACTTTAGTTGTTCCACCATTACAATTAGATTCAACCCCCCGTCTTAGCACTATAAAGAAACCGAGCAGGAAAAAACCTTGACTGGGTATCTTGCCAAGCGCTACACCTGAAAAAGTCATTGGAGGCCATATTCTTAATTTCATAGGATTGGTGGCCAAGCTGTGAAGGTTGCAGACACAGTAGAAGACTAGTCTAGCATTGCAGAGGTTGTAAATAGGAGCATTAGGAAAATGCGTAATAGGATAAAAGATGAGAAAACTTGAGGTGGAAGAAAAGCAACCCAAGTCGATAGGAGGCCAAGCAGAGCCAATTGAAAGGCATGTTGAATCAAATTGGGTAAAAGCAGGATCAAGGAAATGAGAAAACAAAACAGATAAGGCAACCTTCACAGAAACCAGGACGTTAACACCAAGCTGTTTAAAAACATCTAAAATATACCAGAACTTAGAAAAGTCAGAACCCACAACCCCCATACCGTTTAGGTCAGTAGGCTTAGAATAAAAAAAACATGGTAGGACAGCAATACAATTCTCATATACTCCTCAATGCTCAAAACAACAGAACTTCGAAGGCTTAACGACTGTAAAATTCCGAGTTAATTTTAGTATATTGTCCCAAAACCAAAACCTCAAGTAGAACCAAAGACATTCTCATATCTTTCATACGTAGAAACCAAACACAAAGTGGAGAACTAAATTATGTCTCTTATCATAACAACAAACAGGATACAGAGGCTTAGAACATACCCGGAGAAGCACCGAGCAACCATCGTCCAACTCTTCGTCCACTCGCCAGCTTCCTGTTCTGCTCTTAGCTCCACGGATAACTGCAAGACCATATTACCACCTTGCTCATTATCACCCTTAACCTTCGTAACATTCCTCACATTTCGGCGTTGTTTCCAACACACATCTGACACCCTGATTTGGCTATCACCCGCATTTAGTGCCGTTATTATTTCGCGTGGGTGGTAGTACTCACCATCCTCTCCACATGTCCACATCAACTAGTTGTGTGGTATGCACGAGCTCGTGCCACTTCACCATTCATATTAACCACTTGGCACCTCGATCGACGATCACGAGTACCATCATTATCCCTATCAAAAATTGCGTACAGAGACTTTAGCTCCTCCTATACCATTTCGTCTTTGTTGATGTCCAATTTCCGCCCTCCATGAGAACAACCCTAGTTCGCCAAGTAGTCGGTCGCTTCATTCCCTAAACTGTGAATATGTGACGGAATAAAGTATCCAATACTTGGGAGAATTTCATTAATTTCCCGAACTAGACATGATGTTTGCCAACTTCAACTAATTTTCTCTAAGCCTGTCCCCTACTGGAACTTCTACAGAACCCCTATTACCATGGCTGAATCCCCCTCTACTATAATCCTATGATACTATTCTCTTACAACTATCATCAAACCTTGTTTTACCACTATGAGTTCGGCTTTGTTATTTGTAACGAATCCCAAATCAATCGCATAAATTCTTCCTACCATACCCTATGAATCACAAAATATACCACAAGATTACCTTTGAAGGCCGCGTCATACTTAAGCTTAATAGAGCCCTATTGTGGAGCATTGAATTTATCCTTCGGATGAATGCCCAAAGGTTTTTGTTTCCATTAGGCCGGGGCGAGCATTTTTAGTTTCAGGTTAAGCATAGCTAAAATCCTAGCCTCATGTTGATTAAATTTCCAGTCGTCTTCATGCCATTTCTCAGTGAGGGCAGGTTCTCTAATATTCTCGAGGACCACTTTCCATATCTCACCTTGTTGTTGATACTCCTCTCTGACTGTTCTCCTATTTCTTTCTTTCCAAATGGCCCATATGAGAAAGCCCATAGAGAGTCCCCACGCTTTGTTAAGTATGGGGCTTTTGTATCCTCCTTTTCTCGAGACTTCAATTGTATGCCTGATAATCCTATTGTCCCTATCTGTTTGTTGAAAGAGGGAGGAGAGGTTTTCCCAAAGAGTCTCAGCGACAAAGTAGTGATTCAACAGGTGTTCCAGTGTTTCTACATTCTTCTTACACATCTTACATGCCGACGGGCCATACATTCCTCTCTTTTTCAACTGATCCCAGGTAAGAATCTTGTCACGACTTACCAGCGACAGAAAGTATTCAATTTTCGGCCAATGTTTTTCCAACTATATTTTTTCCAAAGTGGTACAACTATATTTTTAACGTTATTTTATTTTATGTAATAGGCTTCTTGTATTATAAACATGCCTTTCATGCGATACCCCCGTATGAGGAAATCCTCTCCTGTTGCTACTGTTATTTTTCTAGATTTGTGTTCTTTCTCGTAATTTTCCCATTGAAAAGTTTTGGGAGCATTCTACCACTTGTCTTTTAGCTTCCATTTTCTCCATTGAAGCTCTGTCCCTTCATCCAAAAATTGTGCCACTGACTTAGTATTCGGCGTGTTAGTGAATATAAAAAAATCCCATAAATCAATTCAACTAAATAGTTTCTCCTGTTGTTGTCATGAGTCCTCCTGAAATCGGGAAGTGTTGCCTCCCATAATTTCCCAGAAAATGTGTTGATCTCGGATGAGATCTCTATTTAGTGTTTCCAAGTTCCAAATAGTGGATCCTTTACAGGTAATTTGAACTTTTAATTTCCCTAAAGTAGTTAAGGGGATTTCATACTTCTGTTCCCAAATATTTTTCCACAAATCTCTGCCACCCTGTATCCATCTCCACCACAACTTAGCTCCCATAACTTGATTCAAAAAATATGGATCTCTTAACCCCAAGCCTCCAGTCCTTTTCATATGAGTAAGCTTTTCCCATGAAAGGAGAGCCCATTTACGGGCTTGTTGGGATCCCTACCATAAGAATTTTTTAAACATCTTAGCAATATCATTACAGATGGTTTTAGGCACAATCAGTCCTAAGAGTTAATAGATGGGGATGGATTGTAAGACTACTCTTAACAAAACGATTCGACTAGGAGAATTAAGCACCCGAAATGCCAAATTTTGAAGCTGGAATTGGATACAATTAAGGATATCTTTCCACCCAGAGACCTGAAGAGAATTTATACTAAGAGGGATTCCTAAATATTTCATATGGAAGGATCTGATGTTGAACCCCAAGATTCATGATAAGAAGCATTGGGAGAGCAGATTAGCATTAAAGAAAAACAAATTTGATTTTTCATTATTGATAAGAGTCCTAAAGGAATCCATGAAATCTTTAAGAAACGATAGAATTGATTTAGATTCTTTCAGAGTGGCTTGACAGAAGAGAATAATATAATCTACAAATTGTTGATGGGCGAGGTTTAAGCCTAGCCCTAAAATATTAATGCCTTTAAGTTGTCCTCCTTGAATCCTACTTTTAATATGATGACCAACGCCTTCTGCTGCAATAATGAAAAGGAAGGGGGAAACCGTATCCCCTTGTCTTAACCCCCAGGTAGCATTTAAGGGAGTAGAACGATTTCCGTTAAGAAGAATAGAGTAATTAGGAGAATAAATAAAAGACATTATCCAATATATCCATCTTAAATCAAATCCAAATGGCTGAAGAATAACTTTAAGATAATTGCAACTAATACGGTCATATTCTTTTAATAGATTAACTTTAATAAACATACCTTTGGTTTTCAGGGTCCTAAGGGAGTGAATAGCTTCCCGCACTATGATGATGCCATCCAAAATTTGTCTTCCTTTCACAAAACCAGCATGTTGAGGAGATATTCGGGCTGGAAGAATAGGTTTCAGGCAATTCACCATAATCATAGATAGGATCTTCTAAATTACATTGCATAAGGCTATGGGTCGAAAACCTATTGGTTCATCAGAATTCTCTTGCTTTGGAATTAAGGAAACGAGCGTAGAATTTAATGTTGGATATACCTGTCTTGACTGATGGGATTCCTCGACTAATTTCCTTATATCTCTACCCATGAAGGACCAAGCTTCCTGGTAGAATTATGCCGTAAATCCATCCGAGCGAGGGGCTTTGTTTCTTGCAAGACTTTTGACCACTTCTTCTACTTCCTCTATTGTGATCTCTCTTAAAAGGGCGAGATTTTATTCACGACTAACTATAGAAGGTATGCTTTGTGTTATACATTCAATGGCTGCCATTCTATGTTGATCTGGTTTGGTCAAAATATGACTGAAGTGATTCACTAACAGGGCTTCCATATCATTATGTTGTATGAGTGTGTTTCCTCCTGGATCCTTCAGGGAAAAGATACGATTATGTTTTCTCATGTGTATCATAGCCTTACAAAAAAAAATTGTATTTTTGTTCCCTTCTCTTAATCATTATATCATTATATATGAGATATTTGTTTCCATAAAATTTCCTCTTATTTCTTGGGCTCTTCAAGTTTACCTTCTTGTGTCACCATATTCTCTACTCTCATATGTAAAATCGTAAAATTGTTTGTGGTTGAATTCCTTTCATTTCACTTTGTAATCTTTCCTTATCCTACTAAATGTTTCCAAAATATAACCTTATCAAAATTATTAAAAGTTTTGATTCCTCTCAATCGTCACTTGAATTTAGGTTCTTTAATCATTTTGTATTCTTAACATTATTAAAGTATTTTAATGATTAAATACATATAGAGTGGAGGAGACTTAATATAATATAATGTGAGATATATTAAAATGCATTCATCTTAATTGATGATTTTTTATACGTTCAAATATGTTAATTATTGTATTCTTAACATTATTGAAGTATTTTAATGATTAAATATATATAGAGTGGAGGAGACTTAATATAATATAATGTGATTTATATTAAAATGCATTCATCTTAATTTATGATTTGTATACGTTCAAATATGTTAATTTTTTTGAAAAAGATTGTGAAGTGAGAATTTGAAATTAAGAAAAAATTGTTATTGCTAATATTTCTTAAAATGGTATCCGTTGATTTTTTTGATATCAAAGAATATATTAATTTCAAAAACAAATATGTATCTTTTTTAATATAAAGTTTATAGAGTAGTCTTTAGGGTTTACTTCAGTTGGTGATTGCCCTAAAATCTTCTGAGCAGGAAATCCAAGCTTCAATTAATGAGACATAGCCAAGTTTACTGATAGGAGCACACGTCGTTTAGCCCTTAAGCCCAACGATTATAGTGATAGACCAATTCAACTATTATAGTGGCAGTGTGATTCCTCTAGATTATATATATTTGATATTAAAACAATTATCAAAATAATTTATTTATAATTGATATTTTTTATGTTATTATTTTCTTCTAATTTTTATTAAATTTGTTTTTTAAAAGATATATATTTTGGAATAAGTTTTTTAAAATTTTATTTTAATTATGAATAATTGTTAGATAAATTTTAGGGATTTAATTTTAAAAAAATGTTAAGAATATTTTTAGTAGTACTCATAAATAAAAGATTAGTGTATATTTTAAAAGTGTTTACGTCATGTGTTTTTTCATAATTAAATTAATTAAATAAAAAATGTGATATTAACATGAATTATGGTTTTGGGTATGTTGTGTTAGTAAGGTATGGTATTGAGGGTATAGTATTCTAAAGAAGCCTACTGACATATTAGGAATCTCCATGATAAAGTGAGGGTCAATATCTATGATTAATAATATTGTTGTATATTTTCATATCATTAACTTATATATTAGTTTTTTTATAGTTAGCATAAATCTTACAATGGGATGTGTAAGTTTGTCTGACCATCCATAGACTTAACACATGCCTCTTTAAAATAAAAAATAAGTAAATTATGTTCTAAATAGAAAAATAATGTCTGCTATAATAATAAAAAATGAATATGATCTAAACTAATTAGAAGTAAAAAGAAATTGTGAGTAAGATGTCTAAACCTTATACTTTTCAAAAAAAATTCAAAAATTTTATTTGGTCCTATATATACTCGATATGGAATTTAAAAATACTATTTAAACAACTAAAAATTACACACTATATTTTGCACTCTAAAGAAATTTGCACTTGAAGAAATCTATTTTGCACTCTTAAGAAATTTGCACTTGAAGAAATTTGATCATTCTTAGCTAATCATAGATATTGACCCTCACTTTATCATCGAGATTCCTAATATGTATAAGACTAAATAAAAATTTTAACCATAAAAATTTAATTTCTTTATATATATATATATATATATATATATATATATATATATATATATATGTTAACATAAATCTTGAATAGTTTATTTAAATATTTTGTTGAAATATTTTTGAAAAGTACACATTTTTTACTTCTAGTTACTTTAGAGCATATTCATTTTTTTTAATTATAGTAGATATATTTTTGTACTTAGAACATCTTTTTTATTTTTCACTTAGAACATATTTTTATTTTTTATTTTTATTTAAAATGGCACCAACCCACGGACAAACATACACATCCCCTCATGTAAAATGAACCTCTCTGCTCAATAATAATAATAATAATAATTTCGTTTTGTGATTACAACATGGTGATGTCCAAGAATAACACAAGGGGAATTGAATTGGTAACCTAACATCTAAGAGTTCCTTCACAACTCACAATCATTTTTATCCAAAACCTTGTGGACAATAATGATAATAATAATTTTAAAAAAAGTTACAATTTAATTAGCTTTTATGATTTTCTTTTCTTGGTAATGTGAGATTTTTGATGCCTATGCAACTGCCCTACATTTAATTTACATGGCTACATTAGTTATAAAATAAATTTGGTTCTATATGAGGGTAGGGGAATTACTATGCATAATATAATTATGGGAAGAAGTGTTATTTTGGAATATGGATTTCATAATTACTTTGATAAGCATGTCTATTTTGGAACACGGCTTCAAAATTTTAATTTAATTATAAATAATTATTAGGTGGATGGCAGATTTAATATCCATGGAATATTCTAGAACATTCATAAAGTATACACAAAGAAATGTTTGGGGTTTATCTCCAAAGTGGTTGTTTCCTTTTTATCATTTTACTGGAATTTTTTTTTATTAGGCATTTGGTATTGATAAGCCATGATATTGGTAGATGTATTTTTTCATCAAAAGAATATATATATATATATATATATATATATATATATATATATCCTCATTAACATAGTGAATCAATTACATTTTTTTTGATGTATATCTATATATTTTAGTATATAATCTTTAAGTTATAACAGGAAATACCATTCCTTTCGAAAAATGCCTTTAATACATCACTTATAACTAGTATTCAGAATTACATAAAACATTAAGAAACATAAAATTGTGCATATAAAAAAATCACAAATCATATGAGGATGCAATTATGATCATATACAAATGTAATGTGTCCAAAAAGGGAAAAGCGCAAAAAAAATCTCTAAATTACTCATGTTGATGTATGTCATGGGCCCCTTCTATGAAAGGCCTATGAAAGTATTCGAGTGATTCCATGCCTAGATCTTCATGAATCTTCCAAGTTACCAAAACTTGTGTAGCACCTTCCTTAGATAGGGAGTCTCCAACTATGTTTCATTTCCTATAAATGTGACAACAAGATATATAATCAAAAAATCGTTTAATATGAAGAACTTCTTCTAATATTGGTAGCATAAATTGATAGTGGAATCTTTGTGTCTCCTTGAACCAATTAATAACAAGCATAGAATCTCCAAATATATGAAGAGATCGACATTCATTCTCAAGGGACAAAAAATGAGTCTGAGTGCAAATAGTTAGTTTTTATTACTTCAACATAAGTGTTTTTTCCTTTATCCATGCCCATCTGAAGTTTAAAGGAGTCTTGTTGGAATTGACCTATGTTATTATAAAAAAACCTATTTAGAAGTTAAGAATATCTATGGTAAAGTGGGGGTAAGTATTTATGGTTAAGAATATTGTTGTTGTTGTGTGCGTGTGTGTAACTATTAATTATTTTTATAGTTAATAATAAAAAAATTGTTTATTTGTCAAATTTTCCTTAAGAGATTACATTAGGGTTGACCCATGGCTTGAGAAACCACGTCCTAGGAGCATCTAAGCAGTCAAAATCACCCAAGATCACACCCAGCGTTAGCCACACTAACCATTAACATGGATGGATTTTTTCCTAGGGCGTTTCGAACCAGGGACCTTCACATCATGGAGCAACTTAATAGTACACCACATCACCAGCTATTCTATGTCCCGTGAGGATAATTAATAACAATTTGAAATAAAGTTATATTTTAGTTATATTCTATGATTTTTAAATTTAGAAATGTAATATGTATGATGATGTAAGTTATCTTACGCATCTTGTGGTTTGATCACTATTGAAACTTACTAGCAATTTAATTTATATGACTACACTAGTTTTAATATAATGATCAATAAGTATTAGGTGAGTGGTAGGGATTTAGCATCTAAGAAATAAAATAGAATATGGTTGCTAGTAGTCACAAATCAAAGGTTGAGATGTATCTCAGAATTAGTTATTCTCTTTCTACCCTTTTAATTAAATTTATTCATTAGAAACAATCATATGAACGTGTATCCTATGAGCATGAACTAGATTCTCTAAACATTTGGTATTATAACATATCATGGTATTATAACAATTCCTATTTACATGTCAAGAATTTTATTTTATTTTTTCTAAATTTATAAATGTAACTTATATATGAATTATTTTTATAACCATCCTATTGTAGTGGCTACAGCTGTTGTCCAAAATTTTATCTTTGCTTATATTTTGGAGCCTAATCTTCTTTTCACACAAGCTTATCTTGCACTGTTATAAAGTATTCTTGCTTTGGTTGAAACTTAACTTTTCACGTGTGCTTGTGTTCACTCGCTTTTGCACTTAAATCATCATTCTAATTCAGAATCTAACCTTCAAACTTGGCCTTATAGTAGTTTTGGGCTTGCCTCCCAAAACTATGCAATCCATGAGGGAAAGCTTGACCCTAATGACTGGAATTGCACAGTCATGACTGGAAATTTTTCCTTGAGCACATAAACTGCACGGTAATGGATGGAAGACCAAAAACTATGAAATCCATCACTAAGATAAAAAATTGTGCAATGTGCTAAGTAATAGAGTTACCTGGTTCCCAAGAATTACACATTCTTTCCTAGAAATGTGCATGGAAAGTTTTTTCGGAAAAGAAAAATAGCTTAAAAAAATCAAAAAGCATCCCTAAAAAATATGGATCTATTTTTAGTAACCCAAAGTTGGCACACTCACTATTTTTAGAAACTTTCTCCATGTGTCATTTTTTTCCTTGATTTTAGGCATGTGCATCATAAACCATAATTTGCTAAAATATATTTAATGGACGCCTATAGATCCCATTTTCACACTCAATATTAAATTTATAGCATTCCCTAGGAGATCAAGGAACCTTTGGTGCGATCTTCCTCTCTTTTATAGGTGAGTTTCACGTTTATCATTTTTTATCATTTTTTTCTCTCACTTTTTCCCATTTTTCTTGTGTGAGTGGTGTTTTTCTTATTTATTTGCATGCATGTTGGTGTATCAACTTGATTTAACTTATAGAAGTGTTTTTAAAGTTATCATTTTCATTTCACAAGTGTTGCATCGATTTCTTCGCTTTTGCACCTATGGTCGTTGTTGCGGAAACTCTCCTTGCCCATTTGGTTTTCTTCTCGTTTATTCAGTTTCTACACTCGATGTGTATTTTTTCATTCACTCTTAGCCATATCTGCACTCAATCCAACACTATCTCTCACATCTTCTCAATTTTGACACTTCCTTTGGGTAGATATACCATTCACTTGGTTGGTTTTCACTTTGCCCAGTTGGGCACTACGCAATATTAAAGCTTCAAGTACAGAGATTGGCCTCTAAAACTGCATAGTGTGTAGTATATGTTGGCACAACTATTCATTGTGTAGTTACAGGGCACAGTCTGCATCCATAGTCATTGATACAGCACAATGCGCAATCTCTCCAAGACCACTACCCAGGTTGAACTGCACATTACACAATCTTAGACCTCAAGCTTCGACCTTGACTACTAAGACTACATAGTGCAAAATTCCCACACGTATACAATCCCTCTATCTAGAGAAAATAGTGAAATCCTTCCCATCAGATGCTTGGTTTGCTTCTTGAACTTTCATTGAAATTAGATTTTCTTAATACATATTTTTTCTTGTTGTGAGTGTCTTTTTTGTCCCAGAAGTACAAGAGATTTTCTTCAAAAGGAACCATTGAAAGCAGTACTGGGGAAGAAGTTGAAAAAGTGCCAGTTAACTTTTAGGTTTATAGGTGAGTTTCACGTTTATCATTTTTTATCATTTTTTTCTCTCACTTTTTCCCATTTTTCTTGTGTGAGTGGTGTTTTTCTTATTTATTTGCATGCATGTTGGTGTATCAACTTGATTTAACTTATAGAAGTGTTTTTAAAGTTATCATTTTCATTTCACAAGTGTTGCATCGATTTCTTCGCTTTTGCACCTATGGTCGTTGTTGCGGAAACTCTCCTTGCCCATTTGGTTTTCTTCTCGTTTATTCAGTTTCTACACTCGATGTGTATTTTTTCATTCACTCTTAGCCATATCTGCACTCAATCCAACACTATCTCTCACATCTTCTCAATTTTGACACTTCCTTTGGGTAGATATACCATTCACTTGGTTGGTTTTCACTTTGCCCAGTTGGGCACTACGCAATATTAAAGCTTCAAGTACAGAGATTGGCCTCTAAAACTGCATAGTGTGTAGTATATGTTGGCACAACTATTCATTGTGTAGTTACAGGGCACAGTCTGCATCCATAGTCATTGATACAGCACAATGCGCAATCTCTCCAAGACCACTACCCAGGTTGAACTGCACATTACACAATCTTAGACCTCAAGCTTCGACCTTGACTACTAAGACTACATAGTGCAAAATTCCCACACGTATACAATCCCTCTATCTAGAGAAAATAGTGAAATCCTTCCCATCAGATGCTTGGTTTGCTTCTTGAACTTTCATTGAAATTAGATTTTCTTAATACATATTTTTTCTTGTTGTGAGTGTCTTTTTTGTCCCAGAAGTACAAGAGATTTTCTTCAAAAGGAACCATTGAAAGCAGTACTGGGGAAGAAGTTGAAAAAGTGCCAGTTAACTTTTAGGCATATGTGGTTACTTAGTTGTTTATAGAAAAGGAATCAAGAGTGAAATGGAAATAGATAAAATATATTTTTGCAAAGGAATTTGGGGTTGATTTAGAGGACCGACAAGTTTATCTTAGCATCCAGTAGTAAGGACTATGCATGGTTGTTGGAACAGGGTCTCCTACAACCTATGAAACTGGTCCATTTTGGATATTTTTGATTAGATTTAATCTAGCGGAAGGGCTTTGGGGTGAGTCAAAGCCCTGAAAGCATTGTAATGGGTAAAAGGGTAATCTAGGGGTCTGAAAACCATGGTTTGCAGACCATAGGAATGTCTAGGCCAGATTGTTATAAATAGACGAGAATTTTGTCTTGTAAAGGACAAGAATGAAAGGATATTGATGCGAATTGTGGTTTAAGCGATCTATTTGGGTTTTGGGGAAAGGACTCCGACTGGCTGTGTCCGCGGAGATCCAAGTCCAGCTGTGTGCAGACCCTGGTGCTGTGTGCACAGGTTGGGAAGGGAATTGTAAGGAAGAATTGATGAATGAGTGAATGAGAAAGGTTGATAAAGTACTGAATCTATGAGTAATCTGTGTATGAATTATTAGTAAATACTCTGTTGTATATCTCTGTGTTTAAGCTGTGAAGCTTTGTGTAAGTGTGTTTTTGTACTACGATTTGTTCTGTTCTATTTATGCGATGTTGTGTTACTATTATAGAAGCATATATAATTGTAGATCTAGTGCATGTGGATGCGAACATAAACCCACTTGTCTATGTGCAGTATAAGGCGATCTGGGTATCGCAACACCAAACAAATCTCTTCTTGCCTTACCTATCCTTTCTCAGGGTGCGAAAACCTGGTTCCAGCACCCATCCTTACTACTTCGGGTGAGACTTTGACCTGCGAAATCAGGTCACTTCCCAAAGGGCCAGTAGTATAGGGGTTTGTAGGCAAACCTTGAGCTCCGAACCTGGGTCAGGACCCCTCGAGCCAACAAATGGTTCCATTTCCAGGACCCGAAAGAATTCTGAGGAAGTGATCTGGTACTGACAAGAAAATACTAAAGATCTGACGCGGAAGTGAATGAGCGCTACTCTAGAGGAGAGTCCAACACGGAGCGATAAGTATTATCGAACCAATCCAGGAAAGAATCATTCTATTCGTAGCCCACCGAGGAGAGAAACGATGCAAGGTTCGTCAGGCACGGGAGAGAAAGCCCTCAAACGAAGCCTCGCTAGGAGACATGGTAGTACACTTGAAATTATCTACCTTTAAAGGCACAACCGATGAATACATGGATCATTTTTGGTTTGTTGCCGACTCGGTATGGACGGCACAGGGGGTGGTGAATGATACTGTGAAGAGAGCACAGTTGTCCTTGGCCTTTGAAGACAGAGCGCTGGATTGGTATATGCAATACTTATCTCAAAATAGATCCACATCCCTTCAAAATATTAAGGACGGCCTAAAACAACAGTTCCAGAAGCCAAAGTCATACTCTCAATTGGTAGCAGAAGTAAAAGACTTCAAGCAAGATACGTTTGAGTTGGTGTGGGAGGTCGATCAGCGATTGAAGAAAGCAATCAGGGAAGGAGGTTTCAAGTATGACGATAGACAACACATGGAATGGTTCATCACCATGTTTCTACCTCACTTACATATACCAATGGGCCAACAGACCTTCGAGTCACAGTAAAAATCCTTGGAAGCTGCGATGAATCTCGAAGCCGCACCCAAGGATGATGCGTTGGGGGGAGTACAGCAGATTCAAGAGCAGCTCGGAGCCATGCACATGGTAATACAAAGCTTGCGGACGCAACGGGAAAAAGGAGTTAGCACAGACCTCTGGTGCATACGATGTCAGGTGTCTGGCCATACCAAGGACCAGTGTCCCATATTGGCAGATCACCTACAGGCAGGGGGACCTAGTCCGCGGTGCCTCGGGTCCAGCGGATCTGCACTCTGGTGCGATAACTTCCAGGTAGTGGGACTACATGATACGGCCCAGTGCCCCTAGCTAAGTATGGGTGATTTGAAGCAACAATGGTGTAGGTTATACCTATCAGTAGGGCACGATGAGCAGAATTGTCGCACATATGAATTATTGGTAGATCGGGGAAACCTCTATAGGGTATAATCAGATCCCGTGTCGCCGCGATCCCCTGTGACTTTTAGTGGCTCCCCAGTAAGGGGTAGGGGAGGTTGGGGAGGAAGTGCAGGATGGGGTCGAGGACAAATGATCTTCTATAACTGCAGAGAGATAGGGCACTTTGCAAGAGACTGCCCAAATCCCACCAGGAAATCCTGAAAATATTTTCTGCAGCTGGACCAAGAGATTGAAGACTGCCTGATACTAATAGCCAAAATGCAGGAAAAACAATCCACCCCTACGCAGAATGTGAAAAGGGTTAAAATTGAGCTACGAAGTGGGATGGTCACCCAGGGAGCAAGGGAAGAAGTGCACCTCACAGAACAAGCACCACGGGTAGGCCCTGCGCAGCTTCGGGTGCACCTCGAGGGAAAGGAAGAGGTTGAGCCCTTTCTAAAGGCATGCTTGAAACTGCTACGTAACTAACTAGCTGTAGAAACTCTTCAAGTATTACTGCATAGTTGCGCAGCCCGACCCAAAAAAATTCCTAAGACCCGAGGTGTCCACTGGATATATGGCTACAAGAAACATACCGGAAGAGAAATGCGGTTGACTGCACAGATTGGTGACTACGAGATGGACCAAGTTATTCTCGATTTAGGGTCAGATGCGAACGTACTACTAAAGAAAACATAGAAACGAATGGGTGAACCTAAGTTGGAATGGTTCACTATCAAGCTGCGCATGGTGAATCAATAGAAGATCATCCCACTGGGACGATTGCCAAGATTCATGGTAGATAGCGTGGGAGTAAAAGTCCTAGCTGACTTTAAGGTCATCGAAATTGTGGAAGATGTGGATCCGTACCCTGCACTACTCGGGCTAGACTGGGCTATAGACATGGGGGGTGTCATCAATCTCAAAAAGCATGGAATGGTGTTTAAAAACAACAGTACACATGTAACAGTACCACTAGATCTAGCAGAAGGCGCGCGGTATACAGAATCAGCCTACGAACGGGAGGAACTAGACCACATTTACATATTGACTACGCAGAATGAAGACGGGATTAAACCCACAACAGCCGGGATATTCTGGAGACATATTGAATATTATTCTGATGCTGATGAGGAGCTGGAGAATTGGAAAAACCGGTTACATGAGGTTTCAGTGCTGTGCTGGCCCCGGGTCGCAAGAACCCTCTACTACATTTCCTCTGAGGTAAGAGATATACCCCACTTTGATGAGGCTGGTAGTGTCTAGGAATTCCTAAGGACACTAGAACCTAGGGTGCCAAGAGAACGACGGCTCTGGGCCCTTAATCTAGCTATGCGTGGGACACCCGCATGTTGGTGGGACACCCACAAGAAAGAATTCTCGAATTGGGAAACATGTCGAGAAAGGATGCTTCTACGGTTCGCTCCTTCAGCTGACATATGCACCAGGATGTTCCTCGAACCCAGGGACCCCCGCGCACATCTGGGTGTCTGGATGACCAAATGGTCCGACTGAACTACACAAGAATGGGTCCATCTAGTTTTTCATGCCTTGGATTCTATCCCGATTGCTTGGTACTTAGATGCGGAATTGCACCAGCGCACCCGCCATTGGAAAGTGCTAAAGGAGGACTTTGTCGAAACATTTAGATTGATTGGGGGGATAGAGATGCTCGATGAAGCTATGCAGGACATTGACGCATTTTTCTTTAAGGATTCTCCCCAACACGCTGCCCCAATGGTCCTGACATTGGAAGCGCAGATACAAGACATAGCCAATTGCTGGAGCTTGGCGATTGACGAGGAAGAAGATAATCCTCGAAACATTTATGTCTTGGAATCTAAAGGAGAGTGCGCTGTCGTGGGTTCATCACTACAGAATATTGACGTAACACAGCCTCTTAATCTGTGTGACGTTAATATTGGGATGGAGAAACACCCTAAGCTGGCTAATATTAGGGACTATTGGGATGAAGGGACTATAGGAAAAATCGCATAATTACTCATGGAGTATCATGACCTATTTTCGACAAAGTTCTATGAGCTCAAAGGCATCACCGAGGACCTCGGTATTATGCATATCACTCTGAAACCTGAGGCACGCCGCATCAAGCAGCAGCCTTACAGACTAAATCCTAAATACAAGCAAAAGGTCAAGGAAGAGCTGGATAAAATGATTGCCGCAGGTATCATTAAACCAGTTGAGCAGTCGGATTGGGTAAGTCCAATGGTCATCTAGGAAAAGAAGACCAAGGGAAAAATACGCATCTGCATAGATCTACGCAATTTAAATGATGCCTATGTCCATGACCGCTTCCCCACACCCTTTTCTGATGAAATCCTTGATAACGTGGGTGGACAGGAGGCTTATTCCTTCACCCATGGGTTCTTTGGCTACCACCAGATCCGAATTTCACTTAAATATCGCAGTAAGACTACCTTCGCGACTGAATGGGGGTCCTTCTAGTATATGGTCATGCCCTTTGGTCTCAAGAATGCACCTGCTATTTTTTCCTGGGTCGTAGTTGCGATATTCAAGGATTTTATTCATAAATTCCTAGAGGTTTATTTCGATGACTAGACGGTCTTTGGCCTGGTAAAGGAGCATGTCTCTAACCTGCGATTAATATTGGACGCGTGTCAAAGTCACCAAATTTCCCTCAATATTAAGAAATGCATCTTCTTTGTACCATTTGGAATCTTGCTTGGGCACATAGTACGTTGGCAAGAGTCGATGGTTGACATCATTGAGTTCCTCACTATAGGCGTGGCAACATTTGGGTATTCGGTGCAACATAAGAGGGAATTGGTTACTCAGGCAGCGGACTTTACTATCATCGTCGGTAAGTTATACAAGCTAGGCGCAGATGAAATATGACGTAGATATGTCCTAGAACATGAATGGCCTGTATTTTTAGTAGAAGCACACGAAGGTGTCACAGGAGGCCACTATGGAGGACACGCAACAACACAAAATATTTTGAGGGCTGGGTTATGGTGGCCTACTTTGCATCAAGAATATTACACCTATTGTAGGTCATGCGACACCTAGCAGTGCACAGGACGACCTTCGCGCTGAGATGAGATGCCTTTACAGCCTCAAGTGGCTTTACAGGCTTTTGAAAAATGGGCCATTGATTTTATAGGACCCATCAATCTGCCAGGAAAGAAAACAGGTGCGCGCTACATTATCACCACCACTGACTACGTCACTCGATGGGCTAAGGCACAAGCGATGAAGGATTGTACTGCGGATACTGCTGCGAACTTCATCTTTGAGCATATTCTGACCAGGTTTGGCTGCCTAAAGATCCTAATGAGTGACAGAGGTACACACTTTGTCAACCAAATGATTTAAGCCTTGAATGAGGAATTCCGGATCCACCATGTGAAGAGTACACCATACCATCCTCAGGAAAACAGGGTGGTTGAAGCTTTTAACAAAATTTTGGAATAGGCATTAACTAAGGTTTGCAATGTCAATCGTAGTGACTAGGATGCTCGCATTCCCTCTGTTCTATGGGCCTATTGAATGACCTGCAAGAAGCTAACAGGTAGAACCCCCTTCCGGATGGTCTATGGCAAAGAGGCCATTATGCCCATCGAATACGTTCTTCCTAGCCTACACATTACAGCATTTACACATATGGCAGACCCCGTTATCATAGAGGAGCCTCTTGCGCAACGTGTGGCACTGGAGGAAGATCGATTTATTGCTAATTTTGATCAACAGGTTCAGAAGGCTCGTGACATAGCATGGCATGATCACCATATTCGCCAAAAGACATTCATCGTAGGTGACCTTGTCCTTTTATGCGATAGCCAATTTGCGAAACATCTAGGAAAATTCCGATAGCACTGGCTCGGTCCCTACACAGTTAAGATAATCATGAATGGTGGCGCAGTCTAGCTAGCTACCCTGCGCGAAGACATCTCACCAGGCTTTGACAATGGTAGTCGACTCAAGCCTTACCGGGTTCAATGACTATATGGCAGTTGTAGTGACTCGGGATGAGTCACAAGATTGTGTTGGGGGACTGTTGGAATAGGGTCTCCTACAAGCTCTAAAACTGGTCCATTTTGGATATTTTTTATTATATTTAATCTAGCAGAAGGGTTTTGGGGTGGGTCAAAGACCCGAAAGCATTGTAATGGGTAAAAGGGTAAACTAGGGGTCCGAAAACCATGGTTTGCAGACCATAGGAAAGTCTAGGCTAGATTGTTATAAATAGAGGAGCATTTTGTATTGTAAAGGACAATAATGAAAGGATATTGATGCGAATTGTGGTTTAAGAGATCTGTTTGGGTTTTGGGGAAAGGACTCTTGTTGGCTGTGTGCACGGAGATCCAATTCCAACTTTGTGCGGACCCTGCTGCTGTTTGAGTAGGTTGGGAAGGGAATTGTAAGGAAGAATTGATGAATGAATGAATGAGAAAGGTTGATAAAGTACTGAATCTGTGAGTAATCTGTGTATGAATTATTGGTAATTACTGTGATGTATATTTCTATGTTTAAGCTGTGAATCTCTGTGTAAGTGTGTTTCTGTAATGCGATCTATTCTGTTCTGTTTATGCACTACTGTGTTAATATTATATAAGCATATATAATTGTAGATCTAGTGCACGTGGATGCAAAAAGAAACCCACTTGGCTGTGTGCAGTATAAGGCAATTTGGGTATCATAGGACCAAACGCAGCTCTGCTTGCCTTACCTATCCTTTCTCGGGGTGTAGAAACCTGGTTCCAGCACCCACCCTTACTACTTCGAGTGAGACTTTGACCTGAGAAAGCAGATCACTGCCGAAAGGGCTAGTAGTATAGGGGTTTGTTGGCAAACCTTGAGCTCTAAACCTGGGTTAGGACCCCTTGAGCCAACAATGGTTGCATGTAGATATCCTTCCTTCCCGTGTGCAGATGTGATCAGCTAGGCTGTCTCACACATTGATGAGAAAACAATAACAATGAGAAACACCAGTTAATAGAAGCTTGCTAAATTTCTGGAAACAAATTATCAACACATGTATCATCTTCTTGAGAAATTAAATATCATGGACTCATTATTCTATGACACCAAAAACGACACAAACATAATAAAAACTTGGGTGAAGGAGCCATCCAAGTTTTAACAGACACCCACCCACACATACAAGAGAAAGTCACCCAAGAAGGCATACTAGCTCATGGTTATCTTAGCTTGCAGAATATATGGTCAGCTGAGCACGAAGACCATTCTTGAGGGGTGGGATATCTTATTGAACCAAGTGGTGAAAAAGGGGAAGTCATTGAACTGGTCATATATTTTGGCTCATCACCTAAGATCCAATGTAGCACAAGCCCAGGATCTTCCCAAGGGAGAGAAAGCGTCGTTTAATATGTCTTCATACTTACTCTATGAAATATGTGCACATAATTCATTTCCTAACATGAACTAAACATAGACACCGATAGAAAATGTCGTGCATATCTATTTTAAGATACTTTCAGATTGCAACCATCAAGGAGTTATGGAGCATCTAACTAATCACATCGTCATATTGTTATACAAGCTTATCTTTCAAGAGGACCCACCTTGCATGTCATGAGGAGAAATGGAAGAAATATCATGGATTGCAGATTGGTTTTCCTTACCGGATGGGACATTGACTAGAGTGTTTGGCGGGTAGAATCCACCACATCTTTTGCCAATTTATGACACCGAAAAACTTTTCATGTAATAATTATCATACAATCTCTCCATAAGGTTGTCATCATCATTGTGTAGGAAGAATAAAGCACCATGGCCGACGCTTCCTTTGAAGATTGGGTTATACGAGATCAATAATCTCAAATTTGCAGATATCGTAGCAAAAGCCATAGTGAAGTTTGAGTTTGGTATAAAAGACTTCAATCCATATGATCCCAGGGGAATTTTCAAAGACCATTGTGTGATAATATACTAGAACTAGGTTCGTGAGGAATTTATGTGGTCATAGGAGGAACCATGGAATAATTGCTATGATTCTTCTAGGCCCCACGAACCGATCAATATAGTTTGGAATTCACAGGCTACTCCACAGATGGCAACAGCTCCAGAAGAAAAAATAGTCGAAGATAGCAACCTGGTACAAGATAAGGGAAAGAGGAAGGTTGTTAAAAATGCATATGAAGAAAAAAGTTGGAAGATGACTTCTCATGGAAACAAATTTTGAAATAAATTCAAAGAGGAGGAAAAGGCTATATATAGCATAGTGGAGGAAGAGAGATACATAAATCTTGGAGGAAGCAGAGGTGAGAGTAAAGAGAGAATAAAAAGAGCTAGGGGAAGAAACGGAGAGAAGAAGAAGAGAATAGGAGGGGAAGCAGAAACAGGAAGAGGAACAAAGGAAAGACATGGATGGAGAATAAATGACACCCATACAGGTCAAAGAGTATGAATAGGACCATCCATCAGCAGAGGGAGGGAGAAAATAGATGTATGATCGAAATCTTGCTCAGTAGATTGTAGAGCTTATTGAAGTTGCAGATATGGAGTTGGAGCCGGAGCCACAAGATGAAGATGTGGAACTGATGCTGAGGGCACCACATATCACTGTTCATTGTCCAACACCTCCAGCCGTAAAGCCAACTCTGAGCAAGGAAGGGGAGATAGTTCCCCTTGACTATGATATGGTGATGGATGTATACAGTCTGTCATATGATGAACTGTAGAAGATAATTGTAAAAGCGCGTAGAAATCACTTCCTCGATGATTATGCATCACCTGCATTTATGAGAGAAGGGGTGATAGTGGGGAACACCAGCATGGATCCAAATGCTACTGTCAAATCCAACTTGGACTTCGCAGTGCAACGAAATCAAATAATTATTACTTCAAGACCGAGAATGAACAATTGGTAAATAATCTACAAGCAGCCTGACAAGAGATTGAACAACTATTCGCAACAATGTAGAATGCACCTTCTGCACAGGTCTACTTGGAGGAGATGAGAGAAATGATACTTTCTAAAGTATCCATGCCTAGAGACATTATGTGGGACCTCTATGAGGAGCTCATGAACGTACATAAGGAATTTTTTCACTTACATGAATTCCAATGGTAGAGGAGATAGTTTTTCGAGATCTTTAGGAATGTACAAGCTGCCATCACCATTGTGCATGATTAGAGAATGTGGTTCAAGGGGAAACATCTTTCCCTAGTGAAGAAAATGAAGCCATAGGTAGATTTGGAGAAAGAAAGAGTTCAGATGTTGATCCAAAACAAAAAATAGCTCACCTCTTTCATCAGAAATATTCAAGCCTCGTATGTATGGATATATAATAGTTTAGATTTCATGGTGAGAACCCACAAGATCCCTTCAATTGGCACACTCACCAAGGCTAAACACAAACGTCAGGTCAGGAAGGAGATTGATTAGTACATGGAGTAGCTGAAATAGATTGCCACCCAAGATGGCTTAGATCTAAATAGAAAGAACACACATAACTACATCGGTGGTCCAGTCGATATAAGAACATTGATGTGCCTGCTTGAGAAAGAAGGTGAGACCAGCTCCAAGAAATTTTACCCGGATGTTATGGAGGAAATATTTCGCTTCGCGCCAGACACCATCATGCTGTTTGGGGAGACCAGCACACAATACTAGGTTTGGCATTAATATGTGACTCAGAAGCATCAAGTAGAAGCTGTCGAGCTAAATTTCAGTAGTATTTTTTCCTTGTTAGGTTTTGAAGTTGTCTCTACCCTATTTTGTCTCATATGGGTATGAGTTGAAAATGTAGTATCATTTTTAATTATCGTAAAAGTGAAATTTCAAGTGTCCATGATGGAATTTGAAGATTCATGTGTAATTTAATGAGTTATTTTGTAAAGAAATTTAAAATTCATGATGGGAGTCCAAGAGTCACAAAGGGGGAATTTCAAGACTTACCCCCCTATTTTTATAAATATATCCTCATAACTCATGTAATGGGAATTTGGGAGCCAAGAATTTGGCTAGGATTAGGCTTAGGAAGAGCTTGGGAGTTTTGTGTGAGCCTTGGCTTTCGAGTAGCGTAGAGGTAGTATGCTTCTTTGGAGGAGTAGGTGTTGTAGAATTCTCATTCCACTATTGGAGAAAGTGGCTTGCCAAATGTTGTATGTATGACTGGGACTATAAATTTTAATAAAACTCAGAGTTGGCACACTTCCATAAATATTTTGTGGATATAGTAGGACTACTTTTGTTGTATTTGCAATATATGTTATGTAACTTACACATATTCTTCTGAAACATTTCATTTTCATTTGTATGAATCTTGTTGGATGTGTGTTGATGTGTTAATCTGTCACCTTAAATTGTGGCCTATTCTTCTTGTTAGTTTGTGTGATTTCATGTTTATCATGTGTTACTTATAAGTTTCATACCATTACAATATTCCAAGGAGTGAAATTATTTTTCCTTTCGTGTGTTGGAACCATCATACATTGCACTTGACTCTCTGTAGGGTCACAAAATTGTTCTCACCAAAGACATTGTGCATCACTCTATGCATTTTGAAAACCAAGGCATATCATTAACACCCCACTGCTGGGACTCCTACTCTAGATGATGTGAGCTCTATTTGGGACTTCATATCAAGTAGATTCCTTGAATGTTAGCGAGTCTAACACGATCATAATTTTTTGTGCTAGAAGTGGGGCCATATGAAAACTTGATCCCTCGAAGCTAGTTTTTAATTTCCAAACTCATCTAATGACTTCTTCCATAATCATACTCTCGACATGTACTTCAAGAAAAGAAAAAAAAAATTGCAAGTGAGGACGAATATCATCGATGACTTGTTAACTCTTAAATTTTATGGCGAGGGTGAAACGACCTTATTTGAGCATACTGCTCGTTTTCTTGAATTTTTCACTAAACACAACATCCACTCTGAGGATGCTAGTTGTAGGTTGATCATTCTCATGTTCGAAGGGTGCATAAGGAAATTGTGTCACACATTTATAGACATCTCCATTCACTCTTTCAAACATCTCATCACTAAAAAATTTCATGCTTTTGACATGTATGATCGTAAACATTTGTGCAAGAAAAATTTTGAATTTCAAAAATCACCCGATGAATCAATGCATTATTTTCACAATCGTTTCATGCTTTTGTGCATTGGATTTCCGAAAGATGGATTTGATTGTGATTTCTTATTAGGAATATTTCAATAACTTGTTCACATTTCATAAAATCTGCATGAGCTTGAATCTTTTGAACCACTCCCAGCATACCTCGGTTTTAGAGCTTCTAAATCTGTGACAGAAAAGGTTTTTGTTCCAAATGACCCTCTATCCCCTTATCATCAAACAACTCTATTTTTGTAGGCTAAGATGGGAGAGATTGAGAATTTATATGTTGATATAACATTGTCTCTTCCCACCCCACATACTCATATTTTCAACACGGGTTTGGACTGTGAATATGATGGTTACAATGAAGTGTTATCTCCTCTTCCTCCATCGTTTGGTCCCACTGATCCTCTAGATTGTTATTTTTTGTGTTCTCCTATTTAAAATCTTTCTTTTCATGTTCATGAGGATCAAGTTTTGGATGGAGTTGATGTTGAGAAACCAACTTGTGATATCATTCACGATGACTATGTGTGGGAGCCCAACGGTTGAATGAGAATATTCGATGAAGGCTAGCATCCTTCCTCCCACACCTCTCTCGCATCATTCAAACATTTTCCATGATTCTCTCATTTATGTCCAATATTGTGAAAAATTGGATTCTAATGATGTTAATATTTCTAATCATTCATAAGATATGTGGGATGTCATTTTCCCATCCACATGCAGATAGGATGTATCTTCTACTCTTGATCCTCGCAATCTCTAATCTTTTCTTTCTTAAAATGTAGAGGGTGAAATTTTCCGTTTTTCATCTTCCCCTCTCTATGATTCATCAGATCGTGACAATGCCTCTATTGATAATCTTGAAATTTATGATTTTGGTTTTCATGACCTGCTCAATGATTCAGTTGGTCATGATTCCGATTCTTCCGTTTTTTATTTTTCAATGCCACCGATCTTTGACGATATACCTTCTGATGAGTTTGAACTTCCTAAAGTTTTCGAGGAACTTCAGCCCGATCTGATGGTCATGTTAGGTTCTTGTAGTCTTCAGGTTAGTTCCACTTTTTATAAGAGGAATGTTGCATATTATCAGGTTCCTCATCACTCTATCACACATATTGAAGATAAATTTTTTTTACAATGTTTTCATGCTCCATATATGTTACACAATCTTATCTCTTAGTCATTGGAGGAGTCGTGCGTAGCAAGCGTTGTGGGAAAACAAAATTTTTCATATTTCTTTATATTCGCTCTCCTTTGTTGTTTGAATTTTTTTTTTTGTAAGTATTTTCACTTTCTTCTCTTTCTTTTCTGCGAGTATATTCAAACTTTGAACGTTTTAGTTTACAATGTCTTATATTTTTTGTTTTCTCATTTTCTTATATATATTTCTTGACATGCATTCCCTTGCCCACGTGGGTAAACCAATGCATCTATGACTGCATTGGAAGTATCACTTCACATGAATTTGGCTTATGATCTGTTCAATTTAGGAGTAGGAGTAGTGTTTTTCTTTTCTTTATCTTTTCGTATGATTTTTATTTCATTCATTTGTTTTCCATTCCGCTTATTTCATTTTCCTTGTTTTCAATTATAGGTTACTTTTTGCATGAGACTGTGTTTGGCTTCTCAAGCAAGAATGGTGAAATCCAAGAGGAATTTTTTCTACCATCAACACTTGGTTTTATGTCTATTCCCTCTCTTTGAGTAAATATTTAATTATTTTAGTTTATGATACTTTCATGTAAAATACATTTCTTATCAGAGAAAATATTAGTCAAATAAAGATGTTTGAGTTTTATCTAGTACCACCAACACTAAATTGGTTTTATTTTTTTAGTTAATCTTTGTAAACTTAGTTGAGTAGACTAAATATGGGAGGAAAACCTTAATAAGTATGTGAGAGGTGTTCATAAACATACTTATCTGAAGGTACAACCTCTTCTTCTCTTAATAATTCGGGCTCCCTCTTCCACCACATGAAATAAATAAGTGCCTATGCATAGTTCTTTCAACAACAAATGAAAAAAATAAAAAAATAAAGGGTGAAAGAAGAGAAAGGCTTTATGTGCAGTGAGGTGAGGCAAGCAACTCCGCTAGGGTGCTATATAATATCATTGATAGTAGAGCAATGTTTGTGTTCCTGAAGTGACTCTGTTGGGGTATTCTCCAGGCCTGCTTGTAGTGGAGCAACAACAGAGATGAAAATAAGACTCTGAAATTTGTGTTTACTTGTGCACTTATATACTCCTCATCCCCAATTGAAACAAATCAGTTTTACTTAGCTTGTTTATTGTTCCATCGATGAAGAGGATGGATGGGACTATGTCTTTAACTAAGACTAAGTGAACAAGTTGTGACAATCAATGAATTGAAAAATACTTTTGGAAGATTTAGATTGGTTTTACACGAGACAAGATTCATTCAGAGAGTTGGCGTTCTACTAGTGTGTCACCAATGTTGTAGTGACTACAACCAACCTCCAAAATTTTACCTTTGTTTAGATTTTAGAGCCTGACCTTGTTTTAAAAGGAGCTTATCTTGCACTACTATAAAATATTAATGCTTTGGTCGAAACTTACATTTTCACATGTGCTTATGTTCACTTGCTTTTTCACTTAACTCATATTTCTAAGTCACAAAATAACCTTTGAAATTGGTCTTGTAGAATTTATGGGATTTCGTACATAAATTATGCAATCCATGAGGGAAAGCATAAGCTTGATGACTGGAAGTGCACAATAAAGACTAGAAGTTGTGCCTTGAGCCCATAAATTGCACTTTCATATATCACATCCCAAAATGAATCCCATAATATATGCAATCCCTCACTGAGCTTAGAAATTGCACAGTGTGTTGCACCAAAAATCTACCCAATTCCCCAGAATTGTGCAATATTTCCCACCAATGTGCATGCAAAGTTTTTTTCCGGAAAAGGAAAATAGCTAAAAAAAGAAAAAATAATCCCTAAACAAATAGGGAACTATTTTTGGTAACCCAAAGGAGGCACACTCACTATTTTTAAAAACATTCACCTTGTGTCACTTTCTTCCTTGATTTTAGGCATGCACATCAAGGAACCTTTGGTGTGATCATCGTCGCTTTTTTGGGTGAGTTTCGCATTTACCGCTTTCTGTCGCTTTTTGTCATTTGCCTTGTGTGAGTGTTGTTTTTCTTTTTTATTTGCATGCATGCTAGAGTTTCAAATTTATTTAGCTTGTAGAAGTTTTTTTTCAAGTTATCATTATCCTTTCACAAGTTTCACATCGATTTCTTCATTTTTGCTGGGATGGTCGTCATTACGGCGACTCTCCCCACCGATTTGGTTTTATTCCTGTTCATTCAATTTCTTCACTTGAGATTTCTTTTTTCCTTAAAAATTAGTCATATATTCACTCAACCCAACATCTTCTCTCATATATGTTCATGTTTCATACCTCTCTTGGGTAGATCTACCATTCCCTCGGTCGGTTTTTACTTTTTCCACCTGGGAACTACGCAATACTAAGGCTAAAGTTGAGAGATTGGCCTCTAGAAATGTGAAGTGCATAGTAAATCTTGGCCAGATGTGCATTGCACATTTCCGGGGCTTAAACTGCATGGTTGGCCACTAAGAATGTGAAATGTGTAGCCTCTCCCAGACCAATGGCCAGGCTGAACTGCACATTGCGCAATCTGAGACCTCAAGCTTTGACCTTAACTACTAGGATTGCATAGTGCATAGATCCCAGAGGTACCTAAACCCTCTTTATAGTGAAAATTGTGCAATCAATTCCATCAAATTCCTAGTTTATTTCTTTAATATGCCTTGAAATTAAATTTTCTTAAAATTGATGTTTGCTTGTCATGGGTGTCTTTTTTGTCTCATAATTACAATATTTGTTGAGCACCTCTCTAGCAGTCACTGTTACCAAGGCACCCATGATATTTTCTTCAAAGGAAACCATTGAAAGAAGTATTGTTGAATAATTTGAGTAAGCACCAACTAACTTGCCAATATATCTAGATACTCGGTTGTTTATAGAAAATCAATCAACATTAACATTGCAGCAAATTAATGATGCTTTTGGAAAGCACTTTGGGACTAATTTAGAGGAATGGTAGGCTTATCCCAACATCTCGAAGTCAGGACTATACAAGGTTTCATGTAGATATCCAGCCTTCCCATGTGTATATGTGATCAGTTCAGTTACCTGACACATTGATTTGAAAACTACGACAATGGGAAACACCAAAGGATAGAAGCTTGCTACATTTCTGGCAGTAGATTATCAGCGCATGTATCATCTTCCTGAGCCAATAAATATCCTAGCCTAATTATTCTATCCCACCCATATCTTCACAAACACAAGAGATATTGTCAGAACTTGGGTGAATGAGCCATCTAAGTTTCGACATACACCAAACCACACATACGGGAAAAAGTCAATCACGAAGTCCTACCAACTCTTGGTCATCTTAGCTTGCAAAATATAGGGTTAGCTGAGCACATGGACCTTTCCTGACGGGTGGGTTATCTAATTGAACTAAGTGGAGAACGAGGGGGCATAGTTCAACTAGTTCGATATTTTGGCTCATTAGCTGAGATCCCATGTATCACAAGCTTGGGATTGTCCCAAGGGCGAGGAAGCACATTTTTATATGTATGCATACTTAATAAATGAAATTTATGCATAACATAAGTTTCCTACAATGAAATGGACATGGACACCAAGATAATATTTCATGAATATTTATTGTAATATGTTTTCAGATTGCAGCCATCAAGGAGTTATGGAGCAGCTAGCCGATCACTTCATCATCCTACTATAAAAGCTTGTTTTTTAGGAGGACCCACCTTGCATGTCATGAGGAGAAATGGAGGAAATATCAGAGATTGTATATTGGTTTGCCTTACTAGATGGCACATTAATTAAGGTGTTTGGCAGGTAGAAGTTGCAACATATTTTTCCAATGTATGCCACAGAAAATAATTTCATGCATGAAGTATCATACCATCTCACAAGAGGGTTGTCAACAACACTGCACAAGAATAAGAAAGCATTATGGCCCACACTTCCTTTGCAGATCAAATTATATGATATTAAGAATCTCAAAGTTGCAGATACCAAAGCGAAATCCATAGTAAAGTTGAGTTTGGTATAAAATACTTCAATCTATATGATCTCGAGGGGAATTTGTAAAGACCATTGTGTGAGAATATACTACAACTGGGTCAATAGGGAATTTCAGTGGCTAGAGGAGGAACCATGAAAGAACTGTTATAATTATTCCATACCCCGTGAACCAATCAGTGTAGTTTAGAATTCACAAGCTACTCACAAACAAAAACAATTCCAAAGGATACATCAGCATAAGACAGTGTAGAGGAAAAAAAAGTTGAAATACGAAATTAGATCCACTTCTCATGAAAACAACTTTGGCAATAGAAGAAAAGAGGATGCATAGGATACAAAGAGTATATTGGAGGAAGAGAGAGAAGAAAATCTTAGAGGAAGTAGAGCTAAGAGCGCAGAGAGAAGAACAAGAGCTAAGGGAATAATGATAGCCAAGAAGAAGAGAGTTGGAGGAGAAGAAGAAGAAAGAGGATGAAGGAAAGAAATATGTGACAGGAGAAGAAACAACACCTATATAAGTTTAAGAGAAGGAACATGACCAGCCAGTAGTAGAGGGAGCGAGCGAAAAGATGCAGTATCGGTATCTTGCTCAACAGATTGAGGAGTTGATTGAAGTTGAGGATATGGAGCTGGAGCCAGATCTGCAAGATGTAAATGTGAACCTGAATCCTAGTGCATTTCAGGTCACCGTTCAGTCTCCACCACCTCCAACTATAGGTATAAACCCAAGTGAGTAAGGGGAGATAGTTACTCTAGTGATGATCCGATGATGGATGTGTACAATATTTCATATGATTAACTACAGAAGAGGATTGTACAAGCGTGAAGAAATCACTTCCCGAATGATCATGCATCGCCTATATTTATGAGAGAAAGGGTGATAGTGGCAGACACAAGTAAGAATCCAAATGTTGTTGTCGAAGCCAACTTGGCATTCGCGAGTGCACTGAAATCCAATACTCAGTACATGATGACCAAGAATGAACAGTTGGTACATAATCTACAAGCTAGTCGACAAGAGATTGAACATCTCTATGCAAGAACACAAAATGCACCTTCCACACAGGTCTACTTGGAGGACATGCGAGTAAGGATACTTGTTGAAGAATCTACACTTAGAGACACTATGTGGGACCTCTATGAGGAGCTCATGATCATACACAATTCAGTTGTCCCCTTACCTGACTTGAAATAATAGAGCATAGAGTTTTTAAATACCCTTAGGAATGTCAAATTTTCCATCACCACCATGCATGATTGGACAATGCAGTACAAGGTGGCACTGCTTACCCTAGTGAAGAAAAATAAGCCATGGGTAGATCCGAAGAAAGCAATATTTCAGATGTTAATCCAAAACAACAAGAAAATATCCTATTTCATCAGAAATATTCAGGCCTCATATGTATGGATATATAACAGTTTGGATTTTGTGCTGAGAACCCATAGGATCCCATCATTCGATACACTCATTGAGGCTAAACACAAACTTCAGGTCAGGAACACTACAAGGAAAAGACCCTCTAGCGGAGGTTATAAAGGAGGTTTTTAGTGTTATAAAATTCGCTAAAATTTTCAAAAAAACATATGCTACCACATTCGTTTCTGGTAACGGAGGTTTTGGTGGAGCTTTCAACAGAAATTCAACACAACTAAAAAAAATGGGCAGCCGGAGGTTATTACGGATGATTTATCATCGGTGCTCTTATCAGATTTTAACGCACCGGTGTGTATCGGTAGACAGCACACCAGGGTGGTCTAAGGAGAATGCACCAAGCCGTTAAGGAAAAGAACATCACCGGGCTTGGTGTTAGTGATACAACGCATGAGGCCATTCTAATTGGTCTTGGGATTTGAGAGATGCCCATAGGTCGTATAAGCGCACCGGTGCATGTATCTTTATGAGGCACTGGTGCTCCGTATCACATAAAGACACCTTGATTTATAATTGGTATCGGTATTCATGCGGTGCACATGGCATCTACAAATGCACCGGTGCTTATAGATACATAAGCGCCTTGGTGCGCATTATCACACAAAAACACCGATATTTATAACTGGAATCGGTATTAGTGCAGTGCCCATAGAATCATAAATGCACCAGTGCATATAGACACATAAACGCACTGGTTTTCATTTTGTTTTTTTTTAGAAACATCCACCTCTGACAGTCCAATTATTGTGATTGTTTTAAATTCATTATTCATCAAAAGTCGACACATCATATAACAATATTCATATTAATTACATTTTTATTAATGCATTTGAATGTGCTGTTTGGATTAATTTGTTATATCATATCAAAATTATTGTGGTTTTTTTAAATTCATTATTCACCAAAAGTTGACACATATATATAATATTATAACAATATTCATATGAATTAAATTTTTAATAGTGCATTTGAGAACGATGATGGAGAACGCAATAGAATAAATTAAAACATATTTTATCATATTATATATATATATATATATATATATAAAATATGTTTTAATTTATTCTATTGCGTTCTCCATTGTCGTTCTCATATATATATATATATATATATATATATATAAGACAGTCTTTATCGTACAAAATGGGACAATTATTCATATCCCTTTGTCTTTCAATCGAGACACTATGTCCATTACATTAAACAAAATGTCTGATTTCACAGACATATTTCAAAAAATAAAACGCTTTGCTTTGATATCCAAATTACATAGTGATCATCATTCTTCGCTTGAACTATTGTCACTGCTAGAGCTACTTCCATGACTTGGATTATTTTCATGAATGTTGTGTTCACGGCGTTGATTGTTTTCTTCTTCTTCACTTTCCATCTACAAACATAAAAATAACTAAAATGAGTGTATATACATTGGTGAGAATAATGAAAATTCCAATATTAAATAATATACATAAATGTAAATCGAAAAGAAAAATGATGTACCATAGCAACAATTGACTCATAAACTATACACATTCTTTCAAAACCATGTACCATGCCATCTTTCAAAATTTCATCTATTGGCGTAGTTCCATACTTTGTTTCCTGCAATTTTTATACCCCATAACAAATCATATATTTAATATAAAATATGTCTTTGTTCTATTAATTATAGAAGGAGCTAATTAAAACAAGATCAATAGATGCTTACAAATTCCACAATTAAATTTTGATATGCCAACATATACTCACAACCCATATTTAACCAAATTTAAATCAATTCATCTGATGGTTCTTCTTTGTATGTTAGCACCTATTTAAAGACATTCAATGATGATTTTTGTAAAACAACTTTAAAAATACAAAAATGAAATCTAGTTAAATTGTTATAAGGAAGTAACAATTACTCACAAACTTAGAGATCAACCATTTTCTTCCTTGTCGTCCTGTTTTATTTGCTGAATGGGTTCCATTTTCTTTTCTTTTCTGCAAGAAAATTATTGAAAATTAATATTTAATGCTAAATTGTTTATTTATTGTACCTAATGATCGAAAAATTCAATGATTACATATTGCATTTGAAGCACGTTGTTGTATTCATTCCACTAGATCCCTCAAACTTTTGTAAAAGTTTTCCCCCTTTCATTAACTTCTAGCACCACTCCAGATGAGCCAAGGAGCAATTCATTTTCATTTGCATGTTCTATTATTTTTCTTTTCTTAGAAAAATATTCCTTTTCTGAGTTGTTGGTCCTTGTAGAACATTAAATAGATGTGAATTAGTAGATTGTTTGACACATTTTATCTAATAATTTTAAGTATATTATTAATGATAATTAAAAAAAGAAACTCATATTGGATCGATAGTATTGTTTCATTCACCTGATTCATCTTTTTGCAATTTTTCCATTAAACTTTTCCGCTCTTTTGGTCATAGATAAAAAATAATCATATCGAGCTTCATCATTTTGTGGCTCTGCATGATACACAGTAAACAATACATATTATTTAAAGTTAGATATAGTTCAAAAATAATATTTTTTATAAAGAATTTACAAACAATTTGCCTTTTTTTCTTTTCTTGATGTGTTAACAGTATTTTTGTTACTTGATATCTCGTCAGTAATTTCCTTAACAATCTGAAACCTGTATCATATCATTCATTAATATATTTATAAATAAACTCTCAAATTTTCAGGTAGAAAATAAATCTCGAGACACCGGTGCGCCTTTCATGAAATCCGCACCGTCACCGGTGCGTGGATATATTAACAACACACCGCAAACTAGTATAATACACCGTACGGTGCATTCGATATTATAAACGCACAGCAAAAATAGTGTAATATACCTAATGGTGTGTGGGGTATTATAAACACACCACAAAAATGATGTAATACACCGTACAGTGCTTTCCTAGTTAAACAGAGCACCGATGCCCTATTTCAGATTTGGCGCACAGATTTAAAAAAATGTTTTCACTTTTTTGTGACACAAAACTTACCGGTGAGCTGAAATAATACAGAGCACCAGTGCGGTGGCGAACATAGGGCGTAGCGATAAAGAAAACCCATTTTTTCAAAAATTCACGCAATGGCCGAATGGATTGGGATCTGACTATGCAAGTCGTCCCATGGGTTGGACATCAATATAAAATGAAAAACCCTAATTCTGAAATCACAGAAATAGGGAGAAGAAAGGGAAAAAACAAAAAAATGAAGGGTTCAGGGTAAAAATGGATAAAACTGCAGCAAAAAGTAAAAAACTGCAGAAAAAAAGTAAAAAAAGAAGAATTAAATTTAATCACAAAATGGTTTGAAATTCTATGATAAAGGGCTTTAATCACCAAAGTTTTTGTTTCTGATTGTCTAAATACTTCTGTTCGAACATATTTCACCATCCACAGTGCACTCGTGCTCTCCTACAAAAATCTGACTAAATGTTTTTAGCAAAAATAGTGAAATAATGAAAAGTGTTTAGTAATTAAAGAATTATTTTATCAAATTAGATTTTCGAAAATATTTTGCCGCTCATTTTTCAAATTGCCGCTTTTTTTTTTTAACTTAAACAAAATAGAGTTGCTTTTTTTATTTGTGTTTATTCGTTTTCGGTGCGCGGAAATGTGACGCACTGGTGCGTTGTATTAATATGACGCATCGGGGCCTGTTAGGATGATAAGTGCACCAGACCATTTTTTTTATGTATGTAAGATCATAATAAAATATTGATAATTATAAAGTACATGAATTTATTTTCATTATTTTCTAAACTTTATATATGTAAGATCATAATAAAATAATGATAATTATAAAGTACATGAATTTATTTTCATTATTTTCTAAACTTTATGTTACAAAAATTCATATTATTCTAGATTTTTTATTTTACAATTATTTTCAAATTTACAAATTTAAATATTTTAATAAAATCATTTCACATTAATACAATTAAAATTTTCACATTAATAGAATTAAAATTTTACAAATTAAAATTTTACATACAATTACATTAATTAAAATTACAATTAGAATTATAATTAAAATTACAATTACAATTTTACATTATTTTCACATACATGAATTACGATTAGAATTAAAATTACAATTTTAATTTTACATACAATTACATTTACAATTTTACATATAATTACATTTACAATTACAATTACAATTTTACAAATATTTTATAGACAATTCAATTAAAATTAAAGTTACAAATACAATTACATTTACAATTTTACATAGAATTACATTTACAATTACAATTACAATTTTACAAATATTTTACATACAATTCAATTAAAATTACAATTAGAAATGTCTAGAATTTCACTCTGCTAGCACTAGGGCTGCTGGCTGCTCCTGCGCACCCCTGAGGCCTCTGCGCCCTCCCGATCGGCCTGCTTCGAGTTTCTACAGATCATGGAAGCCTGCGGGGACCCCGGCCCCCCTCCCATTCCGCCTCCGGAGGTTCTAGCTTTCAGGAACATGGTCGCTGCTAGCCCTAAGCACCCTCCCACTGCGTCTCAGCAGAAGTTCGTTAAGAAAATGGACTCAATCCCTTCTGTGGCCCTCCCGGAAGAAGAAACCTGCAAAGCGGCCTTGAACCTGGCCGAGAGAGGCCTCATAGGCCAGTTCATGGGCCTCTGGCCTTCTCCCAAATCTGTGGACGAATGGACTCAAAGGAACTGGAAGCCATTGATCAAAGAGGGAGTCAAAAGCTATTTCGTAGGTAAGGGTTTTTTTGTGTTTGTCTTCGAAAACCCGGATGACAGAGGCTTAATCTTCTGAAATGGGCCATACTTCATGGGACCCCAGGGTCTTTATCTAAACAAATGGTCTCCAGATTTTGATCCCACCCAGGATGTCCCCTCTGCTGTCCCGGTTTGGGTTAGGCTCCCTCATTTACCTCTCCATTGCTGGAATCAAAAATCCCTCCAGATCATAGGTAATGCGTTGGGAAAATACATAGACCAAGCTACAAGAAAGGATCAATATTCTTTCTCTCGTATCTGCGTAGAAGTGGATCTAGAAGAGGAGTTACCGGAAGCAATCAAACTCACTGTAGCAGGGTGGACGCATGTCCAGGAGTTGGAATACAAACAACTACCTTTTAAATGCAGACATTGCCACGGGCACGGACACTTTGCAAAGCATTGCAAGAAGAAGCCTGAGGAACAAGTAGACAAACAAAATGGGGAACAATGGACCCTAGTTCAAAAAAATGCAAACTCAAAAAAAGGCACTGGTAAAGGCAATATGACTGGAGGTCCTAGCAGCTCCAAAATCGGCCAAGAAACGGAAGCAAATCCAAATGGGACAGAAAGTGCACAGAACAATCAAGTAAATCTAACCCAGGAGAACATGGAACAGGCAGACACACCACCTTCGAACAAAGAGGGAAGGGAAGCAATACAAATCGAAGCCAATCAAGGCAGCCCCTCCAATCCTTCATATGCAGAAATCACAAGGAAAAAACCAGTGGAAAGCTCAGGTTCTTCGGAGGATGAAACCTATGAGCGTCCTTCGAAAAAAGAAGGAAATCCCACAAAGAAAAGAGGGAGGAGGAGGCAGAAAGGCTCAAAATACAAGGAAGTCAGTCTATAATAGAAATGTCTATTGGGCAAAATACCATACCAAGGCCTTCGAAGGGAGGCCCCAATCACCCCTTAAGTAAATAATGAAACTCGTCTCTTGGAACTGTAGAGGACTAGGGAATCCCTCTAAAATAGAAGCAGTTAAGGACCTTTTGAAAGAAGATCCCTCAGACATTCTCATGCTCCAAGAGACCAAAATAGAAGGGCATGCCCTTCTAGAGATCATCGATTCAAAGTGGAATAAAAGATCAGGCAAAGCAGTCATTTCAAGGGGAACCTCTGGAGGGTTGGCAACTCTTTGGACTGAAGATCTATTCCAACTGAATAAACATCATGAAACCCAGCACTGGATCTTCACGGAACTGAAGCACAATGCAAGTAAGTTGTCCATCTCTCTCTTCAATCTTTATGTACGTGTTTCCTACTCTGAAAAACGAGAATGTTGGAATTCTCTCTCTTCCTTTTTAGAGCAGTCTTCTCCCAGCAATATCATTATAGCCAGGGATCTTAATATTGTAATGAAAGAAAAAGAGAAGAGGGAGGGGCCCAGCATCAGAGACCCCATACTGGCCAAGGTGGAGGAGCTCTCTTAGTATTGGGATCTTTTAGATTTCAATCCTGTCCAAGGCATTTATACTTGGTCAAATAATAGTGTGGGATCGGACCACATTTCTGCTCGATTAGATCGATTCCTGGTGCAAAGCTCCATAATGATGAACAAAAATATCATCATCACAAAAATTCTGCCTAAACTTACCTCAGATCATAAGCCAATACAGCTTCTCCTGGAAGATGAAGAAGACCTGGGCCCTATTCCTTTTCATTTCAGCCCTCTTTGGATCGAGAGAGATGGTTTTTTAGAGATAGTGAAAGCAGCATGGGCCAAATCCTTCTCGAGATCCTCAAGTTATGTATGGGAGAAAAATTTGAAAGCTACAAAACAAGCTCTGAAGGATTGGATAAAGAAACCAACCCCTACTCCTTCCGAACAAAGAAAAGAGGCAGTGCAGTCATTGCAGACCCTGCAAACAGATATGAAAAGAAAAGATATCACAGCAGAGTTGTCGGAAAAAGAAATAAAAGCGCAACGATCCACATATCAATCTTTTTGAAAGGAAGAAGAATATTGGAGACTCAAATCCAGAAGTCTGTGGCTGAAGGCTGGGGATCGGAACACCTCCTTCTTCCACTGGAAATATAGAGCGAGACTATCTAGGAATCATATAGCAGAAATCAAAACAATGGAGGGCCAAGTCTGCAAAGGTTTCAATCAAGTCAAAGTTGCCGTCGAAACCCACTTCAGAAATCTATACAGAGAAGGAACTCAAAGCAATGATGAGGAAGTTGCTGACTTCCCCTCTAACATCCCTTACATCATCAGTCCTGAAGACAACGCAACCCTCTGTAGACCAACCTCTGAGGGGGAAATCATTAACGTTATATGGTCCATGGATGCAGACAAGGCACCTGGGCCTGATGGATTCACAATCCACTTCTATAAATCTTGCTGGCATATTATCAAGGATGATCTCCATAAAATGATAAGTGGGTTTATGAAAAAATCCAAGGTAGGTGGAGGAACCAAATCCACTTATCTTGCTTTAATCCCCAAATACTCCAACCCTGATTCATTTGCAAGATTCAGGCCCATTTCGCTGTGTAATGCTTCCTATAAAATTCTGGCTAAACTGCTAGCAAATCGGATCAAGCCGTTGCTAAAAATATTGATCTCGAGTCCTCAAGGTGGTTTTGTGGAAGGTAGGCACATTCTGGACAATGTAATCCAAGTTCAGAAGACAATACATTCAAGCAAACAGTGGAAAGAGAAAGGTATGTTGATAAAATTAGATATGGTGAATGCTTTCGACAGAGTTAATCGCACATTCCTTTGCAATGTTCTTCTCTCCTTTGGCTTTTCGTCTCACTTTGTTCATCTAATAAAAGCCTGCATTGACAATCTGTGGATTTCCCCTCTAGTCAATGGTCGCCTAACCAATTTTTTCCAAGCTCATAGAGGCATCAGGCAGGGATGCCCTCTCTCCCCTTTCCTGTACATATTAATGGTTGATTCCCTTAGTCGGAAGCTCACTGCTGAAAGATTAGTTGGAAACATTCCGGGTCTCAAACCTTCCAATGGAGCAGAACCCCTGAACCATGCACTCTTTGCTGACGATTCCCTTCTCCTCGGTGGAGCCTCCATCAGAATAGCCAAAGCATTTGACGCAGTCCTTAGAAAATATTGCAGAGTTTCGAGAGCTTTAGTCAACAAGAGAAAAAGTGAAGTCTTCAGCTGGAATATAGACCAACATGAACTCACAAGCATCACCACTCTCCTCGGGTTCAAAGGCCAAGAAAAATGGGACAGGTTTAAGTATCTTGGCCTTCCCATCATATCTGGTGTTAACAAAAGATCGCTATGGAGCGAAATTATTTCTAAAATTAAAACCAAAATTGCTGCGTGGGGAGGCTACTGGTTGACTAAGGGAGGCAAAGTTATCTTAATCAAATCCTTGCTATCTGCGCTTCCAATCTTCCAGGCAGATTTTCTTCTTGCACCAAGAAACATGATGGAGTAGATCTCCAAAATTCTCAGAGACTTCTTGTGGCAGGGAGGGAAGGGCAACGAAAATAAAATGCATTTGGTGAACTGGGAAGTGGTAAAAAAATCTATGGCAGAAGACGGGCTGCAAATCAGAGACCCCACACTCGTCAATTTAGCACTGGGAGGAAATATTTTTACTCTACGTTCAAAATATGGACCCAAAAAATCTCTCAGCAATCTCCATAACGATAACACAACAAATTTCACGCAGGTGTGGAAATTATGCTGCGAAAGTAGTAGTTTCTTCAAAAAATTCGTCTACAGAATACCTGGCAACGACAAACGTACTAATCTGTGGCACGATAGCATCATGGGGAGAGAACCTCTGGCCGATAATGTGGACATAACAGATCTCAGAGACTGGCTGGAGAGAGTAGGAGTTAACAACTTATATGACCTTTCGAATTGGGATCAGCGTGGAGATTGGGCAGGTTGGGATTTTCATGGAGTCCCAGCCCGGTTATCTCTTCAACAAACCATGCTCGCAGATCTGCTGGAGGAAGACGCCCCTGTCAATAGATCCATGAAAGATAACTGGGGTTGGGGCCAGACAGGTGTATACACCACAACAGCAGGATATAGAGTTTTGCAGGCCTTAAGAAACAGCAGTCAAACTCTGGCTTTCTGGAAAAATGTTTGGGAACCTCTAGCCTTACCAAAAGTGACCTTCTTCTTCTGGACCGTGGTACACAATAAACTTCTAACGGGAGATAACCTGGAGAAAAGGAACATTGTAGGGCCTCACAAAGGCGTGTTATGAACCAATAACTTCGAAACAGCCCAGCACCTATTCATGGATTGCATTTTTGCTAAAGAGGTCTGGGGACTTATTCTACAGGACTTTCAGATTTCATTCCCTCCCCAGAATTCTGTTTCGGATCTCTTTGCCTCTTGGAGTCTTTTCTATCCCCAACGAATCCCTTCCAAATATTTTTGGCACAAAATCTGGACAGTGCTTCCCAAATATGTATGTTGGCAGCTTTGGTTGGCACGCAATCAGCTGATTTTCAAAGAGTTGCGGCACTCCCCGCTGCAAGTAGCTGCAAAAGCTAAATCCTTCCTCCTGGAAGCGGCCCAACAGCAGTATTTAAAAGAAGATCCCTTGTAACTTCCCGAGGAAAAGAGGTGGCTTGGCCCTCTAGTTCCTTATCCGCGTAAGTATCTCCTCTCCCCACAAACTGTCAATCAGGATTGGCGCATAAGAGATGATGATGACACTTTTCAGTCTTGGTGGCAGTCTCAAAATCTAACCACAATTTTCTTTGATGGGGCGTCCAAAGGGAATCCTGGTGTCGCCGGTGCTGGGGGGGTCATCTACTCCCCGGATGGGTCTTCAAACGACTGTTTCTGCTGGGGATTAGGTCATAAATCCAACAATCAAGCTGAGATCCTTGGGCTACTCAAAGCATGCCTTATTGCAAGAGACAAAGGAGTCAAAGACCTTCAAGTTTTTGGAGATTCAGAGATAATAATAAAAAAATTAAACTTGGAGGCACGGTTCAGCAATGTTAGCCTCAACAAAATTTTGGTCAGATTGAAGAGGGTTCTTCTAGACTTCGACTCTTGCAAGTTATATCATATTCTTAGAAAGTCAAACAGTGAAGTTGATCAGATGGCGAACAAAGGCAGCTCACTCATGAAAGGGCTGCTAAATGTAAACAATGAAAGTTTTGTTCAAATTCCCTGAGAATGTAGTAGATCAAAAGCAGCAGCAGTTAGAAATCTGCATTGTAATAGGGGTCGCTTTGGCAAAGACCCATTATCACTTCAGATAAATAAATTCCATACCCGTTATAGTTAAAAAAAAGAAGAGAGAGTAACAATTGGCTTTAATTCGCGTTGGCAATGACCTTCTGGTTTATGCAATTCGAACAGAGATAATAAAATAACAGTAAAGCAGAGATTTGGAACAATGGTGGCTCATTGCACAGTGCTGGGAGGTTTACCACACCGTGGAGGAGGAAGCAGGTGGTTTAACGCAACACGGTGTGGAATAAGCGGTTTACTGCACAATGCAGGAGCAAGAAAACCTTTTCGCACAATGGTTTTAACACAGAAGAAAAGTGGTTAATGGTTTTGTGTGGTGGAGTGCGATACGATGTGGGAGCGTGGCATGGCGGGGAGGGCGTTGGACAAAACTGCCTATTTCGCAACCTTGACTGGCGTTAATCATCGAATAGAATAAAATGCGAAATGGAGCATGGGCGGTTGGATCCGTGGATGATGATCGGAAGATTGATGAATGTCACGGGTTTAAAGAGGTGGGACCCAGGAATTCTCTAAGCGAAGGCTTAAGTAATATAGAGTTATGCAAAATGGGTTAATATATGGGAAACATGTTAAAATGATATTGGATTTAAATAATATAATGGATGACTATATTTTAACTGGGATATAATGTATGGAAGGATATTAATATAAGTGAGTGGGGTAAGGGGGATTAATATGTAAATGAGGTTAGGGATAACAATTAGCTGGAGGTTAAACGGGATAAGCGGTTTGGTAAATATATAAATATAGGGGAATTAATGTAGTATAAAACTATGTGTAAAAATAATATAAGGGAATGATGTAGTAGGATAGGGATATGTAATGTGGAGGGGTAAATATAAAATATAATCTAATACATTATAAGGAGGTATTCTATTGGGCGGGGAGTTAAATAAAAAAGGGAAGGCGAGGGGCCCAATACATATTTAGCACTTTAAACTATGGGAAAGTGGGTTTTGGGTGTTTTATTAGAAAAGGGGAATTAATAAAGGGGAAGGGAATTTAGGGAAAGGTTTTTTAGGATGGAAAAAGGGGTTTTTGGAGGGGAAATGGTTAGACTAAGGGGAAAGGGATATTAGTAAAGGGAAAGGGCTAAAATGAGGGAGAGAGGGATATTTTACAAGGGGAGAGTGTTTAGAATGGTGTTCGTAATATGAGATGAACCAACAGTGCTTTCTATGATTTTGAAAAAAGTGTTTCTGCATACCCTTCTTTTATCTTTATCCTAACATTTTATTTCTTTTCTTGGGCGCATTTGAGCTTGCTGACCCTTTTATTTTGTTTTAGTAGAAAAACTAACTACTTCTAACCTTATGACATCCAATGGCTTAGATTAAACTAATGATCTCGTTTATTAACTACTGATCTGCCAAGATTAAACCATTTGGCTAGATCTTTATTCTCTAACTATCAACATGAAATTTAAAGCATGAATGATCAAGATTAAACTATTTGATCCTCATGGACTGTGGTCTTTTTGACAAGCTGTACACAATCTACTTTGCAAATGTAAACTAATAGTAGTGGCATTTGAATGTGCAAGACTTTCATGATCTATTTTGGTGGGGTTCATATTTAATATTCTTTTTTTAACTTTGTTTCTTTTTGTCTTTTGAGTGTTCTTTTAGGACATAGCCTCTTTTCATTTTTTAAATATGGGAAAACATTTGCAGAAAGCAAAGGTATGTACAATATTATAAGATTTTAACATAGCAAATTCAAAATTATGAATCCTATTATTATAGGACCCTAACAACAGGTTTGCAACTAGTGGGGTCTCCCAAAATATACTCTACAGTACGTTGGAGTCCATAGTAGCGTTGTCTAATGTGTAACCGTTCGATGAGAGTGTCCCTTGATATTTATCATGCGTGGAGAATAGTCCTATATACTTCCATACATGGGACGTGATATCACCCTTGGAATGCAACATAGGTTGTTAGTGAGAGCTTCTACGCTTAACGACGCCATAACACATATCTAGACCAGACCTCTAGATATTTGCGTTAATTCCAAATGCTCCTTAGGTTAATTGAGGTTTATTTTAATGTTGATATGAAATTAAGTTTCGATTTTTGGCTCAAAATAATTTCACTTGAATTCCTAAGGTGCAGCTAAATGAGGAAAAAAAATAATTTTGATTTCGATGAAAGCTAAACCAATAACGGAAAAGATCGCAAACAGTAATGCATCAAACAAAATCCCCCCAACTAGCTTTCACTTTTCACTTTTCAAGGATGCAAATTCTAAAAAGTAAAATGATTTCACTTTGACTATCCCAAATGCAACTTGTTGAAAAGTAAAATAACTTCTACTTTCACTTAGATGCACTTAAATCAACAATTTGTTTTTTTTTTTTAGCTTTGAATGATAAAAACTAAACTAATGCAATTAATGTACTTAACAAGCTTCACTCATTGAAAAAATTCAATAAAAAATTTCAAAAACTATCATTTCAATGCAAGTGATCTTATGCATTCAGCAAAAATTAATTCTTGAAATTAACACTAAATAGATGTGAAAACCAATTTCTTTGAACAAGCACAAAGTTCACTACTGCCCTATGACAAAGAATCAATATTTTTTGATCAACACAAGTAGTAAACATATATTTTAATTGACTTGCAACAACAATACTCAATCAAAACAAAATTTTTACCACTTTAACTCACAAAACCAATTTGTGCTTATGAAAGAGACTGCAAACACTCAAAGCAAAAAATAACGTAATCAAAGCAAAGAAAATATTCCAAAGATCAAGACACACCAAAGATTTAAAAAAATACACTGAAAAATCTCTATCTTCTAAGACCAGTGCAACCCACTAGTTCACACCAATGGCCTACAACATCTCTGTTCCAACAAAAACCAGCAGCGCTATAGTGTGTCGTACAAAAACGCGTTGAGTTAGGAAAAGAGGGATAAAACAAGCAATCTCTGAAAGAAAAATTTAGACATGATACTTTAAAAAATTAACGGGTTATTTTTATTTTATTTTTTATTTTCATTGAGTTAAAAAAATGAATAATTTTATATAAAAAAAATATTATATTACTTTTTAAAATAAAAATATTACATTTAAAAATATTATATTCAAAATCTAGAGTTCAAAGATAGTAAATTGACTATTTTACTTTAATCTTATTTTAATTTATAATTTTATTTTTTATTTTTTCATTTTATTATTATTATTATTATTATTATTATTATTATTATGTAATTTAACTAAGTTAAAATGTTAAACAAGATCAATAAACATCATTACAACATCTCTACCAAAAAAGACCTAGGTACAATACAACGTGAGTAGATCTAATGATTAAGAGCATGTATTTGAGTAAAATAGATAAATTTTAATCATCTATTTTTAACTACTATTAAATATATTTCATAAATATTAAAAATATTAAATATTAAATTAGATAAATATCAATTTCTTAATCATAATTATAACTATATATATATATAAAATTATATTCATTAAAAAAAATATGTCATGCTTACCCACGATTATCATAAACAAAGTTTACACTTACAATATTCTCGCAAACATTAACATTTTATATATATATATATATATATATATATATATATAAAATGCTTAACCACAATTATCATAAACAAAGTTTACACGTACAATATTCTCGCAAACATTAGCATTATCCATGCTATTGTGATGAAAGCAATAACATTATCCCTGCTTTTTAACTATTTATTTTATCAAAATCCTAAAAGAATTGCATTACTTTAATTATATAAATAAATAACCCCTTTCCATAAGTGTTTCTAATTACGAGTAAATCCAGCTTTAAAAATATTATAATCTTGGTGATATTACAAGAAGACGTGCATCTTACCCACTAATTAAACATGCCAAAGGAATCATACAACAAAGAAGGCGCTGTTAAGCCATCCACCAGAACTTTCCTATGCCATTGTTCTTGCTGGTTTCTTGGTTGGCGAAAATGGTTTCAAACCAGAAGTCTCGAGTTGGATTAGTGGCATGAGGTGCTGAAGGGAGATTATTAAAAAAATAAGCGGCATGTATATTATTTCTTTATATTTTATATTTATCCTTTTAAATGAAGTTTTTGTTTCATTTCATATGTATTATTTCGTTATATTTTATATTTATCATTTTAAATGAAGTTACGGGATGGTGACACAACCTTGTTTTGCTCGCATATTATTTATTTATATTTTATATTTATCTTTTTAAAATGAAGTTAAGAAGTGAATAGTGCCTTTTTTATTTATTTATTATGATTTATGAAAATAAATTTCGTAGTGCTTTTTTTTTTTAATTATGAAAATAAATTTCGTTTTCATTTATTTATTAATAAAAGAAATCATAAGTATATTTATCTTTTTAAATGAAGTTTTTGTTTCATTATATGTATATATATTATTTCTTTATATTTAGGTCTATAGGCCTTCTCTTTTGAATTAATACAGTTGCTTTTTCGTCAACCAATTCATTTTGATAATGACACATGTCACTAGTAAGATGTGTGCAAAAAATCATAAAATCATAAAATCATTTCCAAAAATAAAATAATACTATACCTTTATCATAAAAATCATAAAAGATAACCGTTCAAAAAAACAAAGAAATATACCTTCATCATAGCAAGTTCACATATTTCTCTAAATTTTTAGGAATTTTTCATCATATATATATAAAGTTAAAAAAAAGCATAAGAACATGATAACTTTTTACCAAAACATGATACTGAGTTTCCATTTCTAATTTAGGTGTAGTTCGATGGATGAAAAGTTTTTGCAGAGCTGCGATAATCCGGAGTTGAAGATGGCATTTAGGGAACACTTGATTTCCAAAAGCAGATCGTGGAGACCTCGTCTGGACAGCATCCAGGAGACCGCCTTAGCTCATTAAGCCTATCTCTTAGCATTTCTAGAATTGTAAATTGTTTGTTTTTCTGTTAAAGATTTATTTGCTTCGATTCTGAGGAACAATTTGTGTATTGAAACGAGTAACACTGAATTTGCCAATTATGCAAATTTGGTACTTAATCTAATATGATTCATTCATTTTTCCTATTCAAACGGCGGTCATTTTTGGGTTTTTTAATAACTGTAACACTCTTCCATTAAGTTGATTTAATTGTGATGCCCTTCATACGTTTTTATCTTGCAAAGAGGGGCAGTTACTTTCAAAGCCTTTTGCTTGAAATCAGTGTTAATATTTTTGGGCTGCTTTAAGAAATACATTGAGATTTATTCTTCTGTTTATTATTTTTGTTTTAAGAATTTTATTATTAAAAATTGTGTCATGTTGGAAATATAAAATAATAATAAATTAGAATTTTATTTGTATTTGTATTAAAAAAATAGAATATTAGAAATTATAGGAAAAATATGAGCATAGGAAGTAAAAGCGAAATTAGAGCTTGAAAGAAAATTTGAGAAGATATAATTTGAAATGAAAATTTGAAACGATGAAAAGAAAAGAAAGAATGAGACTTTCCTATGTCTAAATAACAATCTCTAATTTGTTTTTGCAATTTCAATTTGATTCTCACATTTATTCGATTTAGAAACATATAAAATCTAAAAATTAGAAAAATACATGATAATAATTTTTTTGAAAACAACTTCTAAAAAGATAGTTTTCTTTTTTATTATGCTCGAAATTTTAACGACTTCTTAAAAGTTGTTAATTTCGCACTATCACTTCTATCCAGCGTCATAATTTCTTGTTATTTCATGGTTTTAAATATGATTATTAAGTTTTTTATATCAATATTTTTATTTTTAAATATATTTTTTCCAAAAGTCTATGCAGTGTCATAATTTTTTGTTTTTCCAAAAATCTATGCAGTGTCATTTTTTTGATATAATTACTGAGTCTATTATTTATAAATAGATATTTATATTACAAATTTTACTATTTAAATATATTTAATAATAATAAATATCTGTTTTTAAAAAGAATATATGTTTTTAGAATATATTTATGTTTTTAAAAAGAATAAATATATGTTTTTAAAATGAATTCATTATTTGTTATTATCTAACCACTTACCTTGGTCAAATTCAATATTATTGACATTAAGATTTTGAAGAATTTCTAAAATTCCTAGATGTATATTTTCTACCTTTTTGAATTTGAACTTTTAACTTTTTACAAGAAGGGATGCATTCTTAATTATTAGAATTATTAGAACCACTCAACATGTATTTAAAATAGGTGTAGTCTAAATAAAATAGTTATTTTTCGTTGTAATCTAACAATACAATTTTTAACCACATTATAATTTTTTTTTTAATAGATCATTTAGCATGCATAAATGTGTCTTTGACAAACTCAATTTTTGTAAATTAAAATATCATCTCATCTATTAATTAGATTGCTTTTGAATATGACATAATCAATTTAATATTTAATATTCTAGCATCTTGTTGACATTCATGAATATTTTAGTTACATATTATAAACTTAAGAAATAAATTTAAGTTTAACGTCTCAATTGTAATTTTTATTTTCTTGTACAACTTTTTTTATTTGAAAATCCTATCGGCCTCTCTTTGCACCTTTTGGAGCAACTGCTAGTTTATATTTATCTTTTTAAATGAAGTTACGGGATGGTGGCACAGCTTTGTTTTGCTGGCATATTCTTTCTTTATATTTTATATTTATCTTTTTAAATGAAGTTACGGGATGGTGACACAACCTTGTTTTGTTCGCATATTATTTCCTTATATTTTATATTATTTTTTTAAATGAAATTAAGAAGTGAATAGTGCTTTTTTTTGCATTATGAAAAATAAATTTCTTTCTGATTTATTTATTAATAAAAAAAACAATAAGTTAAATACTTCTAAAATAACTAAAAAAAAATTAAATGAAATTTATAGTTAAATTTTTAATTAATTAAAATATATTTATAATAATTTTTTTAATTTAAATGATTAAAAGAAAAACTTTACTATCAAAATTTTTAAAACTCATCACTTAAATAAAATTATAATTTTAACCAGATTTCTAAAAATTTAATTAAAAAAATAAATAAATTTATTTACAAATTAAGTTATTGTAATATCTTTATATCACATTATTTTAGAATAAGTTTTTAATATGATTTTTTGGAAACTTTTCCTGATCTAATTTGTCTAAAATTCGGCAAGAATTCATTGAAATCACAAATTTGAAGGGTAAACTCTACACAATGGAAGTGCCCCGGTGTTTTTCAAGGTGTTGAATCCATATATGCAGTAAAAAACCAATTTAAATAATACAAATCAAGATTTCACCTCAAAATTTTCAACTGGATTTCGGCCAGAAAATCCACGAAAACTCCAAAAAATCACATTAAAGACAACTCCATAATATATCTAGCCATAATATATATTTATATATTTATTTATTCACTAGGCACCTGAAACCTGAAAAGTCAATATGAATATAAATTATGTAAACACTTTTCAGAGTCTTCACCCATTCTGAAATGCTCGAGTTAAGGAAGGCATTGGATGTGATAGCAAAAGTCATTAAACTATCCAAACAGGTTGGGATGAGTGCAAAGTCAGATACTTAGCACTAGTCAAAGGAGTTGGACACAACATAATAGTTTTTTGCCGGAATCTGGTAATTTTTTTTCTTCAAAAAATTAGGTAGTTGGAGTGTTTGAATTGTATTTTTGATAGTGGAAATAGATTCAACACCATCAAAAACCCTTAGGGCACCCAAAATACTGAAGTTTAACCACTTAACCCAGATTTTCAAAAATCTTTGCTTGAATTTTTCATAATGTTACTGGAAATTCTAGATTATTCTATAAGTTTTTTAGACTCCACCTAGCCAACCATATCCATGGTGCTCCTAAGAGCATGATACAAATATATACTTGTGCATCAAAAATTTTCAAAACTAGAAAAGTAGAGTATGTATGCCTTAATAAACTTAGTAGTCAAATCACTATAAGAAGGTGGATTCCTTGTCCCACAAATAAGATTATCTCATACACTAATTTGATATCTGAGTTGATCGTAACCTTAAACTTAAATAATAATAGTAATATGTAAATATTAAAAATAACTCTCCCTAAAATAATTAACATAATACAAATATATTTAATGTATGTAAATTTTTGTTATACATCTCATATAAGTATTTTTAATGCATGCAAATTTTTGTTATACATCTAAGATTTAAGATCTTATTAGCAATTTGCACGAGATTTGTGCGTCTTTGTTTTATTTTATTCCTTTTCCTCGATTTTGGGAGTTTGCATAACATGAATTTATAAGAAAAATGATTGACGTGGAAATGTTCATTGATGGGTTGTTATTGTAGATTATATTTTTTTATATAATTATACTTTTATTTTTACGTGAGTGTTTTTTAAGATTAAGTTGAATTCTAGCATTTAATATTTATACAAATGTGTTTTTATACATTAGGTATTATTTTATTTAAGGCTTTATGCATGAAGTTGGGTTATATATATATATATTTTAAAAGAAGGTGTATTTTGGGTGACAATAAACAACTCGATTGAGTTATTTTAAGTGTTTGAGTGAGCAATCTTTGAGCCTTTGATCAAGCAGTTTAAATAATGTAACCTGAGGTTAGCTAGAAGCTCGATTGAGCTAGTGACTTCATTAAGTCATGTTTTTAAAATTTCCCGTTAACACAACCTAGGCATGGAATTAAAAAAAGTGGCTCGATTGAGCTACGAGCTCTATCGAGCCTTAAAGCTAGATCGAGCTATAGGCTAGATCAAGCTTTAAAGCTAGATCAAGCCTTTATTTAATCATGTTAAGGGCTCGATTGAGGGTTTATTAAACCCTCGATCGAGCTATTTGAATTTCAAAATCAAGCACTCAATCAAGTGTTTTAAGTGCTCGATCGAGCTGCTGAGGTCTTAAAAATCACAGATTTAGCACCCTTTCTGCATATTTCTCTACAACCCCATTTGTACCTTAGCATATTTAGGGTAAAAAATTGTTCTTAAGCAGTAGAGTTGATCATGCTGGATTCGTGAAAGAATCCTCCATCTAATGACACATGAGTTTGACACTTTCAAATTGATATGATATTTTTCATATAATTTCTAATAAACATAATGCTTGAAATTCTTTTCGACACTTTCAAAGGGGTTAAATAAAAATTCAATAACATAACATATACATAACAAAAAATTTCAAAAAATACCACTATCTTCATTTATGAGTCCTCTTCAAAAGGGTACTCTTGGTTTTTCAATTTATTTAAAGAGAAAAAAATGTTATGTGAACACATGTGTCTCCAAAATGCAATTGAAATATTACTTTGCCATCTTCGAAAAATAATAAAATATATTTTATGGAATTTTTTTTTTCAATATGGAAAAATTAGATCTCTTCGTGTAGATCATGCTCATATATATATATATATATATATATATATATACACACACACACACACACACACATTAGACTAAGTTATGCTATGTGAACACACACATACCTCTTAAGATGTGCCAAAATTTGCAAGAATAAGTATTGCATTTAATGGAAATTTCAGAGATTATACGACACTATTTTTTTTTGCAAAAATTTTTATTAGGACAACAACATAATTATCCACATATTTTCTTTTTACTCCGAATCAAAATTCACAATGCTTGTATGAATTTTGAGGGCTTCAATTCGAAAAAGAGGAAAAACTTGAAATTTCATCGCCACATTTGGCCCAAAATTGTAACCCATCTTCATGCATTCACCCTTAAATTTGGTCGATTATTGTTCATTTAGGATTTAAAATATTTCTCCTAATTAACATAATTAAGCACAATTTTCTTATTTGATATTTGATTATAATTTCTCCATATTATTTTTATAATTCCACATGGCTTAGTATGTACAAAGTATCTCATCCCTTCACACAAGGAGTTGGATGTCTTGAATACACCATCTACCGCTGTTACTCCTCCTGCGCCCCCATCCTTTCAGGCTCCCCCATCTGCAAGCCACCCTTCAAGGACAAAATCTTCTACTGCAGGCACAAACACAACTCCACTGCGCCCACCTTCCCCTAGGATCACTCGATCACACACGACTGCTACTAGTCTCTCATCGAATATTCCTCTCTCTCATCCTCTTTCATCTTCTTATTTATCATGTTCATATTGTGCTGGTATCGAGCCCTCTTGTTCCTCGGGTCTTCCCATGGGCATCCCTCTCATTCCCTGCCCCGCATCTCAGCCACCTCCCACCTTCTTTGACACCCCCCATTCTATCTCAGAGCCTCCATCTCCTTGATCTGTCTCTGATGTTTCCTCTGAATCCAGGGGGAGTCATCCTTATTTTCTCAAGTCTCTGGTAAAAGCATCATCTGATTCCATTGGAGGTCTGGGTATTATTCCACCCCCCCTCTCCATAAAGCCACCAGAGGCAGACATTCCTTTATTTCTAAGGCTATCATCCAAGCTAGGTTGGATGTGGGTGAAGGCAAACAACTCACTCTTGACAGGGTCCTTAGAGCACCGACAACCCTCCCTGAGGTTACCCAATGAAGTGTTTGTCTTTCAACTTCCGCGGTTTGGCTAGTCTCGCCAAAAAACAAGCCCACACGATATTATTTGACAAAAATTTGGTGGATGTAATGTTAATTCAAGAAACACTTGGACTTGTTGATCAAATTGGACATGCCCTCCAAACCCTCAGACTCGGGTGGACCTTCCATGCCATTGATGTCTGAGGAAGATCTGGAGGCATTGCTTTGGGAATTAATCCGTGCTCAGTCAACCTCCTTAATCTCTGGGGCGGGGGGTGGGGGGGAGGGCTTCATTGAGGCAGACATTTTCTCATCTTACCTTGGTCGTGCATTCCATCTTATGAACGTGTATGTACCCTGCAAAAATTGGGATAATTTTTGGGAGCACCTTATCAATCTCTCTTTCATGAACGCAAACAACATCATACTTGGAAGGGATCTGAATTTTTCTATTGGTCATGCTGAATCTTGGGGACACTCTGCTAAGATTGACCCATTATCAGAGGCTATAGGGTCCTTATTGGATGATCATCATTTGGTATAAATCCCTTCAGCCCATCTACAACCTACTTGGAGAAATCGTAGGGTCAAGGAGGCTTTTCTAGCTAGAAGATTAGATCGATTTCTGATTCATGAAACAATTCTAGATAATATTTCTAATTTCTGATAGTGGGTGGGCTCGGGAGGCTTATCTGACCACTCCCCAATTTATTCGGAACTTGCTGAGGATTCCCGAAAACCTAAGGTCCCCTTTAAATTCAATGCGACTTGGTTAAAGGACGCAGATTACTTTAATCTGATCTCAAATGATTGGGTATCTCAACCTCCTACCCCTGGTCAATCCCCCTCGACATCATTTGCATCTAAGATGCTCGAAGTAGAGAAATTAACAAAGGTTTGGGCAAAGGAGAAAAAAGTCAGGGATTTTCAAGCTATTCTGGCTATTGATAAGGAATTGGCTTCCTTGGAAGCTACTGATGGTGGGGGATTCATATATGACTTATTAAAATCCCACCTCACACATTTGGAATCTGAAAGGACCTAGATCTTGTAGGATAGAGAAGAAACTTGGAGACTCAGAAGTAGAGCCACCTGGTTAAAGGATGGAGATGACAACACCAAATTCTATCATCAATTTTCAAATGGAAGGATAGCCATAAACACCATTTTTCACCTGGCATATGAGGTTGGTCATAAGGCTCAGAATTTCCACCAACCTACTATTGGGTATTTCTCACTTCTGTCAGTTATTTAAAGCCCCTCAGAATGCTTCCCTGGCTGGAATCATCAAGGTTGTTGGTTTATTTCCCCGTTTTGTGGATAAGAATGAAGAGGAAAACCTCATTAGACCTGTTTCTATGAGTGAACTTCAGGAGACTTTGAAATGGTTTAAGAAGGACAAGAGCCCGGGTCTGGACTTTCATTGCCCTCATCCCCAAATTTTACTCCCCTTTCAATTTCTCTGATTTCAGACCTATTTCCCTCTATAATTGTGTATACAAAATCATAGCCAAGATTATTACCAACCATCTTAAGCCCATTTTATCTAAGCATATCTCACAAGTGAATAGTTCGCTTTCCTTGACCATCGTCAGTCCCATGAAGCCATCGACATTGCACAAGAGGCCTTACATTCCATTAAGATCAAAAAACTTAAAGGCATCATTCTGAAGATTGATCTTTCAAAAGCCTTTGATCACACTAACTGGTTATATATTCTCATGCTTTTAACTCATCCAGGGTTCCCCATTCTATTTATCATCTGGATTATGTTTCATATAACTAATGTATCCTTCAGTATTCTAATTAATGGATATACCTCTCCCTTTTTCCACTCCGAGAGGGGTCTTCAGCAAGGATGTCCATTGTGTCCCTTTCTATTTCTCTTCATTACGTCGACTTATTTCGAAGGAGAAAATGCAAGGTAGACTACGGGGTATCATAATTGCAGATGTATGTTCTGTTTCCCATCTCCTATTTGTGGATGATGTCCTAATTTTTCTCAATGGTTCCATCAAGGACTCCTTTGTATTCTTTGCTATCTTAAAATCCTTCTGTCTGGCTACTGGTATGGAATGTAATAATCATAAATAATCTCTAACAACCATTGGTTTATCTCAATAGGAATTTTCACATCCTTTGCCTTGTTTTCCTTTCACTCTTCTTGATTTAAAGGAAGGTATTAAATATCTTAGTTTTCGATTAAAACTGTTTGACTACCATATTGCTAATTGGAAATGGCTGATTGCTAACATAGAAAAAAGAATATCATCCTGGTATCATTGCTGGCTATCGAGGGCAGGCCGAATTATACTAATTAAATCAGTGATGGAAGCTACCCTGGTGTACTGGATGTCCCTGGCCTGGATTCCAAAGGGTATTTTAACAAGGATATAGTAGATATGTTGTTGATTACTTTGGAAAGGAAATCGAGAAGGACACACCTTTTCTTGGATCCGATGGGATCATATTGCCTTGCCTAAGAAGTGGGGAGGTTGTGGATTGAATAGTATTGATGTATTTGTAAAGGCCTTGGAAGCTAAGATGGGTTGACATGTTTTGAATTCTCATAATCTAGACACAGGTTGTCACTCAGAAATATATCAGGCCTATGAAACTCTTAGATTGGATCAGAAGTACTAATTGGAACAGAGGTCACATCTTCACTATATGGAAAGCGTTCCTTAACTCACTCCCCTAAATGAGATGTGGTTTGACTTGGAGAATTAGATTGGGGAACTTGGATCGTGTAGTTCTGGATCCTTGGACTGGAAGTGGTAACGTGTACCAACTCCCTCATGATCTTATACATTACTTGTCTAGTATTAATATTAATCATATTGCTCAGAGAGCTGATCCTAACTCCACCTCTCTATTTTTCCAAGGATGTAAATCTACTGAGCAACTTGATATCCTTGAACTATGGAGACCAAATTGGAAATATTACACTGCTGCCCCCTTTGAATCCCACATTCGTATCACTATAAGAGATGATGAACTTATCTGGTCACATGCTAGGCATGGTGTTTACTCGCCCAAAGAAGGATGCTCTTTCATTTTCTTGGATCATAAGCCACTTGATTCTGTCTGGTGGAGGAACTGCCTCTGGAAATTAAAATCCCCCCCGCCCCCTTGTGATCCAAGCTTTTTATGTGGTGTGTTATCCACAACAAGGCTTCTACCGCTGATAATATCCTCAAGCGATCATTTCATGGCCCCACTTGGTGTACTCTCTACAAATATGACTTTGAATCCATTGATCACCTTTTCCTCTTTGGTCCCTCCACTTGCTCCTTCTAGACTCTGACTCTCTCCCACATAAGTACACACCTTCGATGGTGTTAGAGTCAGTCTTGTCATCCCTCCATCAGAGATCATTTTTCTTAATGCATTTCATTTTTTAGGTGTCTCATTCAGCTCATCAATCTGCATTCTGTTAGGGGCATGCCATTGACTGACGGAAGGGCTTGGTTTTCTTGTTTCCCTCATGTTTTTACCTGCTGGGTTGGTTAAAATTTCTCCAAAATCATCAAAGTTCATTTCAAGTCATTTGCAGCCATAGATGCTATTTTGGTCAAAAAGAGTCATTTTAGTTTCTGAGTCTAGGGTTTGGTATTCTGAAGTGTTAAACAATGCCCGCAGGCTATGAGGAGGTTTTCAATAAGTTCTCAGTTCAAAATTTTAATCATCAAACATGCACGAGGACGTTTCTTGTTCAAAACTCTGTTTTGAATAAGAAATTGTGAAATTTGTTTTTGTAATAAGATGTATCTTTTCACCATGTTGTACTTCACCATGCAAACTCTGGTCCTCCTTTGCCAAGGATCAATGCCACCAACCCTGCAAAAAATCAACCAATTTCATCATTTAAAACTCAGAAAGTCAGTAAGGAAACAAAAGGACAAAGTTGAATTAAATGAAAAAGTGCCAAAGGTAAAAAACATTACAAAATGGGTTTTGGAGAAGAAAAAATTAAAACCATGTCTATATGAGATATTTTTCAAAGCTATTAATTCATTTGCAACAAGTGTTATGGAGAAAATATCAGAGAGAAGTCGAGTTTGAAAGTTGAAGAGCAAAACTGTCATTGGAGAAGACGCTGACTGTGTGTTAAGTTGCGCGCGACGCATTGGGCATAGGCGCGTCGCATAGGCGCGACGCGACGCATAGAGAAGTTTTACACCGTGTGTTTTTCTAAGGGCGCAACGCACCCATTGAATGCGGCGCATTGGGCTTGCACGTGGCGCACAGAGCCCCAAAGGCCGAAACTTATCTTCCTTCATCAAAAACTCAGTTTGATTCAGTTCTTTTGTTACCAAGTAAGTGTGCGCGCTTGATATTTGAGTTTAATTCCTGTTGGGTGTTATTTGAAGGAGGTATTCAAAGAGTCTAATTGGTGTAAGAATAAACCCTATACCTTTATTTCAATATGCTCCCAAGGGTTTAAAAATAAGTGATTAAAAGTTGAACTTTGGTGCTTAAGCTCTCATTCCATTTTCATTGGTGCTCTGGTCATTATTATCATTGTTACTACTGCTAGTACTATGACACTATTATATCACGATCCCTCTCCTATTCCTACTGTCCCATATCCCTTATTCCCTTTTATTCCCATGTTTTTGAATCCTCAAACCCTATCATTTGCCATCATCTCCCTCCCTTCCTATCATTGGTGAAATCCTAAGTTCCGAAGCATTCAAAGGCTGT
>CM076584.1:350873823-351120971 GCA_034641835.2 Pinus albicaulis
ACAACACATGTCAACAGTCACATGTCTTCATCTTCATTCAGTGGGTTGCCATCAAGGACAACACTCTGCATCATATTTCCAACATTCTCCCCCTTTGGACTTGATGGCAACCACGATGGTGTTTGACTACCACAACAGATAGATACATTAAGAATACAATGACACCATGTCACATTCTCCATTCTTTGACACCATTAGCTTCATTCAAACACCATGTCACTCTCCCCCTTTGACATCAAGGGCAAAGGGCGGATCAAAGCCAACATACTCTCCCCCTTTTCTCCTCATGTGGAAGAAGCATTCTACAGATCTGATATGTATTGAAGTGACCAAGCTCCCCCTGAGTTCAAGCTGAATCTTCAAACATATTTTCAATAAAGTACATGACTCTATGAACTTCCTATCACCAAAGACTCATACTTACATCAAATATCCAACCAAGTGGATTTACATATAAGACTCAAGTACCCAACCAAGTGGGTTTACACATTTCAATTCAGCTACCCAACCAAGTGGGTTTACAAAATTTGACTCAGCTACCCAACCAAGTGGGTTTACAAATTTGACAAGTCCTTACATGACTGAATATTACAATTTTACAACATGGGTCTCATCAAGACCTTTTCACCAAATTACAAAAATGAACATTTAAGACCAACATCTAGATAGTCCTCAAGAAAGAGAACATTTCTCAGAATCAACATAATGCCAACAATGCATTATACTCAGCAACGCTAATGCTCCCCCTGAATCTGTGCATCCAAGCATCCTTTTCATATGACTAAGGCTCCCCCTTAGTTTGTGCATCTTGAACACTTTCACCAGCAAATCATCAAGGCATCTTTATCAAAACATGAGAAATAGAATTATGAGAACTGGAACACCACCAGAGATACCAAACAGTATCAGAGATACCAAACATCACTGCAGCTGTGCTGAAGAGAGCTGACTCCAAGCAAAAATTTGTCAGCAATCAGACATACGCAGTTTTCTGTGCAGGAACTCGCGTATATATGCGACTATGTTTCAGGAAACCCGCGTATCCACTACCATATTCTATATTTTGACCAGATCTGATCCTCTGTGAGGAAAAGACAGTGTTCAGCTTCTTTCTGAGATATTTGACTGCTTCCCTGGACTACAGATAGATAGAACAGTGTAATTGTGTCATCAAGCGTCATCCAATGGTGGTAGCATAAGCGCATTAGTAACCAAGTCTTCATATTCCGTGCAGCATCAATACATTCTTTCCAAGAGAGATTAGAACAGCATCTTCAAATATGTGTAAAGCAATCATCCATGTGGTCCAATATCACCATGATCATGTACCAAGTCATCACCATTTGAGCATGAGTATCACAAAAACCAAAGTATAAGCAGTCATATTGCCAACAATGCAATCATTAGAATTCAACCTGCTACTCCCCCTGGACCAGTGCTCCTTCTTAACTTGTGCAACAATCATTAGCAGTCAGACTGATGCTCCCCCTGAACCTCTGCTCCTGATCTTCAGCTGTCATCCCAATTCTCTTATTATCAATGCATACGCGACTGTGTCTGTTGGAACTCGCGTGTATACGCGACTTTTGTTAATATAACCCGCGTATGGAAAGTGAAGCATAGAAAATTTTTATCTTCCTTCATTTCGTCCTGAGCTTGTATCTCCTGTACCTGTCCTTTCCATATCAGATGCGTTGTCAGAAGTAAACATAACCAGAATAATCAAATCAACCATGAGAGACATCATACATTGCTCCCCCTGTGACGATACATTACTAAATCTGATAATGTATCCCACATTATTCCTGCAGTCAATAAGAGAAGTAAGATTCAGAAGCGGATGGCTGCAGTAGGGTCAGAATTCCCTACGTTTCTGATTGGTCCTCCTTCATTTTCCAAATTTGCTTGAGCTTTCCAACTGTGTGCTGAAAATTGTCCACTTTCCCATATCTGTTCATCCTGCATTATTTTTCTACATGTCCATACTTGTTACAAGAATAACATCTCATGTGTCCAGAGAAATAAGCATAAGAATCATAATGAGTACTTCTATTCTTCCTCCTTTTACAATTAGCTGCTTTATGTCCATACTTGTTACATGAAAAACAATATCCCTTGAAGCTACCAAAGTACCTTTCTGAATAGAATCTGTTTGTTTTAGGCTGAAATGATCTGCTCCTGTAATTTGCTGCAACATGCCCATAATTATGACATTTAAAACATTCAACGTTCTTGAATGAATTCCTTTGAGAATTCATGATTGTTGGTTGATCTTTTGTCTCTTTCAACACTTCAGGTTTTGCATTGACTACCTCTGAATTTTTAGCACTTCCTTGTGAGCTAGATTCACCTTTAATAGTTTCATGGAAACCAAGACCATGTTTGATAGCAGGAGATCTTTGATTACTCAGAATATTGTCCAAAATATTAGTACTATCATGAAACCTTAAAAGTTTAACCTTTTCTTCTAATTTACCTTTGAGAATATTTACCTCAACCTCCAAGTCTTGATATTGCTTTGTCATGCTTTCTTCTTTCCTTCTTCGATCTTCTACTTGATGATTCAGATTTAGAATCTCTTCTTTCAACCCTTTTTCTTGTTCTTCAAAAGTTTGTAAGAGTTCTTCATTCTTCTTGTTTGATGCTTCGAGATCTTCTTTGAGGGAGACGATTTCTGCTTCAAGTCTTGCATTCTTCTTGTTTGATTCTTCAAGATCTGCTTGTAGAAGTTCTTCATGTTCCTTGTATGATTCTTCTATGACAGACCAGATTTTTGCTCCAAGTTCTTCATTTTCAAATGATTGTAGAGGTTCCTCACTCTTCTTACTTGATGCTTCAAGTTTTGCTCGTAGAGAGATGATTCCAACTTCAAGACCTTTATTCTTCCCTTTTGATTTTTCCAGATCTGTTTTTAGAGAAACGTTTTCTGCTTCAAGTCCCTTACATTGATTGGTTACATTGTCATACAACCTTTGATACTTGTTCATCTGTTCTTTCATTCTAGAGATTAACTCTTTGGAGATAGAATCGTTTTCTTTATATGCTCTTAGTTGATCTTCAACTTTGATCTTGATAACTTCTTCTAGATCCATGACATTACTATCTTCACCATTGCATGCACAGGAAAGTGAATCACAAGAATAATACTCAATACCTGTTTTATCTTCTTCATTTTCTCCTGCACATGTTTTCTGAACTATCTTCATTTCAGTGGCCTTCTTCTTTTGCTTCTTTGCCATGAGCACTTGTAGAGCTTCGTCAGAGACTTCCGGATCCATACTGTCACTTCCACTATCATAACCCTTGCATATACAGTTAAGTAAAATACAAGAACAACGATCAATACCTGTTTCATCTCCTTCAATTTCTGCTATACATGATTTCTGAGGCATCTTCTTTCTTTGAGTAACCTTCTTCTTTTGCTTCTTTCCCATTGCGACGGATCTCCTTCAAGCGATCAAGCTTCTGCAGAAGGACCACGCTCTGATACCAATTGTTGGGAAAAATACTGAGAGGGGGGGGTGAATCAGTATTTACTGCATAATCAAATCTTTTTACTTTTCATTCCTTAAAACCCATACGCTACTTTCCTTCAGTAAACTAGCGTATATACGCGGATCCCCTTTATGAAACTAGCGTATACACAGAGATCTAGATATGTCATTAAATCTTCACTTCTATTATTCCATCATTCATTCATCAGATGTTCAATAAACAGTAAACATGTGCAGTAAGAACAGAATAAACCATCGCACAAAGCATCACACATGAACACCAGGATTTTTAGGTGGAAACCCAAATCGGGAGAAAACCACCGCTGCAGTTGCTCAGCCTTCAATATTTTATTATGGAGAAAACATCTTACAACATATGTGCTGGCGCAGACTTGACCAGCACGCAGGCACCCACCTGCGCTCGTTTACCAGCCTCTCCTGGAAGGGAGCTCCAACCCCCTGACTCGTTTACCAGCCTCTCCTGGAAGGGAGCTACGGCCCCCCGATCTCGTTTACCAGCCTCACCTGGAAGGGAGCTACAACCCCCTGACTGAAGGCTACAACCCTCAGCACCACCTTGGACCACGTTTCATCAAATTTCACACTGGATCCAACAACTTCAATAGAACAACACTTGCAGGCCACATTTCATCATATTTCCAAACTGGACCCTTTCCATTCTTTTAAGCACAAACATACATCACCAACAGATACTTATCAACACAGATCAGATAGCAGAAACACAGCAGAACATATCAGATATTTCATACCCCTTGCTTCAGCAAACCCTAGTTTGCATACGCGCTTTCACTTCACTGATGTCACGTATATACGCGCTGTCGTCCACACAAACTGGCGTATACCTCTGTACATATTTCACTGCGCATACGCGCTTTCACTTCAGCGAAGCCGCGTATATACGCGCTTCCTCTGCGGCGAAGTAGCGTATAGATCTTCAATCATTATAGAGCAGCATACTTCTTCAGATCAGATGTTCAGTTCAGATTTACCCTTTCACTTCAGACAGATGTTCGCCTCAATTCAGATCTAAGCCTTCCATAATCAGATCTAGTAGATACAAGTACATTTCAGATCTAGATCCCCTTCTTCATCATTGGTGCATCATACATTCAGATTCATCTTCAAGAGTAACCCTTTCCATTCAGATATACTTCACAGAGAAGTATTCATTCAAGCTCAGACATCTTGCACCCACACTCATCATTTTCATAATGAATTTTATCTCTTCTTTTTCAATACCATGAGCCCAAAACTACATTACTTCCGATGGTATTCCTGGACGGGGTCAATTAGGCGGATCATTACCCAATAAAATGGGTTAATACCATGGTGGTTACCCCTAGTTTTGCACTTTTTGAGCGCTTTTACCCATACACGACTTGGAACATTCCTTTCCGCGTGCATACGCGACTTTCCCTAGGCCAATCCGCGTATGCCAAGAGACATACTCTTTTTCATCATAGAATTAGCACATGTTGAATTCCTTTCTTCATTGCCTTCTGTACACACTGTAGATACATCAGATTTGGTTCATCAAACCATATTCTAACAAGCACAACTTCATCAAGTAATTTGCCATTATCTTCATCAAGTGGGTTGTCTTTCAAAGACAACACTCAGCATCATATTGTCAACAAACATCATATCACATCAGATTTACATCATTTACCAAGTCCATCAAGTCAAGAATAACTTCATCAGGTGGTTTGCCATCAAGGACAACACATGTCAATAGTCGCATGTCTTCATCTTCATTTAGTGGGTTGCCATCAAGGACAACACTCTGCATCATATTTCCAACAGTTTTATATATGAGAATGGGGTATTATTCATGAGGGTTATATGATATGAGTATGGGAAATGATAATGTTAATATATGGAATAAAATGAATGTAATATGATGATAGGTTAATGTTATATGGGAAGGGTGTAGGATGTAAATTTATATTAAGGGGGATGAGTGGAAGGTAAATGGGTAAATGGGGAAATAGGAGGTGAAATGGATAAGCATAGGTGAAATAAGAATGAGGGAAAAAATTTTAGGTAGTTTCAAATGACCATAACTTGTAACCATCAGAACTCTGACTGCAAATGAGCTCAATTTAGAAAATTCTGATAAAAAAATGACTAAACCCCCTTTGAATTGAAATGAAAAAAACATGTGTGACCATGACTCCCATTAACTTGACACTCTTTCAGAATTTGAATGAACCCTTCATGTAAGAAACTTAAAGATGTCAGAAAATGATCTAGAGGCTATGATTGCAGCCGTAGTCATAGGTTTAACTACTCAAAGCTGAAAATGATAAGATCAGGAAAACCATTTGACAATAAAACTTATTACCCTAACACACATGACTGGAATATGAGCGGTAAAACATGGAGCTTAGCATGAAACCAATTTATTTCGTAGAAATTCCAGGTATGGACCGAATCCCACATGTTAGTGATTTAAATAGAGGAAAAAACAACCATGAACCCAATATGATCCCAAAATATTCGTAGCATTTCCATCATTAATAAAGTGGAAGCATAACCATTGATTCTATAAAATGTTGAAAAGAGGAGAGTACTTAAGAATAGGGTACCAATGTTCTTTAACCCAGGACGCCATATGAGAGCCATCCATTTGCAGATAAAACCACTTACCCACCAAATCCTATTGTTATAATCCTACCACCCGATCCCAAAAAATATCGGAATGAAAAATGAGTTTCTAATAATCTAGATCAACCTTAATTAACTTCTTTCTTTTTCCACGAATGATGGAAAAAAAATTTCCTTGGATTACGAAATTGGGTTGAATAACCAGTGGGAATATATAAACATTGGAATCCACGTGTATAATTGCATGTACAGGAGATGTCCCAAAGGGATAGACTCCCGACTTGTGGTAGCCATGACTCTCTGCCTCAATAGTCGCATGTACCAACACATTGAGTAATGACACATCGCCACCCCAGTTTCCTTCAGTATCAAGTGAAATCCTACTGATAGATGCAAACGCTAGTTGTAAAATGGACACCACCGACACTCTGCAATCCCTCATGTATGTGTACCAAAGTAGACAGCATTACTAAAAAATACCTTATGTAGTAATATAAAAAAGAAAACTCGATAAAATATGTAGACAAGGTAAATTAATGTCACTTATCAATTAATGACAGCACTCGATGTAAGTTGTCACCGGCTCAATCCACTAGGAAACCCTTTCAAATAAAATAGACTGGCCAATCACCATAGAACCATTTCCTTTATAAAATCTAATCAAGCACACAATCGATAAATATCTTCAATGACGATGCAAACCATTAATGGATTGTCCCTCATATAATCAATGATCAACTTGGAAAATAAATATCCCGTGAGACCAAATAATAACCCCAAGAGACACTTTCGTGATTAAATTCAAAATTGAAATATGGTACCAACTCCACCAATCAAAATTAATTCACTTACGTAGTAGTAAATATCATTGGAAATCCTCCTATCGACCAATCCCAATAAAGAGAGGACCAGAAAGATCCATAGGAGCAAAGGTTCAAAATAAATACCATGTAAAACAACTAGCTAGTGTGTCTCAGATAGACCATAAATAAGAACAACATGTAGCAGCTAAGATTCTCGAAAATCCCTTGATTGACCATTCCCAAACCAAGGAAGGAGCAGGAAGATCCATAGGAGCAAAGGTTCAGAAGAAAGACAATGTAAAAAACCACCTAGTGCGTCTCAACTAGACCACAGAATATGCCAACAACTAGAGTGGAAAATAAATTTTTATTTGTGTACCTTGAAACAAAAGAACTAGTAGAGATCCCTAATATCATTCAAAATCAGGATAAAAATTGAATCTAGCTCAGATAATTATGCTTAGACGCATTGCACCAAACAACACTAGTAATTGCACCAATAAATTCTACATTTATTCCATCTACCTCCACACTCACAAAAAAATTTATCGCCCTTGTAAATTTTTTGGCTAATGCTTCCACAATCTTAACTTTTATCCTTAGCATCTTCTTCTTGAAAAAATTTTCGTAGAGATTTTGAAGTAGGCATATTGTCTACCAGCGAATATTCTATAGTTTGTCTCCACCCTCCTTTAAGTGAATCTAATCCATTTTTTCGATGACTGTCATAATTTTCAAAATAATAATGTACTGATAGTAGCAACCAACAGATAGAAGCAACATTCAAAATAAATTAAACAATCAAAAAACAAAAATTAAAACACTATCGAAGGAGACCCCGAAAATTACTCCAACTATGTTACTGCCTATCCATGTTCAGCGAAAGTGCCTTCGTTTCTCCTCTCACCAAGCACCTCTATTTTCGGCTTCCAGTGCCCTAAATCCCATCAGTTGTTTTCGACCTCCATCACTCTACTTCATGAAGAACCCATCAACAACATAAAGACAAACCTATAATCCTTTACTTTTTCCTTTTTTACTAGCGCCTTGTGTTGAAAATTTTAAGACAAAATATTTCTTTTGTCTTAAAGCCCCCTCCATGTAGTAGTGTCGAATGCAATGACATAAAAGTTGTCTCTAATCATATAAATAGAGATAGAAGGGACATAAGAGGGATTGATGTCTGAGAAATATTTGTAGGAAAAGTTGTCTCGTTCCTTAGAGTCAGCTACACCACCAAAACGAAGAACCCAAATTTTTTTTGGCTTTATATAAGATAACGTGAATGATAAGTGAAATAGCAACCTCGAAATAGGCGCTAGAGAGTAGTAGCATGCACACTGGCACACTCAGGGTGCACTATCAAAGTCAATTCTGCAAGTCATGTTAGATAATATTGTCTTCAAATGATATGGTTTGGTCTTAATTGTTAATTGTCTTAAATGAATTTAGTCTTAATTGTCATTGTCTTAAGTGTTCATTGTCTTAATATAAAGTTTCATATTAAAATATTTTTGTCTCAAGTTGTTTTTGTCTTAAATATAAAGTTTTGTCTTAAAATATTTTTTTCTTAAATTGTTTTTGTCTTAAAATATTTTTGTCTCAAATGAATTTTGTCTTAAATATAAAGTTTTGTCTTAAAATATTTTTTCCTTAAATTGTTTTTGTCTTAAAATTTTTTTGTCTCAAATTTTTTTTGTCTTAAATATAAAGTTGTTTTAAAATATTTTGTCTTAAAGTATTTTCGTCTTAAATATAAATATTTGTTTTAAAATATTTTTGTCTCAAACTGTTTTTGTCTTAAATATAAAGTTTTTTTTCTAAGTAAGTCTAATTCTATTATATGGTACAAAAGAGATACATATCAAGTCGTTCTCATTGAAACTGCAAAACTAGCCAATTCACGCGGGCAGAATGTTCAAAGAAGCGAAATTGGGACTACCCCTATTGGGGAAACCAGTCCAAAGATTAAACCAGTTCTGAGTAGAAGTGTTGCCCCAGTTGGGGAAACCAGCACACAACTTAGTCAAGAAAAATTTAAACAAATTGTGAATGAGAAAGTAAAGCAAAAAACCAGCATTGGAATTGTTACTAGTAGAGAAGGGTGGCCTCGTGGCGTTATTCCTGTCCCGACTTGTCATTCATCATGTCTTTAGGAGGTGGCTTTTCCACAATGAAGTGGTTGTAGTCATCTAAGGAGTCATCATCCTTTATCATATGGGAAATCGGTTCAAGGGTGGAGGCAGAGCACGTTCCCAGAGATGCGACATTGTCATCCTTGTCATAGTTATTGCCACACTCACTATCTGAGGAGTACTCAACAGTTTTGGTAGGGAGAGCCACCAAATAGATGGGGAGCTGAGAATGGGCTGGCATCAAGGTGGGTTTCGGCAAGTGCTTCTAAGAGCCTAAGCCAGTGGAGTTGGAAGGGACCTCTGAGAGGCGTTGTTATAGCATCATTTTTCACCCTTATGTGATTCATGATTGTCTCTTTGGCCTTGGGCACCCATTCCCACAGACTTGAACAAAATTCATAAAAAATAGTGTTAAAAATCCCATACGCGGGTATGCCCAGACTTTTCCGTGTGTATACGCGAGTCCATACACACTTTTCCGCGTATGCCATTAAAATCATTTAAAAATATATAAAAATTCCCTATTTTCGGGTTGGGTTGATGGTTACTCCAATAGTTCAACCACCCCAGCACGTGGCCAACTGTTTCCAACTGATTGAAACTACTTTGAGGGAGTATAAAAGCCCCTCATGTACATGGCCTAAGGGAGAGAGAAATTTATAGACATTATACTCTGTTGGAATCCCAATTCAAGTCTGATTTCTCGTGCCTCCTGCACTTTCCCAGATTTTTACAGGAAACCCTTGTTTCCTGGAGATGTTCATCCATTTATATGTCATCTCGTGTGCACAAGTCTTGAAAGTATCCTAGCGAGGCAAGGGCGGGACGGATCCAGACGACGGTCTGTTCGAAGATCGTGGAAGGATTCAAGTGATCTCTCCACTTTTTATTACTGTACATGTTGTTCTTAATGAAGAAGAACCATCTTGTTCCTGAATTCACGTGTTAATATCTGCATGCATATGTGAAAAGATTATTATTTAAGCATTTATTATGGTTTATATGATGTTTCACATGGATTTCACTGACATTTAGGATAAATATATGTTGTACAACTAGATTTCCGTGCACGTTTCTCCTTGGTTTTCAGGTTGAGGAGGAAGAAGGGTTGCTGTGGGTTTGGACCCTGAGGGATCTACATCAAACGTAGGATTATAGGTGAGTTCTACTATCGATGTTATCTAGGTTTTAGCATATAAGTGTGGTTGTGTGAGTCCTTCTTGAATAGCATGCCCTGATCTGTGGAGGTTTTGACCCAGCAAACCTCTAGGGAGTTATTTCCAGAAATAGAACTGGCGACTCCGCTGGGGATCGCATTCTTGTGATTCCCCTGTTGGGTGGTTTCAGCTGTTTTAAAGGTTTCCAACAGTTTTAACCATTATTTCCAGTCCAATTAAATTTTTCTCAGTCAGACTTAAGACCTGGTTCTTTATCCAGGCTTGATCTCTTTTATTTTTCATTATTTTCTTTTTCATACGCGAGTTTTTCTTAACACAGACGCATATACACGCAGTTTGCTTCAAAGGAAGTCGCGTATACGTGGGTTTCCTTTGACATGGTCGCGTATGCACGCTTGTTTCAAAACTGTCAAGTAGCATATGCCTAGGTAAAGTTTGAATTTTTTTATTTCTGGACTTTTTGGTCTTGTCTGCCTGTGGAGACCTGTTCCTACAGTGTCTTTATAGTCTCTGGATTGTGTTGATAGTGTTTATTAGTCTTTTTATCTCTTGTTTGGTTGAAGACTGGCTTATTAGGCAAATCTTGTTTTTTAGTGCTTGCATTTCTGGTTCGAGTACCAAGATCTCTTTCTGGGGATTCTTGGTTGTTCTGCTTAAATAGAACAGAGAGCTTCTGCTCATATACTCTTTCCTCATTTTATGTTTTGCCTTGCGCTTCGATTTTTGCCCATTTTCTGGTTGGTTTTCTTGAGTTCATTTGACTAGGGCTTGTTGCAATTTTTGAAGAGTCTTTTTTGGTTCTTTGAAGTTTTTGTTTGCTGCAAGGTTGTACTATTCTTCTGGGCTGAGTTACTAAGTTTCTTGTCTTCTTTTGCTCATATAAATCTTGCTACTAAGTGGCGCTATAAGATTTGGAGCCTTTTTGAAGTTTTGCTTGAAATTAATAGTTGTTTGGCTTGGTAATTGGATAGTTTTCTTGGTCTCTTAGAGCTCTTTTTTTTATAAAATTCAAAAGCTCAAAAAAAATTTTGTTTTGTCATTTGCTTTTGTTTTGCATTTTTGTTTTCATTTCGTTACATCTTTTGAAGCTTTGTTGATATTTCTTGCCTTTGGTTTCTAACTTGATTTGGGGAAGGGAATTGTCATTGGTTTCTTCCTCTTGTTTCAAGCATATTTTGGTGTCTTTATACTGAGAGTTTCTGATTTTTGGAACTAGTTTTGTGGACAACCGAAAGTTGATAAAACTGAAGGATTCTTGGGAAATTTCTCTTTGCTTCGTTAGATTTTGCATCTTAGAATTTGCATGCTCTTAGTAATTTGCATTAGGTGCACTTAAGCATTTAGTCTTTTTCATAATTTTTGCGAGTGTGAAGTTTGTTATCTGAAAAGAAAAAAATATAGTCTCGTAGAACCTGTGTAGAAATTTCTTTTCATCGAAAGGAAACTACTGCATTTGCATGTAGTTTAGTTTTCATTAATTTATTTTCTACGTCGTAAAACACCACAAGTTCCATTTCCATATCCCATTGACCTAATATAACAGCCAATTAAAATAAGCGCTATAATTTAAAAACAACTAGCAAGTTTTTTATTAAGTGTCATACACCAACTAGCTAGGTTGTAGGGCCTTGGATTAGGTGAGTGGAGAGTTAGCTCTCCAAGGCCGCTCAAACTAAAACATAGAAGTTTATTAATTGAGCGAAATCCAACTCCGTTAGCTGGACCGGGAAAGCTCTCCTCCAGAGAGTCAAGCGCGAGGGGAAGTGAAGGCCGAGAAGAGAGATACCCCCTCTCTGATTTGCTGGATCTTGCCTCAAGACCGTTCCGCCCGGCTTCTGACACGGATTGGTGCCCATAGTTTCCACTCCTAGGTTCCACATAGGTGACTGTGAGGGGGAATACCCATGGTACCTGAGGCAGACGTCGTATCACTTCCAACAGTACTTCTGGGGGGTGCCCTTGCAAAGCTTGGGCACTTGTGCCGGCAAAGGCTATTGTTAGGAGGTCGACGTAACTATTTATGTTACCTTCGCTAGTAGGCCTAGGCCATAATTATCCCAGACTACTTTCGGGAGGTCCTATTTTTCGCTTTCTTGTATTTTGGTGTCCGGTCCTAATCACCCGGAGCAGAAATACCTGAAGGCTTCTTACTTGGCTGTATCTTAGGGATTTTTTGTAGTGAGTGCTCTTTGCTCCTATCTTGCTTAGCTTTATACTTTTTTGAGTCTAATTAAAATTCGTTAAAGTGGCTGATCAAGCGCCTCGTTGATCGAGGAGAATCCGGGGGTTATCTCCCGAGAGTGCAGAGCCTTCTTCAAGAAGGCGTAGGAGTAACATAGCAGGTGAATATCACCTTGTGGTATCAGACACAGTGGAGAGTGATCCTCCACAAGGGCTTGAAGGTCTTGTAGTTGGTTCTGGTGTGGGTTCCGAGAGGAGCGTTCCGCTCACCTCGAGAGTATTATTTCCGGGAGAGTTAGGAATAGAAGTAGAGGAAGTACCTGAGTCTCCTCAGTCACTTCCATCTCCTCTTCCTCCTGATTATCCATTTTTTGTTGAGTACATCGGACCTAAGTCTGCAAGACCAGAAGATCCTCCATTTTATTCATACCTTTCAATGGCCACGACTGGGAATGCGGCTTTTGCTGTGAGTGCTGCAGGCATTCAGACTCCTGCTTCAGTTGAAGGAGGAGGCACTATTTCTATATCTACGATTGCTTCTAGTACTGCTGTGTTTGGATCTGGTTTCACCCAAGCACATGCTTCTCAATCTGGTCCTTTCTGTTTTGGAATGCCCACTAGTGGGATTCCTCCTTTTTCCTTTTCCGCTGCTGCAGCTGCATCTACACCCATGTCTTCCATGGCTAGTGGGTCAGCTTCTTTTCAAGGGTTCCCCTTCGGAACTGGGCATATTCCTAGTTCAAATCCTTCTTTAAGGTCTTTTCCTTTTACTTCTGAGACTCAGAGTTTTAAACCTTGGTCTGGAGGTTAGATTTCGACTACTTTTACAGGTTGGAACCCTGTATTTACAACAGTGGGGGCAGGGAATCAGTTTTAAGCTGGTCACCAAGGGAATGCTTCTTTCCCTTCGTCGAGTGCTTATCAGACTTTTTCCCCTCTTTCTAATGCTTGGAACTCCTATCAGGGGCTTTCTTCTTCATTCAATACTCCGGGAGGGGGAACTGGTCCGGTCTTTGGTAACTCTACGTTGTGAGGGGGTCCTTCTCCAAATGTTGGGTCTTTTGGCCCAACATTTTCTACGAGTCCTTTTTGGCAACCTGGTGCCTCATCAAATCCAGGGTACTCTTTTCAGAATGTTGGGAATTCATCCCATCAAGGATGGAATCCTCAGGCTCTGCCTCGTTTACCTTTTCTGGAAACGTTAAACTTGCCAGATCAGTCGAAATTGACAAATGATCTGATCTGATATAGTCCTGGGTGGCCTCCGGTTCCCACCAAACTACCTTTAGACATTCCAAAGTTTGAAGACAAGAATGGAGAGGACCCGGCTGACCATATCACCACCTTCCATTTATGGTGTTCTTCTAACTCCCTGATCAACGATTCGATTAGGTTGAGATTGTTTCAACGCACCTTAATTGGAAACGCTTCCAAGAGGTATATTTAGTTAACTGGGGGCAGTTTTGCCACGTTTGGAGATCTGGCTACAACATTTCTAAATCATTTCCAGTTGCCTGTCCGTTATGATGTTGGGACTGAAATCCTAGCTAATTTTAAACAGGACGATGCAACCCACATTTCTGATCATATTCAGGAATGGCGGAGAAGGAAGAGGCTTATCAAAGCTCATATTCCAGGAGAATTCCTTTTGGAATGGTTTCTGAAATCTCTGCAGTCAGATATTTCTAAGGATGTATCCTTGTCCGGGGTATTTTCCGAGGAGCAAGCCATTTTTAGGGCCCAGTAGCTTGAATTGATATATTCTCAGTTTGGGGTCCTTCATAAATATTTTCCTAATGCTCCTCGCTCCAAATTGGACTTATCAAAGACTAAACTCGGTCCTCATGGTGATGGACTTATTGGGTCGATCAATAGTGGTGCAAAAAACCTGCTTAGTCAATTGCAACAGTTGTCTATACAATCTGCTTCTTCTGGTCAGGCTGTGCCTACTGAATCATCGCCTTCTCAATCTTTGTCGGTAAATGCTGTTCAGACTTCTAACCCTAAAGAAAATCAATAATCCGAAGGGAAGAAGAAGGGATGTAATAAGAAAAAGGGCAAGAATGGGAAGGGTAATGCAAATAAATCCAACGATCATGTTGGCGAGGGTCCAAAGGATAAAAAGAAAGTTAAGTTTCCATGCAAGTTATGTGCTGGAGACCATCTTACTCACCTTTTCCCTAAAATTCAGGATGTGCAACACTTGTTAGCTCAGTAGGGTTCTTCTAGTTCCCAGGCTGTGTTGACAAACCCTTTTCCCCAAGGGCAACAGCTAGTTGTTGGCGCGAATCAAAATACTGGGGCTGCCTCTGGGGGCACCCAGGAAGGGGAAATTCCATCAAACATATACATGATGAGTGCTCATGTGGATGTCGCCATGAGATCCAGTGATTATGGCGAAGATGAGTCTTCGAAAGCCAAGGATGCTCCCGATGCTACTGAGCCGCTTCACATTACGAAGCTTACTATTGAGCCTATACCTCGGATGCCCAAAGCATCTACTAAGCATATGACGATTAATACAAATGCCAGGTCTGCCCAGAACTAATCTATTGTACAAGATCTGGCGTAGAGTCCTTGTGCCATGTCAGCTCTTGAGGTGCTCCAGTCTTGTCCGGCTCAGCGCAGTGCTCTGCTCACTGCTATTGGGGTTGTCGATCCAAAGAACTCTCTTATGATTACATTCGATATGACTAATTTTAAAAAGAGACTCCCCCATCATATGGATTTTCATATTAAATCATCGTACCGGAAATGCAATATTTTCCGGATGGTCGTTGATGAGGGTGCTTCCACATGTGTGATGTCTCTCACATGTTGGAAGGGAATTGGATCTCCCGCAGCTATTCCATCTGCTACTCTTCTGACTGCGTTTGATGGTCATTCTCACAGACCGCATGGTATTTTCCCAGCTTTGCCCATCTGTGTTGGGGGCAAAACTGTAAATATAGAGGTTGAGATAGTTGATGCAAGCTTGGACTACAACCTTCTGTTGGGGAGAAACTGGATTTATGAGATGGATGCCATTGCATCTTCATTATTTCGGATTATTTGTTTCCCTCACGAAGGGAGGATTGTTATGGTGGATCAACTGGACTGTCCTCCTGTGGACCCGAATGCATCTACTGACTCAACCATTCCAAAGTTAGATAAGGCCAAGTCGCCTGTTGAGAATTTAGGGATTGGAATGCATTCTTCTTTGATGGGTACTTTTGATATTCCACCTCATACTGTTCATATCAATGCAATTTCATCCTCCAGGGCTCCTCTTCGAAGAGAGTTCTTCAGAACTCATTATTTTTCGGACCCTTGGACCTTACCTTCCCCTACAGCCACATTAGTGGAAGGTCAAGTGGGTGGAATGGCATTTCCGATGTCTGCAGCTGAGATTTCTTATCAATATATTGTTGACTCTGTAGAGTCCATTCCAGCTCCTCTTTCTCCGGAGGAATTGGATGGCGATGTGGCTCCGGCTTGGACACTTAGTTCTTATTCTGCCCAGGATTGCCTTGATACCACTCTTCCATCTGAAGAGGCCATCCTGGAAGCTATGACTAGTATAGATAGATCGTGGGATGATTTGCATCATCGGTCTTACTTTTTACCTGATTTGAGCGAAGTTGAATCAATTTTTCCAAGCCCTGTGTCTCCTGGTCCTGTTCGCCCAGTCCTGAACCCTTTAGCACCAACACAGGTATATGCTAAAGGGAACATCGCTGTGATTTCTCCAACTATCCTGGTGAATATTTCCAGGGATCCCAATGTTATAGAGAATGTCTTCATCAGAGCTGAATGTTCCCCTGAAGAGATTCAGATTTACACTGATCTCTTTAAAGAGTATAGGGATGTGTTCGCTTGGTCTTATGAGGAAATGCCTGGTATAGATCCATCTATTGTCCAGCATGAGATCAAGACTTAAGAAAATGCTAAGCCTGTGAGGCAAAAACTTCGTCCGATTAATCCTAGGAAGGTGACAGCTATCAAAGCTGAGGTGGAGAAGCTGCTTAAGGCGGGATTTATTTTCCTAGTTCCTTTGACAGAATGGGTTTCGAACCCTGTTCCCATAGATAAGAAATAAGGAAAAATTCGAGTTTGCATCGATTTCAGAGACCTTAATAAAGCATGTCCGAAATATAATTACCCCACACCATTTATAGATCAGATCATTGATGAGTGTGCCGGTAATGAGATTTTCTCCTTCATGGACGGTTTCTCCAGATATAATCAAATTACTATCCGTCCTGAATATCAACATAAGACTTCCTTTATTTGTCCCTGGGGTACTTTTTCTTACAAGAAGATGCCTTTTGGTCTTAAAAATGTTGGGGCTACATTTCAGCGGGCCATGTCATATGCCTTCCACGACATCAAACAGATTATCGAGGCATATTTGGATGATTTAGCTGCTCATTCTCGAAAGAGAATGGATCATCCTGCTCACCTCCATCAAGTATTTGAACGATGTCGTTTCTACAAGATTAGGTTGAATCCAAACAAGTGTGTTTTCGCGGTTACATCCAGTCGGTTATTGGGATTCATTGTGTCTAGGGAAGGGATTAGGGTAGATCCCTTCAAGGTTGAGGCAATACTTCGGTTGCCTCCCCCGTCGTCTATTCGTCAACTTCAAAGTCTACAAGGAAAAGCTAATTTTCTTCGGAGGTTTATCGTAAATTATGCTGAAGTTACCAAAGGATTTATGAGATTTTTGAAGAAGGGAGTTCCATTCTTTTGGGATGACTTCGCTCAACGCTCATTCGATGCTTTGAAAAAATCATTGACCTCTGCTCCTTTATTGAGTCCACCTGATTATATCAGGGATTTCCTTTTGTATCTTGTAGCAGCAAAATCTACCATTGGTATGGTTCTGGTTCAGGAAGATGATGCTCTTGTAGAGCATGTTATATACTATCTTAGTCGAGGCTTGGTAGGACCTGAACTCCTTTATACTCCGATAGAAAAGCTGGCTTTAGCAGCTGTTCATGCTGTGCAGCGACTCAGACATTACATTCTTCTATGAAAAACTTATGTTTTGGCAGCAGCCAATCCATTTCAATTTTTTCTCAGTAGGCGAGTGATTGGGGGCAAATACAATAGATGGATTGTGATTTTGCAGGAATTTGACCTTGAGTTTATGTCTACCAAGTCCAAGAAATCATTAGTTTTCGTGGAATTGATTTCTAAGTTGCCCTGTGGAGAAGAGATAGTCTATGATGAATCCTTCCCGGATGAACATTTATTTCTCATCTCTCCACAGGATCCTTGGTATGGAGATATCATTGTGTATCTCCAGACTGTGAAGTTTCCCTCTACTTTTTCGAAATATGAGCATCGTAAGTTGCGTCACTTGGCTAAGAATTATTTGATCATTGGTGATGCTTTATACCATCGAGGGGTTGATTCAATCCTGAGATGTTTCTTAAATCTCGAAGAAGCTGAGGCTGTGCTGAATGATTGCCACAGTGGAGCTTGTGGTGGTCATTTATCTGGGCTTGCTACAACCCAAAAGATCTTCCGTTCTGGGTACTTTTGGCCTTCGATTTTCAAAGATTGTGTGGAGTCGGTCAAAAAGTATCATCCATGTCAAGTTTATACTCGAAAAATGCGCGCTCATCCAGCTCCGCTTTTCCAGTCATTACTGTCGGTCCCTTTACAAACTGGGGTATTGATTATACTACTTGTAACCTGCCTTCGGCTAAAGGTCACAAATACATTATTGTAGTAGTAGACTACTTTACGAAGTGGGTCGAAGCTATGCCTAATTTTGGGAATGATGGTGAGACAACAGCTCTTTTTCTTTTCAACCAGGTTATTGCTCGTTTTGGTATTCCTAGAGAGATTTTCACTGATCATGGCAGTCATTTTAAAAATAGCATGATGGCTGAGTTGGCTCTAAAATTAGGTTTCCGGCAGGAGCATTCATCTCCGTATTATCCTCAGGCCATTGGGCAAGTGGAAGCCATGAATAAATCCTTGAAGACAATTCTTCAAAGGACAATCAATAAAGCTCGATCCAACTGACATATCATGCTATATCCTGCACTTTGGGCATACAGGACGTCAGTGAAAACTGCAACTGGCTTTACTCCGTTTCAGCTAGTTTACGGGTTGGAATCCGTATTTCCCATTGAATGTGAGATTCCTTCTCTTAAGTTATATGTTGAACTTCTTCCTGACACTTCTAGTCTTGAAGAACGTCTCCTTCATCTGGAACATCTTGATGACCAACGTCGGGATGTTGCCACGATGAATGAAGCGCATAAAAACCGAGTTAAAGTTTAGTACGATAAGGTGGTCAAGCCTAGGGTTTTTTCGGAAGGTGACCTTGTTTTGGTCTATGCCCAAGAAAAAGATGCCCTGGGGGCAGGAAATTTTAAGTCTATGTGGTATGGCCCCTTTATCGTTAAAAAAGTCCTTAAAAAAGGAGCATATACCTTGGGTTGATTTTGAAGGGAATGAGTTGTCGGAGCCTAGAAATGGGCTCTATTTGAAAAAGTATTATGCCTAGGCTTTGGCCTGGCATTTTGCTTTTTTCATATAGTAGTTTTTCTTTATACATATCTGGTTTTTCGATCTTTGATGGGATGGTGATGTTTTTGATCTGCTTTGGCAGGTTGTGTCGGATGTTATGAGTCATTTTGGTTTCGCCGATGGTGCTAGTAGACACACCCGGAACTTGGCTTCCGTGGCTTGGGTGCTTCATCATCCATCCGGTCAGCTGTTAGTATCAAGAGGAGCCTACATTGGTCCTGCTTCCAATAATATAGCAGAATACACTGCTGTTACTTATCTACTCTCGGAGGCAATATCTTTGGGTGTTGATTCGTTGGTAGTTTTCTTGGACTCCCAGCTGGTGGTGTCGCAGTTGAACAATACTTATCGGGTTCGAGATCCATTTTTACTCTGGTTGTTCTTGAGGGTACGTTTGTTACAAAGATCATTTCAAATTTTAACTTTCATTCATATTCCTCGAGCTGACAATTGGATGGCAGACTCATTAGCTAATCAAGTAATTGATTGGCATATTAATCATTCAATACATTAAAATTTAATCATCAAAAGCATCATACATTTTTATACATTTGTCACATCACATCAAAATATCGTTGTATATATATCATCAGAGTGTTCAAAAACTATACAAAAATTTGGATCCATAAGTCTTACAAAATTAGGGCTTATGCCCGATCATGTTCAAATCTCAAAAAATATACAATCATCCGGTAAAATATATCTATCTACTCCTGTGGTCCCTGCCCAGAAGTTGTGTTCCTATAGAACATGATCGCAGTCACGACTCGGTGGAATAACTGCACCCAGTCACAAGGTACTCCAACTACCCATCTTTGGATGGCCTCGGGTAGATCTTCCACTGCAGCCATAGGCACTTGGCGGGTTAAACCCTCCAAGTTCCTCTGTAGAGCATGTAGGGTTCTGTCTGAGTCTACCGTATCCGCCTCGCCTCTGCGGCGCTTGTGTCGTGGGTAACCATCAGGACGGACTGGTCCAATATCTGTATCATGATCATTACGATATTTTAAGTCAATTTGAATCCAAACAAAAACATGTTTCATTTTTTCATACATATTGAAAAAATCCAAAAAATCATATAAGTTAAAAAAAATTGCAAACTTACCGACTGTACCCCATGCCACGCCAGGCGGAATGACGAGGTCTGGATCGCCACAGAAATCCATCCCCGCATAGGGATAGTCCTTCACAGCGATGAATTGTTCTCCCCACCATTAGAAGAACTCATCATCCCAGGTGGTTCGAGGAACTTTACTTCCCCCCAGTCTCTTCATCTGTTAGAATCACGTTTCTTCATTTCGGTTTGCCCATACGTAACTTTCTTTGTACACAGTCGCGTATATACACAGCTTGGTCAATATAAACCCGCGTATGCGCACAACCGTAATTTTAAACAAATAGTTCTACGGTGAAATTTCCGAATTTTAAACTTATAAACAGACAAAATTGATAACAAGGATGGATTAAGAGCTTGCCTAACAAATTCGGCGAAGTTTGACGGTCGATTGCTCCTTTTTTGACGAAAGAGGCTTTTTCTCCAGAGTTGTTTTTCCCAATTCAGCAAGTAACAATGAACCAAATGTGAGGTAACTTGTGTATTTATGCCCAAAAATTGAAACTTTTCGCAAAAATTTGTTATGCTTATTTTTTCAATCTATCTTAAGCTGCATAACCCAGATGCTTGGAAGTGCCCAGATTGGTATATTTTTAGGTACATTTTGTTGAACTCGAGATTTTTTCCGGTTTTTGATCCATGACTGCTGACCCATCATGGCAGGTATATGATCTTCACTGGCGTATAGGTTAGGGAATCCACTTTCCGTTGCATTTTGCATACTAGCCTCCATTCTGATCACTTGCCATAGGGTCGATCCCATCAGGTCATGAGTATTTCACCCATTTCACTCACTGATTATTTAATCATGACTTGGTAGTAGAGCCTTCCTTTACATGGGCTTCCTAGTTAGTTCCTTGCTATCACTTGTTGCCCATGCTGCGTTTTATGTAGGCTCGGGAGTCCTCTTTAGTCCTACGATGACTTATGTGTTGAAGCTTCATTCTTCTTCTTCTTCACTATCATTTTTCTGGCCATTACCCTAGAGGCTCCCTGGTGTTGTTAAGTTGTATTATTGCATTGCATATTGGCTACTTGTTTATCCTGGCCTTTAGCCGGCTTCATTTTGGACTCGATGTTTAAAGCCAACTTTTGACCTTGACTGTCTGTACAAGTTAGCCATTACATGCACTTAGCTATCGCGACTTGACACATTTTTACCCATGGATGGAACATTCCTTTGAGTATCGCTTACCAGTTTCTGCCACCTTGCATTGAGCATAGGATTGTTCCTATCCCAGGAACTAGTGCATCTGTTTCTTGATACTCGTTCTATCCATTGTACTATAGCATTCTTTTATTCTTTTTCAAGCTTATTATATGAAAAAGACAAAAAAATCAAATATAACAAAAAGAGTGGGAACGGGATGTAACTTCGTAATTCGATGGCAGTACAGTGTCAGTTTTTCGCCCTTGAACAAAGCACATACACTTATATATTTCCTTCATTTGGGATGGTTTTAGTTTTGACCTAGGTTCAGCCTTTGCCTTGTTTCACTGGTTAGTCCTCCCCCGGTTGGTTATCTCTTCCAATCATATGGAGAGTTTGTTTTTGCCTCCTGCATAACAGACTTATATAATGTCACTTTTTACTGCCATGGTCATCACGAGAAGTTTAACCAGAGTCGGCCATTCTACGGTGTCTCTTGACTCATTATTCAGTCGGCCTTCCCGGTATTGTCAGTATCTTGTTCTATCACATCAGATGTTTTGGTCTTCTGCTCGTGCTGGTTTGAGAAGGTCCCCATTGACTTCTTGCCGACAGGTTTGTCTCTCATCAACTACGACACATTGCTCTGAGAGTAAACCTAGAGCCGCACCCTAGCCCTATTTCCATCATTGATAGGTGACCTTGTGCTCAGCATTTGATCATCATTATGGGTCTTTAACTGAGTGGTTTCCCCTATGTTCGACGTTAGCATACATTATCACACTTGGGATTCATGCAGTACCTTGATTTCCATTTGACCCTATCAGTGGATATCTTGCCTCTTTGTTAGGTTTCATTATTGGTTGGTTCAGAGGGTTTCTTCTGTGCGCTAGCTTCATCTTGTGCATGTCGAAAACATACTTCGGTTTGGTTCCGTCACTCTGCTTCGTCTGATTCCTTCCAAATTTTGGCTTGCGGGTTACACTCGCGCTGGATTGATGTGGGATGCCTTAATGCCTTCCTTCCAACAGATCTTTTCCCATCGTCTCCGACTCATTTCTCTGGGAATAAGATCTAGAGTATTTTTATCAGTACCTTAGGGTTTGCAGTCATCAGTGGCAGACTCTTCACTATAGACAGTGGGGATTCATCATTGCCTCCTGATTGGTAGATTCTTCCAAGTGTTCGACTTCAACTCATTCATTCGCACTTGTTAGATTGTACTGGGGCACCTTGACACTCATTTTCATTATTGGCGGGTTGTCTCACGTTGGTTAACGGTTTACATTATTGACCGATAATCCAACGATTTCTCACATGGTCGACATCAGCTCATTTATTCCCATTGTGTAGAATTGTGCCGTCGAGATCGGTGAAGACCTCGGGTTGCATCAGCATTTTTCGGTTCACTTTTGACAGTCCATTCAGTTTCTGCTAGTGATGTCGTCCACCCTTATATGTTGCAGTGTCAGTATAGCAGCATCTTATATGTTGGCTCCCTAGTTGCGTGATTGTACTATGTATTCCACCCCTTATGATTTGGTACTTGGAGATTCGGTTACTTTTATGATCAGACATCCAGTTTTAGCATCATTGATCAGCTTTCTATATGTGATACTTGGACATTGATTCTGACTTGTACTTCCAGACCATGCTCAGATGATTTATTTTTTACTTTCAGTTAAGCTATAGTTGTATACATTTTGGATCCATTCTGTACTTTTTATATGATGTATTTTTTACTGAGCATGGGTATGCCCGCCTCAGCATGAGTTGACTCTCTGTTTTCTTTCATTGGTTTTTGGCAAGCTGAAATCTGGTGAAGTTCTCTCTTGTCCTTGCGAAGCTCTTTCTATGTGCATAATACATTTCGGCCATCATGTACCCCTTCTGACCTCATATATTAGGGGGCATTTGTTATAGCATCATTTTTCACCCTTATGTGATTCATGATTGTCTCTTTGGCCTTGGGCACCCATTCCCATAGACTTGAACAAAATTCATAAAAAACAGTGTTAAAAATCCCATACGCGGGTATGCCCAGACTTTTCCGCGTGTATACACGAGTCCATACACACTTTTCCGCGTATGCCATTAAAATCATTTAAAAATATATAAAAATTCCCTATTTTTGGGCTGGGTTGATGGTTACTCCAGTAGTTCAACCACTCCAGCACATGGCCAACTATTTCCAACTGATTGAAACTACTTTGAGGGAGTATAAAAGCCCCTCATGTGCATGGCCTAAGGGAGAGAGAAATTTATAGACATTATACTTTGTTGGAATCCCAATTCAAGTCTGATTTCCCGTGCCTCCTGCACTTTCCCATATTTTTACAGGAAACCCTTGTTTCCTGGAGATGTTCATCCATTTATATGTCATCTCGTGTGCACAAGTCTTGAAAGTATCCTAGCGAGGCAAGGGCAGGACGGATCCAGACGACGGTCTGTTCGAAGATCGTGGAAGGATTCAAGTGATCTCTCCACTTTTTATTACTGTACATGTTGTTCGTAATGAAGAAGAACCATCTTGTTTCTGAATTCACGTGTTAATATCTGCATGCATATGTGAAAAGATTATTATTTAAGCATTTATTATGGTTTATATGATGTTTCACATGGATTTCACTAACATTTAGGATAAATATATGATGTACAATTAGATTTCCGTGCACGTTTCTCCTTGGTTTTCAGGTTGAGGAGGAAGAAGGGTTGTTGCGGGTTTGGACCCCGCGGGATCTACATCAAACGTAGGATTACGGGTGAGTTATACTATCGATGTTATCTAGGTTTTAGCATATAAGTGTGGTTGTGTGAGTCCTTCTTGAATAACATGCCCTGATCTGTGGAGGTTTTGACCCAACAAACCTCTAGGGAGTTATTTCCCGAAACAAGCGCAGTGAGAAGAGGGTCAAGACTTGATGCAGCACTGGAGCTTCCATAGAATTCACGTTGACAGTGAGATCAATAGATCCAAAGCCTTAATCACAGAGGGAGAGAGAGCCATCGTTGCAGAGAGGGAGAGGAGGGCGAGAGGGCTGGCCACGTCCTCGACCTCTGCGACACCACATTCTATGTCAACGAGGCATGGAGGTGTTGGACAGCTCAAGCGTGGAGCGATGGCAGATGAGCTTACGGATGGTGAACAGGTAGGAAGCTTCAAAATGAAAGGCAGGCGGAATGGAGGGATGAAGGGCCAAATTCACTTGGACAAAAAGATGGTAGGGTGAGGCGGAAGAATAGAATTCGCTAGAGGCGATGAATTGATGAGAATGACAGCTGCGAGGACAGATAAAAAGGCCAGAGTAATGGCGTCGAAGTGCTATCTACGGGCATTAATAGCCCCCTCTCATGAGCCATGCCAGCTGCCACGCAAAGAAGCGGCCCATATATACTGAACTGTGTAGACCCGCATCTGGGACTTAGATATAAAAATTTTTCTTAAAACATTTTTGACAATTTAATTGATATTAAATTTTAATTTACAATGACTAGAATAAAAATTGACTTTTTAAAACAAAAGATTTTTATTCTCTTAAAAGTACCTTTCATGTAGTAGTGAAGGTTCATTCAAATAAATGAAATACATCTAGTTAAAAAATAAAAAAAATATCAAATAACAATAAATAAATAAATTAAAAAAAAAAGGGATAAACATAACAATGCACTTTGCACAGTAAAAAGCCACTCATGCATCTATGCCCACACAAAATGTATCATTGGGGATGACCATACAAACATAAAAGACCGTCATAAAAGAAATAAAAAGTCTCATGTCACCATTGAATGTTAAGTGCATAAACCCCAAATCCCTTTATCCAAAATGATAAAGACAAACCTTCAACTAAATTGAAAACATGTAAACATAATAGTCGAATTGTATTAAGAAATGTAAAGATACCTAAATCCTCAACTAAAACGAATGGATGCAAACACAAAAATACAATTCCATTAAAAAAAATGTTACATATGGTATAAAAGTTCCATTGAGAATGAGATAATAAAAGGGGTTCGTATAATAGAAAGAGAATAAAAGGTTAAAACCAGGGAAGTCGATTCTAGTGTCTCCATATACATTATATATTGTAACCTAACTACTCTTCTAGTGTCCCCATATAATAATATATTATCAACTTTCCCTTTGTTCTTTTGGCCTATTCAGAGAACTTTGATAACGATGGTAACAATAAACTTTACAAAGATATATAATGCTAAGTAGATCAGTGGTTTGCATGCCCTACATTTTCTCAATAAGATATTGAAAATAATTGCAAGTAACGAATTCTTTTCTCAAATGGATGTCAATCAAATGTTAAAAAAGGTTATGCTTTTATTTAAAATATGTTGTGAATATTAATAACATTAATAATTACTTATTCAATGAATTTTCGAAAAGAATTTTAATGTCCAACTAGTAAAGCTCTCACATGCAGAGATAAGGATTCATTTTTAAAATCATGTACAAATCCCAGAATGAAAGAAGATTTATTAATAAAAACAAATAAATCTTTCTTCCTTGGTGGAGTCCGCATTCAAATATGAAATTTATTCCTCAACGCCTGCAATGTTTGAAAGCGCAAATTGAGACTTTTAAAAGATGGTATGTGATTCGTTACAAAATAATGAACCGTGCCCTCACAGTATGGTTGTTTTTTGTATAATGATAATACATCACTGGAATATTTTATGGTTGTTTTATTTTTATAATAATAAATCATCACTGGAATATTTTATGGTTGTTTTATTTTTATAATGATAAATCATCACTAGAATATTTTATGATATTAAGTTTTGTTCAAATTGGAAACGGTCCATCGAGGTTCTGACAATGAGCTTTTCCCATAAAGAAAACAGTCGCGACCAACAAAAATGCCAAAATAATAGCACTGAATAAGTAAAGTGAAAGATTTAAAAAGAGGAGAAGCAGAGCTAGTGATGTCATCCGATGTTGATATTATAAGGGAAATCTAGGTTTGTTTCCAATGAAGATTTCATAGTTTTAACATATATTGTGGCAATATTTTGAGAAAATATTTGGAATCCCAGGAGTCGATGAATATTTTTCATAAACTGCATTGAACGTTTTAAGTAAAACTGCTTTTATTGAGTGGAACGGTCACCCAAGGCCTCAAATAAATTTCTAGCCACCCTATCCGAACAATATTCATACGCTATCGAATTTTTTTTTAAGGCTCTTGAAACTATCTGAGCTTACTGTTCCATTAAAATTCTATGTACGGTTCATAAGTTCCACAGAACACTCCGTGGCGAGAGATCGAGATTTTGGGGGAGCAGGCGATTTATTTTACATAAAGAAGATAATCGAGAATTCACTAAAAAAATACCATAATGTATATCCTCAAATTTGACCACTGCCTAGTACAAATATGTTCTCTGCCCATCCGAAATGTTTTGCCGAAGTTTAAACCGCCGATGTCGTGATGCGATGTGGTCCCACCACAATCGCACATCGCAACTATCCACCCACCGCTTATGATTATGTTTGATTATTTGCCGATGCGCCGATGCGATCTCCACTGTGGGGTCCATCGCACATCGCAATATCGCCGATCCGCCTACCACCTAAGTTTTGTGCCGATGCCGGTAGCGCTTAGCGCTCATCGCATATCGCCCCATCGCTCATCGCAAGTCTTCCGCGCAACCATTCCAAAGTTCATCGCCGATGCGATCTCTGTCGTGGGGTCCATAGCACATCGCTCATCGCCAAGCTCAAAGTTCATTTCACCAAACCATTTATTCCGCTGTTCCACTGATCGCCGATTCGCGATGTGCGCTCCACTCGTATATCACACAAATAAAACTTTTGTTTAAAGTTTATAATACGGCAGTGTATTAAGGTTTTGTTTAAAACATTTTATATTTTGTTTTATGTAACACTGCGCCATATATATAAAGTGTAAAGCTTGTAGGCTCATTGTATTGTTGTATTGCTGTGTAGTGAAAAAGCCCGTAGGCAGAGAAAAACACAGTAAGACCAGAAAGCACTGTTTTGTGCGTTTTTTAGAGACAGAGAGAAGTTTGTTTTGAGAGCACTGCGTTTGTAGCAGTCAAGTATCTTTGCAATCCCACACAGTGGAAGAAATCCATAATTTTTTAATAGTTTTAGTTTGTTGATGAAATAGAAAGCATTGTTATGCCATCTCTGTCCAACAGTAAGCAAAAAAAAAAATTATTTTATTCTCTGTGTTAGAAGGAGAGTATTATTCTCTCAGTATTTGTTCTGGAATTATCAGAAATTCCAACAATATGTACAATGAGATGTGAGTCTGAATCATTTCTTGTAATACAGGCCAACAATATGAAAGCAAGTCTTATTATCAACTCTGGTCTCTTCAATTTTGAGATTTAGAATTGATTTGTAAATAGTTTTATTTATATTCAAATTTTTGGAGACTTAACTCATACGTCTACGTAATATGAAAACAAATCGCATCACGAACTCTCACTCTAGCTTCTAGAATTATAATATTTAAAATCAATTTGCAAATAATTTGGCCCGTATTTTCCTAGTAATACCCGAGCGTTTAGACAGTATAACGTGCACCTCTAAAACATAACATATACACCCAAACAATATGAAAACAAATATCATCACCAACTCTCACTATCACATCTAAAGTTATGGTATTTAAAATCAATTTGCAAATAATCCAGCCTGTTTTTTCTTGGTAATACCAGAGCTTTTTGACAGTGTAACATGCACCCTCTGAATCTGGTGATTTCACATAATAAAGACCGCTTCAATCTGGTACTTTAGAAATATATATATATGTGTCACTATAATTTGACATGCCAAATGCCCGTACTTTTTCCATATATATAAGTCTAGGAGTCTAGGTTTTTGAAGTTTACCATTTTAAAATTCAGATATAACCTTATCATTTTTTTAAGTCAAAGTAGATTTTTGCTATTTCTTATTAATAAAAAAAAACAAGATACAATGAATAATGTTGGATGGCTTCAACTCGCCTCTAGGAAACCAGGTCTTTTGACCATCTTAAAGAGTTATAGGCCAACCAAAATGGATAAAGTTTGAAGCTAATGATGTTAATTTATCCAATTTATTGTCAATTTCATGGAAGACGAATTTAAATTAAATTCTACCCTTAATATGCATGTCAAAAGGACAAAAAAGAAAAGGATTTCATAAAACTCAATCATGAGATGACTCGATAGGCCTCGGGTCCCTAACACTGGAACTGGGCATATCCACTTGATTCATACTTTTCATTTTTTGCTCCATGCGACCGAAGTAGACGTTCTGGTGATGTTGGAGAAGGTGGATTTCCTGGATATCCTTTCTCATTTTCGCCATAATACAGGCAACTTTGGGGTCCCCTCCAATTTCTTGAACACCAACTATGGATTTTACTAGTATACATTTCATTATCTAATAAGTATGGGTGGACTATTGAAATAATGATAGTCTCCTTCTGGTATTTCCAGGATCCTTCATAAACTCAATTGTTTCCTCTTGTATTTCACCCTCCTCATTGGTTTTACAGTCATGCTCCCAACCTGAAATGAGTGATTTTACTTAAGAAGGGATACCTAACCCGTAGGTGTCAAAGAGATTTACCATCATTTCTTTTTCCAGACTTTCTTCCCCTCTTACTGTGGTCCACTTTTGACTTGCCCTTGTTCTGCTTTATTTTTCCATAGCATCCTTTTTCATTGTCTGACCTTTCACCATTCTACCTTGCAGGTGGAGTACCAACCGTTAGATTAACTGGCTCTGTCGGGGTGAGTATGAGACCAAACCTAAAGGAACACCTATATATATGATTTAAAAATACTTGTAAAGTGCAACAAATTTTCAATAATTGATTTAATTGAACAACACAGGAGAGGATCTCGATTGTCGAGAGCAACATCCTCATTTTTAGCTGTGTAATGCATGTCATCATTCCTTATTTCAATCGCTCGTCGATGACCAGGAGAGGCCGCATGTTTCCAAAGAGATAGAATTTTCCTTAGCTGCCGCGACAATTCATGCATGGCCAATATGTTTCCATTCTCCAGCAGCATGTGAACTAACTCAGGGTAGAAACCCCATTGAACAGGACATAAACCCAACTCAACCGGATAGAAACCCCACAGAATAGGACAGAAACCCCACCAAACCAGATAGAAATCCCACAAAAATGGACAGAAACCTCTCAGAATAGGATAGAAACCCCACAAAAGAGGTCGGTTCACAACGATCCTACCCTTCTGACACTAGACTTTAGTTGTTCCACCATTACAATTAGATTCAACCCCCCGTCTTAGCACTATAAAGAAACCGAGCAGGAAAAAACCTTGACTGGGTATCTTGCCAAGCGCTACACCTGAAAAAGTCATTGGAGGCCATATTCTTAATTTCATAGGATTGGTGGCCAAGCTGTGAAGGTTGCAGACACAGTAGAAGACTAGTCTAGCATTGCAGAGGTTGTAAATAGGAGCATTAGGAAAATGCGTAATAGGATAAAAGATGAGAAAACTTGAGGTGGAAGAAAAGCAACCCAAGTCGATAGGAGGCCAAGCAGAGCCAATTGAAAGGCATGTTGAATCAAATTGGGTAAAAGCAGGATCAAGGAAATGAGAAAACAAAACAGATAAGGCAACCTTCACAGAAACCAGGACGTTAACACCAAGCTGTTTAAAAACATCTAAAATATACCAGAACTTAGAAAAGTCAGAACCCACAACCCCCATACCGTTTAGGTCAGTAGGCTTAGAATAAAAAAAACATGGTAGGACAGCAATACAATTCTCATATACTCCTCAATGCTCAAAACAACAGAACTTCGAAGGCTTAACGACTGTAAAATTCCGAGTTAATTTTAGTATATTGTCCCAAAACCAAAACCTCAAGTAGAACCAAAGACATTCTCATATCTTTCATACGTAGAAACCAAACACAAAGTGGAGAACTAAATTATGTCTCTTATCATAACAACAAACAGGATACAGAGGCTTAGAACATACCCGGAGAAGCACCGAGCAACCATCGTCCAACTCTTCGTCCACTCGCCAGCTTCCTGTTCTGCTCTTAGCTCCACGGATAACTGCAAGACCATATTACCACCTTGCTCATTATCACCCTTAACCTTCGTAACATTCCTCACATTTCGGCGTTGTTTCCAACACACATCTGACACCCTGATTTGGCTATCACCCGCATTTAGTGCCGTTATTATTTCGCGTGGGTGGTAGTACTCACCATCCTCTCCACATGTCCACATCAACTAGTTGTGTGGTATGCACGAGCTCGTGCCACTTCACCATTCATATTAACCACTTGGCACCTCGATCGACGATCACGAGTACCATCATTATCCCTATCAAAAATTGCGTACAGAGACTTTAGCTCCTCCTATACCATTTCGTCTTTGTTGATGTCCAATTTCCGCCCTCCATGAGAACAACCCTAGTTCGCCAAGTAGTCGGTCGCTTCATTCCCTAAACTGTGAATATGTGACGGAATAAAGTATCCAATACTTGGGAGAATTTCATTAATTTCCCGAACTAGACATGATGTTTGCCAACTTCAACTAATTTTCTCTAAGCCTGTCCCCTACTGGAACTTCTACAGAACCCCTATTACCATGGCTGAATCCCCCTCTACTATAATCCTATGATACTATTCTCTTACAACTATCATCAAACCTTGTTTTACCACTATGAGTTCGGCTTTGTTATTTGTAACGAATCCCAAATCAATCGCATAAATTCTTCCTACCATACCCTATGAATCACAAAATATACCACAAGATTACCTTTGAAGGCCGCGTCATACTTAAGCTTAATAGAGCCCTATTGTGGAGCATTGAATTTATCCTTCGGATGAATGCCCAAAGGTTTTTGTTTCCATTAGGCCGGGGCGAGCATTTTTAGTTTCAGGTTAAGCATAGCTAAAATCCTAGCCTCATGTTGATTAAATTTCCAGTCGTCTTCATGCCATTTCTCAGTGAGGGCAGGTTCTCTAATATTCTCGAGGACCACTTTCCATATCTCACCTTGTTGTTGATACTCCTCTCTGACTGTTCTCCTATTTCTTTCTTTCCAAATGGCCCATATGAGAAAGCCCATAGAGAGTCCCCACGCTTTGTTAAGTATGGGGCTTTTGTATCCTCCTTTTCTCGAGACTTCAATTGTATGCCTGATAATCCTATTGTCCCTATCTGTTTGTTGAAAGAGGGAGGAGAGGTTTTCCCAAAGAGTCTCAGCGACAAAGTAGTGATTCAACAGGTGTTCCAGTGTTTCTACATTCTTCTTACACATCTTACATGCCGACGGGCCATACATTCCTCTCTTTTTCAACTGATCCCAGGTAAGAATCTTGTCACGACTTACCAGCGACAGAAAGTATTCAATTTTCGGCCAATGTTTTTCCAACTATATTTTTTCCAAAGTGGTACAACTATATTTTTAACGTTATTTTATTTTATGTAATAGGCTTCTTGTATTATAAACATGCCTTTCATGCGATACCCCCGTATGAGGAAATCCTCTCCTGTTGCTACTGTTATTTTTCTAGATTTGTGTTCTTTCTCGTAATTTTCCCATTGAAAAGTTTTGGGAGCATTCTACCACTTGTCTTTTAGCTTCCATTTTCTCCATTGAAGCTCTGTCCCTTCATCCAAAAATTGTGCCACTGACTTAGTATTCGGCGTGTTAGTGAATATAAAAAAATCCCATAAATCAATTCAACTAAATAGTTTCTCCTGTTGTTGTCATGAGTCCTCCTGAAATCGGGAAGTGTTGCCTCCCATAATTTCCCAGAAAATGTGTTGATCTCGGATGAGATCTCTATTTAGTGTTTCCAAGTTCCAAATAGTGGATCCTTTACAGGTAATTTGAACTTTTAATTTCCCTAAAGTAGTTAAGGGGATTTCATACTTCTGTTCCCAAATATTTTTCCACAAATCTCTGCCACCCTGTATCCATCTCCACCACAACTTAGCTCCCATAACTTGATTCAAAAAATATGGATCTCTTAACCCCAAGCCTCCAGTCCTTTTCATATGAGTAAGCTTTTCCCATGAAAGGAGAGCCCATTTACGGGCTTGTTGGGATCCCTACCATAAGAATTTTTTAAACATCTTAGCAATATCATTACAGATGGTTTTAGGCACAATCAGTCCTAAGAGTTAATAGATGGGGATGGATTGTAAGACTACTCTTAACAAAACGATTCGACTAGGAGAATTAAGCACCCGAAATGCCAAATTTTGAAGCTGGAATTGGATACAATTAAGGATATCTTTCCACCCAGAGACCTGAAGAGAATTTATACTAAGAGGGATTCCTAAATATTTCATATGGAAGGATCTGATGTTGAACCCCAAGATTCATGATAAGAAGCATTGGGAGAGCAGATTAGCATTAAAGAAAAACAAATTTGATTTTTCATTATTGATAAGAGTCCTAAAGGAATCCATGAAATCTTTAAGAAACGATAGAATTGATTTAGATTCTTTCAGAGTGGCTTGACAGAAGAGAATAATATAATCTACAAATTGTTGATGGGCGAGGTTTAAGCCTAGCCCTAAAATATTAATGCCTTTAAGTTGTCCTCCTTGAATCCTACTTTTAATATGATGACCAACGCCTTCTGCTGCAATAATGAAAAGGAAGGGGGAAACCGTATCCCCTTGTCTTAACCCCCAGGTAGCATTTAAGGGAGTAGAACGATTTCCGTTAAGAAGAATAGAGTAATTAGGAGAATAAATAAAAGACATTATCCAATATATCCATCTTAAATCAAATCCAAATGGCTGAAGAATAACTTTAAGATAATTGCAACTAATACGGTCATATTCTTTTAATAGATTAACTTTAATAAACATACCTTTGGTTTTCAGGGTCCTAAGGGAGTGAATAGCTTCCCGCACTATGATGATGCCATCCAAAATTTGTCTTCCTTTCACAAAACCAGCATGTTGAGGAGATATTCGGGCTGGAAGAATAGGTTTCAGGCAATTCACCATAATCATAGATAGGATCTTCTAAATTACATTGCATAAGGCTATGGGTCGAAAACCTATTGGTTCATCAGAATTCTCTTGCTTTGGAATTAAGGAAACGAGCGTAGAATTTAATGTTGGATATACCTGTCTTGACTGATGGGATTCCTCGACTAATTTCCTTATATCTCTACCCATGAAGGACCAAGCTTCCTGGTAGAATTATGCCGTAAATCCATCCGAGCGAGGGGCTTTGTTTCTTGCAAGACTTTTGACCACTTCTTCTACTTCCTCTATTGTGATCTCTCTTAAAAGGGCGAGATTTTATTCACGACTAACTATAGAAGGTATGCTTTGTGTTATACATTCAATGGCTGCCATTCTATGTTGATCTGGTTTGGTCAAAATATGACTGAAGTGATTCACTAACAGGGCTTCCATATCATTATGTTGTATGAGTGTGTTTCCTCCTGGATCCTTCAGGGAAAAGATACGATTATGTTTTCTCATGTGTATCATAGCCTTACAAAAAAAAATTGTATTTTTGTTCCCTTCTCTTAATCATTATATCATTATATATGAGATATTTGTTTCCATAAAATTTCCTCTTATTTCTTGGGCTCTTCAAGTTTACCTTCTTGTGTCACCATATTCTCTACTCTCATATGTAAAATCGTAAAATTGTTTGTGGTTGAATTCCTTTCATTTCACTTTGTAATCTTTCCTTATCCTACTAAATGTTTCCAAAATATAACCTTATCAAAATTATTAAAAGTTTTGATTCCTCTCAATCGTCACTTGAATTTAGGTTCTTTAATCATTTTGTATTCTTAACATTATTAAAGTATTTTAATGATTAAATACATATAGAGTGGAGGAGACTTAATATAATATAATGTGAGATATATTAAAATGCATTCATCTTAATTGATGATTTTTTATACGTTCAAATATGTTAATTATTGTATTCTTAACATTATTGAAGTATTTTAATGATTAAATATATATAGAGTGGAGGAGACTTAATATAATATAATGTGATTTATATTAAAATGCATTCATCTTAATTTATGATTTGTATACGTTCAAATATGTTAATTTTTTTGAAAAAGATTGTGAAGTGAGAATTTGAAATTAAGAAAAAATTGTTATTGCTAATATTTCTTAAAATGGTATCCGTTGATTTTTTTGATATCAAAGAATATATTAATTTCAAAAACAAATATGTATCTTTTTTAATATAAAGTTTATAGAGTAGTCTTTAGGGTTTACTTCAGTTGGTGATTGCCCTAAAATCTTCTGAGCAGGAAATCCAAGCTTCAATTAATGAGACATAGCCAAGTTTACTGATAGGAGCACACGTCGTTTAGCCCTTAAGCCCAACGATTATAGTGATAGACCAATTCAACTATTATAGTGGCAGTGTGATTCCTCTAGATTATATATATTTGATATTAAAACAATTATCAAAATAATTTATTTATAATTGATATTTTTTATGTTATTATTTTCTTCTAATTTTTATTAAATTTGTTTTTTAAAAGATATATATTTTGGAATAAGTTTTTTAAAATTTTATTTTAATTATGAATAATTGTTAGATAAATTTTAGGGATTTAATTTTAAAAAAATGTTAAGAATATTTTTAGTAGTACTCATAAATAAAAGATTAGTGTATATTTTAAAAGTGTTTACGTCATGTGTTTTTTCATAATTAAATTAATTAAATAAAAAATGTGATATTAACATGAATTATGGTTTTGGGTATGTTGTGTTAGTAAGGTATGGTATTGAGGGTATAGTATTCTAAAGAAGCCTACTGACATATTAGGAATCTCCATGATAAAGTGAGGGTCAATATCTATGATTAATAATATTGTTGTATATTTTCATATCATTAACTTATATATTAGTTTTTTTATAGTTAGCATAAATCTTACAATGGGATGTGTAAGTTTGTCTGACCATCCATAGACTTAACACATGCCTCTTTAAAATAAAAAATAAGTAAATTATGTTCTAAATAGAAAAATAATGTCTGCTATAATAATAAAAAATGAATATGATCTAAACTAATTAGAAGTAAAAAGAAATTGTGAGTAAGATGTCTAAACCTTATACTTTTCAAAAAAAATTCAAAAATTTTATTTGGTCCTATATATACTCGATATGGAATTTAAAAATACTATTTAAACAACTAAAAATTACACACTATATTTTGCACTCTAAAGAAATTTGCACTTGAAGAAATCTATTTTGCACTCTTAAGAAATTTGCACTTGAAGAAATTTGATCATTCTTAGCTAATCATAGATATTGACCCTCACTTTATCATCGAGATTCCTAATATGTATAAGACTAAATAAAAATTTTAACCATAAAAATTTAATTTCTTTATATATATATATATATATATATATATATATATATATATATATATATATATATATATATTTGAAATATTTTTGAAAAGTAAACATTTTTTTTACTTCTAGTTACTTTAGAGCATATTCATTTTTTTTTAATTATAGCGGATATTATTTTTCTACTTAGAACATATTTTTTATTTTTTATTTTTTATTTTTATTTTAAAATGGCACCAACCCAACCCCGATCGGGGTGCACGCCAGGTCTTTCGGTGTCAGCAGCCTTAACAGCTTGAGCTGGCTATCAGCTGATCATTATTACCAAGCTTTCTGTATGAAGACATGATGGATAGCAATTATACCTTCGCACGCCGATAAGATGGCTCTTCATAGTCGGTTGCATGTTGGTTTTATTTGTATTTGTATTTGTATTGTTGTTTGGCTGAATTTGGTGGGCAACTATAGCGCAACAGGATCATTTGGGGGTGCTTTCCGTCGGTTCCAACGTTTCAATCCATTGTTTTGGTATGTATTACCTTGCTTTAACCCTGTTAAATCAGTTCATTCTCTGCAATACGACATGGCTTCTGCAAAGGTGATGGGTTTACATGATGCAGAGGAGATTGACCCTTGTTTTCGAAGTCCGGTCTTTGATAATTGTTTTATGATAAGGGTTCTGCAAAATACTGCTTTGGGGTTATTTCACTGCTTTTTCTTCTCTCAATACAAGTCTTTTCCTAGTTGCTATGTCAAATTGCTTGGTGGAAACTCAGGGGTTTTTCCTTTCATCTGCTGGCTCTATGGGGTTTGTTACATATTCTCTGTTATTTGGGGTGTCAAGAGTTATGATGTGGGTTTAGATCCAAGTTTAATCTTGTGTCTTTGGAAGTTTTCTTCTGGCTTTTCGGCAAGGATGTTTAGCGGTAATACAGGGGTTTCTGATGTGGTATGCCGGCATTGTGAGCTTCTTGGTCTCCTTTCGGCCTTTCCTCCGATGTTGCTAATACTCGGTCTATATGACCTCGTTCTGTGCACAATTAATTCTGTTTGGCTTAATACATTTTGCCACTATGCACATCTTCCAGACTCTTATGCATCTTTTCGATTCTCAGCCTTACTATCCTGCTCTGTTGCCTATTTGTCTAACACAGCGTTTCCGGGCACCAAAATGACAAAATCAACTTTGCCACCTTCCAAATCAAGGGCTAAGGGGAAATTAACGAATATCTTCTTACGCTCTAGTAAGAGAGGGCGTAAAACCAATGAACAGGTGATTGAAAATTTGGTTAATTCGTATACTGCTAGAAATCCTTTGCCTATTCATAAGACTATACAAGACTGGGAGAAGCAGAGTTTGGAAGCTGGTGTTGATCTTCAGGACCAGAGAGAAACCATGGACTTCTTGGTCGACCCAGGTAGCACGCGGGGCAGGATATCCCTTTTCCAGCAAACTATAAAGATGTATTGGCGATTTAAATGTCTTCTTGGTCAAGCCCTCATGAGTATGAAGGAGAAGGATGCTCATTCCTCGCTCTTATTTGAGCTCAACCAAATCAAACTGGCCATGAATACCATGACCAAGATCCAGCAAAAGCAGAATGATCGCATTGGACGCATTGAAGAGAAACTGCGAGAGATGCAGTGGGTGGAGCTGTTGGGGTCATCTACTGAAGATCCAGCCCCTGTGCACTCTTCTGATGGCTAGGCTTCTTAACTTCTTTTTGTTTATCTATGTTTTTTGTTCAATGATATTATAGTTGTTGTTGTATATGTAACTATTATGGACATAGTCGTGTAGTTCTAGTTGCTACAGAAAGACTGAAACAGTATCGGTTTTGGTTGGCCTTTAACTTTTTGAGATGGCCAACAAACCTGGTTTCTCTTTGGGCAGGTTGAGGCTCTTCTCCTTGATGTATTTATTTGGCAACTTGCTCTAAATAATAGAAAAGACAGGTCCTACGGAATTCACAAAAAAAAAAAAAAAATGGCACCAACCCACGGACAAACATACACATCCCCTCATGTAAAATGAACCTCTCTGCTCAATAATAATAATAATAATAATTTCGTTTTGTGATTACAACATGGTGATGTCCAAGAATAACACAAGGGGAATTGAATTGGTAACCTAACATCTAAGAGTTCCTTCACAACTCACAATCATTTTTATCCAAAACCTTGTGGACAATAATGATAATAATAATTTTAAAAAAAGTTACAATTTAATTAGCTTTTATGATTTTCTTTTCTTGGTAATGTGAGATTTTTGATGCCTATGCAACTGCCCTACATTTAATTTACATGGCTACATTAGTTATAAAATAAATTTGGTTCTATATGAGGGTAGGGGAATTACTATGCATAATATAATTATGGGAAGAAGTGTTATTTTGGAATATGGATTTCATAATTACTTTGATAAGCATGTCTATTTTGGAACACGGCTTCAAAATTTTAATTTAATTATAAATAATTATTAGGTGGATGGCAGATTTAATATCCATGGAATATTCTAGAACATTCATAAAGTATACACAAAGAAATGTTTGGGGTTTATCTCCAAAGTGGTTGTTTCCTTTTTATCATTTTACTGGAATTTTTTTTTATTAGGCATTTGGTATTGATAAGCCATGATATTGGTAGATGTATTTTTTCATCAAAAGAATATATATATATATATATATATATATATATATATATATATCCTCATTAACATAGTGAATCAATTACATTTTTTTTGATGTATATCTATATATTTTAGTATATAATCTTTAAGTTATAACAGGAAATACCATTCCTTTCGAAAAATGCCTTTAATACATCACTTATAACTAGTATTCAGAATTACATAAAACATTAAGAAACATAAAATTGTGCATATAAAAAAATCACAAATCATATGAGGATGCAATTATGATCATATACAAATGTAATGTGTCCAAAAAGGGAAAAGCGCAAAAAAAATCTCTAAATTACTCATGTTGATGTATGTCATGGGCCCCTTCTATGAAAGGCCTATGAAAGTATTCGAGTGATTCCATGCCTAGATCTTCATGAATCTTCCAAGTTACCAAAACTTGTGTAGCACCTTCCTTAGATAGGGAGTCTCCAACTATGTTTCATTTCCTATAAATGTGACAACAAGATATATAATCAAAAAATCGTTTAATATGAAGAACTTCTTCTAATATTGGTAGCATAAATTGATAGTGGAATCTTTGTGTCTCCTTGAACCAATTAATAACAAGCATAGAATCTCCAAATATATGAAGAGATCGACATTCATTCTCAAGGGACAAAAAATGAGTCTGAGTGCAAATAGTTAGTTTTTATTACTTCAACATAAGTGTTTTTTCCTTTATCCATGCCCATCTGAAGTTTAAAGGAGTCTTGTTGGAATTGACCTATGTTATTATAAAAAAACCTATTTAGAAGTTAAGAATATCTATGGTAAAGTGGGGGTAAGTATTTATGGTTAAGAATATTGTTGTTGTTGTGTGCGTGTGTGTAACTATTAATTATTTTTATAGTTAATAATAAAAAAATTGTTTATTTGTCAAATTTTCCTTAAGAGATTACATTAGGGTTGACCCATGGCTTGAGAAACCACGTCCTAGGAGCATCTAAGCAGTCAAAATCACCCAAGATCACACCCAGCGTTAGCCACACTAACCATTAACATGGATGGATTTTTTCCTAGGGCGTTTCGAACCAGGGACCTTCACATCATGGAGCAACTTAATAGTACACCACATCACCAGCTATTCTATGTCCCGTGAGGATAATTAATAACAATTTGAAATAAAGTTATATTTTAGTTATATTCTATGATTTTTAAATTTAGAAATGTAATATGTATGATGATGTAAGTTATCTTACGCATCTTGTGGTTTGATCACTATTGAAACTTACTAGCAATTTAATTTATATGACTACACTAGTTTTAATATAATGATCAATAAGTATTAGGTGAGTGGTAGGGATTTAGCATCTAAGAAATAAAATAGAATATGGTTGCTAGTAGTCACAAATCAAAGGTTGAGATGTATCTCAGAATTAGTTATTCTCTTTCTACCCTTTTAATTAAATTTATTCATTAGAAACAATCATATGAACGTGTATCCTATGAGCATGAACTAGATTCTCTAAACATTTGGTATTATAACATATCATGGTATTATAACAATTCCTATTTACATGTCAAGAATTTTATTTTATTTTTTCTAAATTTATAAATGTAACTTATATATGAATTATTTTTATAACCATCCTATTGTAGTGGCTACAGCTGTTGTCCAAAATTTTATCTTTGCTTATATTTTGGAGCCTAATCTTCTTTTCACACAAGCTTATCTTGCACTGTTATAAAGTATTCTTGCTTTGGTTGAAACTTAACTTTTCACGTGTGCTTGTGTTCACTCGCTTTTGCACTTAAATCATCATTCTAATTCAGAATCTAACCTTCAAACTTGGCCTTATAGTAGTTTTGGGCTTGCCTCCCAAAACTATGCAATCCATGAGGGAAAGCTTGACCCTAATGACTGGAATTGCACAGTCATGACTGGAAATTTTTCCTTGAGCACATAAACTGCACGGTAATGGATGGAAGACCAAAAACTATGAAATCCATCACTAAGATAAAAAATTGTGCAATGTGCTAAGTAATAGAGTTACCTGGTTCCCAAGAATTACACATTCTTTCCTAGAAATGTGCATGGAAAGTTTTTTCGGAAAAGAAAAATAGCTTAAAAAAATCAAAAAGCATCCCTAAAAAATATGGATCTATTTTTAGTAACCCAAAGTTGGCACACTCACTATTTTTAGAAACTTTCTCCATGTGTCATTTTTTTCCTTGATTTTAGGCATGTGCATCATAAACCATAATTTGCTAAAATATATTTAATGGACGCCTATAGATCCCATTTTCACACTCAATATTAAATTTATAGCATTCCCTAGGAGATCAAGGAACCTTTGGTGCGATCTTCCTCTCTTTTATAGGTGAGTTTCACGTTTATCATTTTTTATCATTTTTTTCTCTCACTTTTTCCCATTTTTCTTGTGTGAGTGGTGTTTTTCTTATTTATTTGCATGCATGTTGGTGTATCAACTTGATTTAACTTATAGAAGTGTTTTTAAAGTTATCATTTTCATTTCACAAGTGTTGCATCGATTTCTTCGCTTTTGCACCTATGGTCGTTGTTGCGGAAACTCTCCTTGCCCATTTGGTTTTCTTCTCGTTTATTCAGTTTCTACACTCGATGTGTATTTTTTCATTCACTCTTAGCCATATCTGCACTCAATCCAACACTATCTCTCACATCTTCTCAATTTTGACACTTCCTTTGGGTAGATATACCATTCACTTGGTTGGTTTTCACTTTGCCCAGTTGGGCACTACGCAATATTAAAGCTTCAAGTACAGAGATTGGCCTCTAAAACTGCATAGTGTGTAGTATATGTTGGCACAACTATTCATTGTGTAGTTACAGGGCACAGTCTGCATCCATAGTCATTGATACAGCACAATGCGCAATCTCTCCAAGACCACTACCCAGGTTGAACTGCACATTACACAATCTTAGACCTCAAGCTTCGACCTTGACTACTAAGACTACATAGTGCAAAATTCCCACACGTATACAATCCCTCTATCTAGAGAAAATAGTGAAATCCTTCCCATCAGATGCTTGGTTTGCTTCTTGAACTTTCATTGAAATTAGATTTTCTTAATACATATTTTTTCTTGTTGTGAGTGTCTTTTTTGTCCCAGAAGTACAAGAGATTTTCTTCAAAAGGAACCATTGAAAGCAGTACTGGGGAAGAAGTTGAAAAAGTGCCAGTTAACTTTTAGGCATATGTGGTTACTTAGTTGTTTATAGAAAAGGAATCAAGAGTGAAATGGAAATAGATAAAATATATTTTTGCAAAGGAATTTGGGGTTGATTTAGAGGACCGACAAGTTTATCTTAGCATCCAGTAGTAAGGACTATGCATGGTTGTTGGAACAGGGTCTCCTACAACCTATGAAACTGGTCCATTTTGGATATTTTTGATTAGATTTAATCTAGCGGAAGGGCTTTGGGGTGAGTCAAAGCCCTGAAAGCATTGTAATGGGTAAAAGGGTAATCTAGGGGTCTGAAAACCATGGTTTGCAGACCATAGGAATGTCTAGGCCAGATTGTTATAAATAGACGAGAATTTTGTCTTGTAAAGGACAAGAATGAAAGGATATTGATGCGAATTGTGGTTTAAGCGATCTATTTGGGTTTTGGGGAAAGGACTCCGACTGGCTGTGTCCGCGGAGATCCAAGTCCAGCTGTGTGCAGACCCTGGTGCTGTGTGCACAGGTTGGGAAGGGAATTGTAAGGAAGAATTGATGAATGAGTGAATGAGAAAGGTTGATAAAGTACTGAATCTATGAGTAATCTGTGTATGAATTATTAGTAAATACTCTGTTGTATATCTCTGTGTTTAAGCTGTGAAGCTTTGTGTAAGTGTGTTTTTGTACTACGATTTGTTCTGTTCTATTTATGCGATGTTGTGTTACTATTATAGAAGCATATATAATTGTAGATCTAGTGCATGTGGATGCGAACATAAACCCACTTGTCTATGTGCAGTATAAGGCGATCTGGGTATCGCAACACCAAACAAATCTCTTCTTGCCTTACCTATCCTTTCTCAGGGTGCGAAAACCTGGTTCCAGCACCCATCCTTACTACTTCGGGTGAGACTTTGACCTGCGAAATCAGGTCACTTCCCAAAGGGCCAGTAGTATAGGGGTTTGTAGGCAAACCTTGAGCTCCGAACCTGGGTCAGGACCCCTCGAGCCAACAAATGGTTCCATTTCCAGGACCCGAAAGAATTCTGAGGAAGTGATCTGGTACTGACAAGAAAATACTAAAGATCTGACGCGGAAGTGAATGAGCGCTACTCTAGAGGAGAGTCCAACACGGAGCGATAAGTATTATCGAACCAATCCAGGAAAGAATCATTCTATTCGTAGCCCACCGAGGAGAGAAACGATGCAAGGTTCGTCAGGCACGGGAGAGAAAGCCCTCAAACGAAGCCTCGCTAGGAGACATGGTAGTACACTTGAAATTATCTACCTTTAAAGGCACAACCGATGAATACATGGATCATTTTTGGTTTGTTGCCGACTCGGTATGGACGGCACAGGGGGTGGTGAATGATACTGTGAAGAGAGCACAGTTGTCCTTGGCCTTTGAAGACAGAGCGCTGGATTGGTATATGCAATACTTATCTCAAAATAGATCCACATCCCTTCAAAATATTAAGGACGGCCTAAAACAACAGTTCCAGAAGCCAAAGTCATACTCTCAATTGGTAGCAGAAGTAAAAGACTTCAAGCAAGATACGTTTGAGTTGGTGTGGGAGGTCGATCAGCGATTGAAGAAAGCAATCAGGGAAGGAGGTTTCAAGTATGACGATAGACAACACATGGAATGGTTCATCACCATGTTTCTACCTCACTTACATATACCAATGGGCCAACAGACCTTCGAGTCACAGTAAAAATCCTTGGAAGCTGCGATGAATCTCGAAGCCGCACCCAAGGATGATGCGTTGGGGGGAGTACAGCAGATTCAAGAGCAGCTCGGAGCCATGCACATGGTAATACAAAGCTTGCGGACGCAACGGGAAAAAGGAGTTAGCACAGACCTCTGGTGCATACGATGTCAGGTGTCTGGCCATACCAAGGACCAGTGTCCCATATTGGCAGATCACCTACAGGCAGGGGGACCTAGTCCGCGGTGCCTCGGGTCCAGCGGATCTGCACTCTGGTGCGATAACTTCCAGGTAGTGGGACTACATGATACGGCCCAGTGCCCCTAGCTAAGTATGGGTGATTTGAAGCAACAATGGTGTAGGTTATACCTATCAGTAGGGCACGATGAGCAGAATTGTCGCACATATGAATTATTGGTAGATCGGGGAAACCTCTATAGGGTATAATCAGATCCCGTGTCGCCGCGATCCCCTGTGACTTTTAGTGGCTCCCCAGTAAGGGGTAGGGGAGGTTGGGGAGGAAGTGCAGGATGGGGTCGAGGACAAATGATCTTCTATAACTGCAGAGAGATAGGGCACTTTGCAAGAGACTGCCCAAATCCCACCAGGAAATCCTGAAAATATTTTCTGCAGCTGGACCAAGAGATTGAAGACTGCCTGATACTAATAGCCAAAATGCAGGAAAAACAATCCACCCCTACGCAGAATGTGAAAAGGGTTAAAATTGAGCTACGAAGTGGGATGGTCACCCAGGGAGCAAGGGAAGAAGTGCACCTCACAGAACAAGCACCACGGGTAGGCCCTGCGCAGCTTCGGGTGCACCTCGAGGGAAAGGAAGAGGTTGAGCCCTTTCTAAAGGCATGCTTGAAACTGCTACGTAACTAACTAGCTGTAGAAACTCTTCAAGTATTACTGCATAGTTGCGCAGCCCGACCCAAAAAAATTCCTAAGACCCGAGGTGTCCACTGGATATATGGCTACAAGAAACATACCGGAAGAGAAATGCGGTTGACTGCACAGATTGGTGACTACGAGATGGACCAAGTTATTCTCGATTTAGGGTCAGATGCGAACGTACTACTAAAGAAAACATAGAAACGAATGGGTGAACCTAAGTTGGAATGGTTCACTATCAAGCTGCGCATGGTGAATCAATAGAAGATCATCCCACTGGGACGATTGCCAAGATTCATGGTAGATAGCGTGGGAGTAAAAGTCCTAGCTGACTTTAAGGTCATCGAAATTGTGGAAGATGTGGATCCGTACCCTGCACTACTCGGGCTAGACTGGGCTATAGACATGGGGGGTGTCATCAATCTCAAAAAGCATGGAATGGTGTTTAAAAACAACAGTACACATGTAACAGTACCACTAGATCTAGCAGAAGGCGCGCGGTATACAGAATCAGCCTACGAACGGGAGGAACTAGACCACATTTACATATTGACTACGCAGAATGAAGACGGGATTAAACCCACAACAGCCGGGATATTCTGGAGACATATTGAATATTATTCTGATGCTGATGAGGAGCTGGAGAATTGGAAAAACCGGTTACATGAGGTTTCAGTGCTGTGCTGGCCCCGGGTCGCAAGAACCCTCTACTACATTTCCTCTGAGGTAAGAGATATACCCCACTTTGATGAGGCTGGTAGTGTCTAGGAATTCCTAAGGACACTAGAACCTAGGGTGCCAAGAGAACGACGGCTCTGGGCCCTTAATCTAGCTATGCGTGGGACACCCGCATGTTGGTGGGACACCCACAAGAAAGAATTCTCGAATTGGGAAACATGTCGAGAAAGGATGCTTCTACGGTTCGCTCCTTCAGCTGACATATGCACCAGGATGTTCCTCGAACCCAGGGACCCCCGCGCACATCTGGGTGTCTGGATGACCAAATGGTCCGACTGAACTACACAAGAATGGGTCCATCTAGTTTTTCATGCCTTGGATTCTATCCCGATTGCTTGGTACTTAGATGCGGAATTGCACCAGCGCACCCGCCATTGGAAAGTGCTAAAGGAGGACTTTGTCGAAACATTTAGATTGATTGGGGGGATAGAGATGCTCGATGAAGCTATGCAGGACATTGACGCATTTTTCTTTAAGGATTCTCCCCAACACGCTGCCCCAATGGTCCTGACATTGGAAGCGCAGATACAAGACATAGCCAATTGCTGGAGCTTGGCGATTGACGAGGAAGAAGATAATCCTCGAAACATTTATGTCTTGGAATCTAAAGGAGAGTGCGCTGTCGTGGGTTCATCACTACAGAATATTGACGTAACACAGCCTCTTAATCTGTGTGACGTTAATATTGGGATGGAGAAACACCCTAAGCTGGCTAATATTAGGGACTATTGGGATGAAGGGACTATAGGAAAAATCGCATAATTACTCATGGAGTATCATGACCTATTTTCGACAAAGTTCTATGAGCTCAAAGGCATCACCGAGGACCTCGGTATTATGCATATCACTCTGAAACCTGAGGCACGCCGCATCAAGCAGCAGCCTTACAGACTAAATCCTAAATACAAGCAAAAGGTCAAGGAAGAGCTGGATAAAATGATTGCCGCAGGTATCATTAAACCAGTTGAGCAGTCGGATTGGGTAAGTCCAATGGTCATCTAGGAAAAGAAGACCAAGGGAAAAATACGCATCTGCATAGATCTACGCAATTTAAATGATGCCTATGTCCATGACCGCTTCCCCACACCCTTTTCTGATGAAATCCTTGATAACGTGGGTGGACAGGAGGCTTATTCCTTCACCCATGGGTTCTTTGGCTACCACCAGATCCGAATTTCACTTAAATATCGCAGTAAGACTACCTTCGCGACTGAATGGGGGTCCTTCTAGTATATGGTCATGCCCTTTGGTCTCAAGAATGCACCTGCTATTTTTTCCTGGGTCGTAGTTGCGATATTCAAGGATTTTATTCATAAATTCCTAGAGGTTTATTTCGATGACTAGACGGTCTTTGGCCTGGTAAAGGAGCATGTCTCTAACCTGCGATTAATATTGGACGCGTGTCAAAGTCACCAAATTTCCCTCAATATTAAGAAATGCATCTTCTTTGTACCATTTGGAATCTTGCTTGGGCACATAGTCTATCAGCAAGGGCTGATGGTTGACCTTGCGAAGGTAGCCGTAATTATAAACCTGGCAGTCCCAACAACGGAAAAACAACTGCGTTCTATTGTTGGACACGCGGGCTATTACAGGAAATTTATTCAAGGGTACGCCCTGATCATGACGCCTATAGAAAAGCCACTAAAGAAATATGTTTCCTTTTTTTGGGATGATGAGTGTCAGAAGAGCTTCGAACTACTCAAAGAGAAGATGATTTCTGCACCGATCCTCATATTTTATGATTGGTCGAAGGAATTTCATGTACATGTGGATGCATCTGGAATCGTGTTGGGTGATGTCCTCACACAACCTGGTGAAGGGGATATTGATCACCCGGTTGCCTTTGCGAGTCAAAAACTCTTGAGCGTAGAATGGAACTACTCTACCACTGAGTGCGAAGGATTGGCTATGGTCTATGCATTACAGAAATATCGACACTATCTACTGGGTGGACACTTTAAAATGTTCACATATCATTCGGCTTTGAAATACCTGGTTAAAATGCCTATGTTGAGGGGGAAGATTTGTCGCTGGATGTTGTTATTCCAAGAATATGCTTTTGAGATCATCGTCAAGCCTGGAACGTTGAATGCAGGCCCCAGATCATCTATCTCGCATTGAAACAGGGGAAGAACCTACTGGTTTGGAAGAAGGCTTTCCAGATGCACAACTGTTACCATTAAGGTGGTTTACACACACTTTTCTGACATCATTGAGTTCCTCACTATAGGCGTGGCAACATTTGGGTATTCGGTGCAACATAAGAGGGAATTGGTTACTCAGGCAGCGGACTTTACTATCATCGTCGGTAAGTTATACAAGCTAGGCGCAGATGAAATATGACGTAGATATGTCCTAGAACATGAATGGCCTGTATTTTTAGTAGAAGCACACGAAGGTGTCACAGGAGGCCACTATGGAGGACACGCAACAACACAAAATATTTTGAGGGCTGGGTTATGGTGGCCTACTTTGCATCAAGAATATTACACCTATTGTAGGTCATGCGACACCTAGCAGTGCACAGGACGACCTTCGCGCTGAGATGAGATGCCTTTACAGCCTCAAGTGGCTTTACAGGCTTTTGAAAAATGGGCCATTGATTTTATAGGACCCATCAATCTGCCAGGAAAGAAAACAGGTGCGCGCTACATTATCACCACCACTGACTACGTCACTCGATGGGCTAAGGCACAAGCGATGAAGGATTGTACTGCGGATACTGCTGCGAACTTCATCTTTGAGCATATTCTGACCAGGTTTGGCTGCCTAAAGATCCTAATGAGTGACAGAGGTACACACTTTGTCAACCAAATGATTTAAGCCTTGAATGAGGAATTCCGGATCCACCATGTGAAGAGTACACCATACCATCCTCAGGAAAACAGGGTGGTTGAAGCTTTTAACAAAATTTTGGAATAGGCATTAACTAAGGTTTGCAATGTCAATCGTAGTGACTAGGATGCTCGCATTCCCTCTGTTCTATGGGCCTATTGAATGACCTGCAAGAAGCTAACAGGTAGAACCCCCTTCCGGATGGTCTATGGCAAAGAGGCCATTATGCCCATCGAATACGTTCTTCCTAGCCTACACATTACAGCATTTACACATATGGCAGACCCCGTTATCATAGAGGAGCCTCTTGCGCAACGTGTGGCACTGGAGGAAGATCGATTTATTGCTAATTTTGATCAACAGGTTCAGAAGGCTCGTGACATAGCATGGCATGATCACCATATTCGCCAAAAGACATTCATCGTAGGTGACCTTGTCCTTTTATGCGATAGCCAATTTGCGAAACATCTAGGAAAATTCCGATAGCACTGGCTCGGTCCCTACACAGTTAAGATAATCATGAATGGTGGCGCAGTCTAGCTAGCTACCCTGCGCGAAGACATCTCACCAGGCTTTGACAATGGTAGTCGACTCAAGCCTTACCGGGTTCAATGACTATATGGCAGTTGTAGTGACTCGGGATGAGTCACAAGATTGTGTTGGGGGACTGTTGGAATAGGGTCTCCTACAAGCTCTAAAACTGGTCCATTTTGGATATTTTTTATTATATTTAATCTAGCAGAAGGGTTTTGGGGTGGGTCAAAGACCCGAAAGCATTGTAATGGGTAAAAGGGTAAACTAGGGGTCCGAAAACCATGGTTTGCAGACCATAGGAAAGTCTAGGCTAGATTGTTATAAATAGAGGAGCATTTTGTATTGTAAAGGACAATAATGAAAGGATATTGATGCGAATTGTGGTTTAAGAGATCTGTTTGGGTTTTGGGGAAAGGACTCTTGTTGGCTGTGTGCACGGAGATCCAATTCCAACTTTGTGCGGACCCTGCTGCTGTTTGAGTAGGTTGGGAAGGGAATTGTAAGGAAGAATTGATGAATGAATGAATGAGAAAGGTTGATAAAGTACTGAATCTGTGAGTAATCTGTGTATGAATTATTGGTAATTACTGTGATGTATATTTCTATGTTTAAGCTGTGAATCTCTGTGTAAGTGTGTTTCTGTAATGCGATCTATTCTGTTCTGTTTATGCACTACTGTGTTAATATTATATAAGCATATATAATTGTAGATCTAGTGCACGTGGATGCAAAAAGAAACCCACTTGGCTGTGTGCAGTATAAGGCAATTTGGGTATCATAGGACCAAACGCAGCTCTGCTTGCCTTACCTATCCTTTCTCGGGGTGTAGAAACCTGGTTCCAGCACCCACCCTTACTACTTCGAGTGAGACTTTGACCTGAGAAAGCAGATCACTGCCGAAAGGGCTAGTAGTATAGGGGTTTGTTGGCAAACCTTGAGCTCTAAACCTGGGTTAGGACCCCTTGAGCCAACAATGGTTGCATGTAGATATCCTTCCTTCCCGTGTGCAGATGTGATCAGCTAGGCTGTCTCACACATTGATGAGAAAACAATAACAATGAGAAACACCAGTTAATAGAAGCTTGCTAAATTTCTGGAAACAAATTATCAACACATGTATCATCTTCTTGAGAAATTAAATATCATGGACTCATTATTCTATGACACCAAAAACGACACAAACATAATAAAAACTTGGGTGAAGGAGCCATCCAAGTTTTAACAGACACCCACCCACACATACAAGAGAAAGTCACCCAAGAAGGCATACTAGCTCATGGTTATCTTAGCTTGCAGAATATATGGTCAGCTGAGCACGAAGACCATTCTTGAGGGGTGGGATATCTTATTGAACCAAGTGGTGAAAAAGGGGAAGTCATTGAACTGGTCATATATTTTGGCTCATCACCTAAGATCCAATGTAGCACAAGCCCAGGATCTTCCCAAGGGAGAGAAAGCGTCGTTTAATATGTCTTCATACTTACTCTATGAAATATGTGCACATAATTCATTTCCTAACATGAACTAAACATAGACACCGATAGAAAATGTCGTGCATATCTATTTTAAGATACTTTCAGATTGCAACCATCAAGGAGTTATGGAGCATCTAACTAATCACATCGTCATATTGTTATACAAGCTTATCTTTCAAGAGGACCCACCTTGCATGTCATGAGGAGAAATGGAAGAAATATCATGGATTGCAGATTGGTTTTCCTTACCGGATGGGACATTGACTAGAGTGTTTGGCGGGTAGAATCCACCACATCTTTTGCCAATTTATGACACCGAAAAACTTTTCATGTAATAATTATCATACAATCTCTCCATAAGGTTGTCATCATCATTGTGTAGGAAGAATAAAGCACCATGGCCGACGCTTCCTTTGAAGATTGGGTTATACGAGATCAATAATCTCAAATTTGCAGATATCGTAGCAAAAGCCATAGTGAAGTTTGAGTTTGGTATAAAAGACTTCAATCCATATGATCCCAGGGGAATTTTCAAAGACCATTGTGTGATAATATACTAGAACTAGGTTCGTGAGGAATTTATGTGGTCATAGGAGGAACCATGGAATAATTGCTATGATTCTTCTAGGCCCCACGAACCGATCAATATAGTTTGGAATTCACAGGCTACTCCACAGATGGCAACAGCTCCAGAAGAAAAAATAGTCGAAGATAGCAACCTGGTACAAGATAAGGGAAAGAGGAAGGTTGTTAAAAATGCATATGAAGAAAAAAGTTGGAAGATGACTTCTCATGGAAACAAATTTTGAAATAAATTCAAAGAGGAGGAAAAGGCTATATATAGCATAGTGGAGGAAGAGAGATACATAAATCTTGGAGGAAGCAGAGGTGAGAGTAAAGAGAGAATAAAAAGAGCTAGGGGAAGAAACGGAGAGAAGAAGAAGAGAATAGGAGGGGAAGCAGAAACAGGAAGAGGAACAAAGGAAAGACATGGATGGAGAATAAATGACACCCATACAGGTCAAAGAGTATGAATAGGACCATCCATCAGCAGAGGGAGGGAGAAAATAGATGTATGATCGAAATCTTGCTCAGTAGATTGTAGAGCTTATTGAAGTTGCAGATATGGAGTTGGAGCCGGAGCCACAAGATGAAGATGTGGAACTGATGCTGAGGGCACCACATATCACTGTTCATTGTCCAACACCTCCAGCCGTAAAGCCAACTCTGAGCAAGGAAGGGGAGATAGTTCCCCTTGACTATGATATGGTGATGGATGTATACAGTCTGTCATATGATGAACTGTAGAAGATAATTGTAAAAGCGCGTAGAAATCACTTCCTCGATGATTATGCATCACCTGCATTTATGAGAGAAGGGGTGATAGTGGGGAACACCAGCATGGATCCAAATGCTACTGTCAAATCCAACTTGGACTTCGCAGTGCAACGAAATCAAATAATTATTACTTCAAGACCGAGAATGAACAATTGGTAAATAATCTACAAGCAGCCTGACAAGAGATTGAACAACTATTCGCAACAATGTAGAATGCACCTTCTGCACAGGTCTACTTGGAGGAGATGAGAGAAATGATACTTTCTAAAGTATCCATGCCTAGAGACATTATGTGGGACCTCTATGAGGAGCTCATGAACGTACATAAGGAATTTTTTCACTTACATGAATTCCAATGGTAGAGGAGATAGTTTTTCGAGATCTTTAGGAATGTACAAGCTGCCATCACCATTGTGCATGATTAGAGAATGTGGTTCAAGGGGAAACATCTTTCCCTAGTGAAGAAAATGAAGCCATAGGTAGATTTGGAGAAAGAAAGAGTTCAGATGTTGATCCAAAACAAAAAATAGCTCACCTCTTTCATCAGAAATATTCAAGCCTCGTATGTATGGATATATAATAGTTTAGATTTCATGGTGAGAACCCACAAGATCCCTTCAATTGGCACACTCACCAAGGCTAAACACAAACGTCAGGTCAGGAAGGAGATTGATTAGTACATGGAGTAGCTGAAATAGATTGCCACCCAAGATGGCTTAGATCTAAATAGAAAGAACACACATAACTACATCGGTGGTCCAGTCGATATAAGAACATTGATGTGCCTGCTTGAGAAAGAAGGTGAGACCAGCTCCAAGAAATTTTACCCGGATGTTATGGAGGAAATATTTCGCTTCGCGCCAGACACCATCATGCTGTTTGGGGAGACCAGCACACAATACTAGGTTTGGCATTAATATGTGACTCAGAAGCATCAAGTAGAAGCTGTCGAGCTAAATTTCAGTAGTATTTTTTCCTTGTTAGGTTTTGAAGTTGTCTCTACCCTATTTTGTCTCATATGGGTATGAGTTGAAAATGTAGTATCATTTTTAATTATCGTAAAAGTGAAATTTCAAGTGTCCATGATGGAATTTGAAGATTCATGTGTAATTTAATGAGTTATTTTGTAAAGAAATTTAAAATTCATGATGGGAGTCCAAGAGTCACAAAGGGGGAATTTCAAGACTTACCCCCCTATTTTTATAAATATATCCTCATAACTCATGTAATGGGAATTTGGGAGCCAAGAATTTGGCTAGGATTAGGCTTAGGAAGAGCTTGGGAGTTTTGTGTGAGCCTTGGCTTTCGAGTAGCGTAGAGGTAGTATGCTTCTTTGGAGGAGTAGGTGTTGTAGAATTCTCATTCCACTATTGGAGAAAGTGGCTTGCCAAATGTTGTATGTATGACTGGGACTATAAATTTTAATAAAACTCAGAGTTGGCACACTTCCATAAATATTTTGTGGATATAGTAGGACTACTTTTGTTGTATTTGCAATATATGTTATGTAACTTACACATATTCTTCTGAAACATTTCATTTTCATTTGTATGAATCTTGTTGGATGTGTGTTGATGTGTTAATCTGTCACCTTAAATTGTGGCCTATTCTTCTTGTTAGTTTGTGTGATTTCATGTTTATCATGTGTTACTTATAAGTTTCATACCATTACAATATTCCAAGGAGTGAAATTATTTTTCCTTTCGTGTGTTGGAACCATCATACATTGCACTTGACTCTCTGTAGGGTCACAAAATTGTTCTCACCAAAGACATTGTGCATCACTCTATGCATTTTGAAAACCAAGGCATATCATTAACACCCCACTGCTGGGACTCCTACTCTAGATGATGTGAGCTCTATTTGGGACTTCATATCAAGTAGATTCCTTGAATGTTAGCGAGTCTAACACGATCATAATTTTTTGTGCTAGAAGTGGGGCCATATGAAAACTTGATCCCTCGAAGCTAGTTTTTAATTTCCAAACTCATCTAATGACTTCTTCCATAATCATACTCTCGACATGTACTTCAAGAAAAGAAAAAAAAAATTGCAAGTGAGGACGAATATCATCGATGACTTGTTAACTCTTAAATTTTATGGCGAGGGTGAAACGACCTTATTTGAGCATACTGCTCGTTTTCTTGAATTTTTCACTAAACACAACATCCACTCTGAGGATGCTAGTTGTAGGTTGATCATTCTCATGTTCGAAGGGTGCATAAGGAAATTGTGTCACACATTTATAGACATCTCCATTCACTCTTTCAAACATCTCATCACTAAAAAATTTCATGCTTTTGACATGTATGATCGTAAACATTTGTGCAAGAAAAATTTTGAATTTCAAAAATCACCCGATGAATCAATGCATTATTTTCACAATCGTTTCATGCTTTTGTGCATTGGATTTCCGAAAGATGGATTTGATTGTGATTTCTTATTAGGAATATTTCAATAACTTGTTCACATTTCATAAAATCTGCATGAGCTTGAATCTTTTGAACCACTCCCAGCATACCTCGGTTTTAGAGCTTCTAAATCTGTGACAGAAAAGGTTTTTGTTCCAAATGACCCTCTATCCCCTTATCATCAAACAACTCTATTTTTGTAGGCTAAGATGGGAGAGATTGAGAATTTATATGTTGATATAACATTGTCTCTTCCCACCCCACATACTCATATTTTCAACACGGGTTTGGACTGTGAATATGATGGTTACAATGAAGTGTTATCTCCTCTTCCTCCATCGTTTGGTCCCACTGATCCTCTAGATTGTTATTTTTTGTGTTCTCCTATTTAAAATCTTTCTTTTCATGTTCATGAGGATCAAGTTTTGGATGGAGTTGATGTTGAGAAACCAACTTGTGATATCATTCACGATGACTATGTGTGGGAGCCCAACGGTTGAATGAGAATATTCGATGAAGGCTAGCATCCTTCCTCCCACACCTCTCTCGCATCATTCAAACATTTTCCATGATTCTCTCATTTATGTCCAATATTGTGAAAAATTGGATTCTAATGATGTTAATATTTCTAATCATTCATAAGATATGTGGGATGTCATTTTCCCATCCACATGCAGATAGGATGTATCTTCTACTCTTGATCCTCGCAATCTCTAATCTTTTCTTTCTTAAAATGTAGAGGGTGAAATTTTCCGTTTTTCATCTTCCCCTCTCTATGATTCATCAGATCGTGACAATGCCTCTATTGATAATCTTGAAATTTATGATTTTGGTTTTCATGACCTGCTCAATGATTCAGTTGGTCATGATTCCGATTCTTCCGTTTTTTATTTTTCAATGCCACCGATCTTTGACGATATACCTTCTGATGAGTTTGAACTTCCTAAAGTTTTCGAGGAACTTCAGCCCGATCTGATGGTCATGTTAGGTTCTTGTAGTCTTCAGGTTAGTTCCACTTTTTATAAGAGGAATGTTGCATATTATCAGGTTCCTCATCACTCTATCACACATATTGAAGATAAATTTTTTTTACAATGTTTTCATGCTCCATATATGTTACACAATCTTATCTCTTAGTCATTGGAGGAGTCGTGCGTAGCAAGCGTTGTGGGAAAACAAAATTTTTCATATTTCTTTATATTCGCTCTCCTTTGTTGTTTGAATTTTTTTTTTTGTAAGTATTTTCACTTTCTTCTCTTTCTTTTCTGCGAGTATATTCAAACTTTGAACGTTTTAGTTTACAATGTCTTATATTTTTTGTTTTCTCATTTTCTTATATATATTTCTTGACATGCATTCCCTTGCCCACGTGGGTAAACCAATGCATCTATGACTGCATTGGAAGTATCACTTCACATGAATTTGGCTTATGATCTGTTCAATTTAGGAGTAGGAGTAGTGTTTTTCTTTTCTTTATCTTTTCGTATGATTTTTATTTCATTCATTTGTTTTCCATTCCGCTTATTTCATTTTCCTTGTTTTCAATTATAGGTTACTTTTTGCATGAGACTGTGTTTGGCTTCTCAAGCAAGAATGGTGAAATCCAAGAGGAATTTTTTCTACCATCAACACTTGGTTTTATGTCTATTCCCTCTCTTTGAGTAAATATTTAATTATTTTAGTTTATGATACTTTCATGTAAAATACATTTCTTATCAGAGAAAATATTAGTCAAATAAAGATGTTTGAGTTTTATCTAGTACCACCAACACTAAATTGGTTTTATTTTTTTAGTTAATCTTTGTAAACTTAGTTGAGTAGACTAAATATGGGAGGAAAACCTTAATAAGTATGTGAGAGGTGTTCATAAACATACTTATCTGAAGGTACAACCTCTTCTTCTCTTAATAATTCGGGCTCCCTCTTCCACCACATGAAATAAATAAGTGCCTATGCATAGTTCTTTCAACAACAAATGAAAAAAATAAAAAAATAAAGGGTGAAAGAAGAGAAAGGCTTTATGTGCAGTGAGGTGAGGCAAGCAACTCCGCTAGGGTGCTATATAATATCATTGATAGTAGAGCAATGTTTGTGTTCCTGAAGTGACTCTGTTGGGGTATTCTCCAGGCCTGCTTGTAGTGGAGCAACAACAGAGATGAAAATAAGACTCTGAAATTTGTGTTTACTTGTGCACTTATATACTCCTCATCCCCAATTGAAACAAATCAGTTTTACTTAGCTTGTTTATTGTTCCATCGATGAAGAGGATGGATGGGACTATGTCTTTAACTAAGACTAAGTGAACAAGTTGTGACAATCAATGAATTGAAAAATACTTTTGGAAGATTTAGATTGGTTTTACACGAGACAAGATTCATTCAGAGAGTTGGCGTTCTACTAGTGTGTCACCAATGTTGTAGTGACTACAACCAACCTCCAAAATTTTACCTTTGTTTAGATTTTAGAGCCTGACCTTGTTTTAAAAGGAGCTTATCTTGCACTACTATAAAATATTAATGCTTTGGTCGAAACTTACATTTTCACATGTGCTTATGTTCACTTGCTTTTTCACTTAACTCATATTTCTAAGTCACAAAATAACCTTTGAAATTGGTCTTGTAGAATTTATGGGATTTCGTACATAAATTATGCAATCCATGAGGGAAAGCATAAGCTTGATGACTGGAAGTGCACAATAAAGACTAGAAGTTGTGCCTTGAGCCCATAAATTGCACTTTCATATATCACATCCCAAAATGAATCCCATAATATATGCAATCCCTCACTGAGCTTAGAAATTGCACAGTGTGTTGCACCAAAAATCTACCCAATTCCCCAGAATTGTGCAATATTTCCCACCAATGTGCATGCAAAGTTTTTTTCCGGAAAAGGAAAATAGCTAAAAAAAGAAAAAATAATCCCTAAACAAATAGGGAACTATTTTTGGTAACCCAAAGGAGGCACACTCACTATTTTTAAAAACATTCACCTTGTGTCACTTTCTTCCTTGATTTTAGGCATGCACATCATAAACCCTAATTTTCTAAAATATATTTAATCTCTGCCTCTAGATCTCATTTTCACACTTGATCTTGGAGCTCTAACATTCTTGAGGAGATCAAGGAACCTTTGGTGTGATCATCGTCGCTTTTTTGGGTGAGTTTCGCATTTACCGCTTTCTGTCGCTTTTTGTCATTTGCCTTGTGTGAGTGTTGTTTTTCTTTTTTATTTGCATGCATGCTAGAGTTTCAAATTTATTTAGCTTGTAGAAGTTTTTTTTCAAGTTATCATTATCCTTTCACAAGTTTCACATCGATTTCTTCATTTTTGCTGGGATGGTCGTCATTACGGCGACTCTCCCCACCGATTTGGTTTTATTCCTGTTCATTCAATTTCTTCACTTGAGATTTCTTTTTTCCTTAAAAATTAGTCATATATTCACTCAACCCAACATCTTCTCTCATATATGTTCATGTTTCATACCTCTCTTGGGTAGATCTACCATTCCCTCGGTCGGTTTTTACTTTTTCCACCTGGGAACTACGCAATACTAAGGCTAAAGTTGAGAGATTGGCCTCTAGAAATGTGAAGTGCATAGTAAATCTTGGCCAGATGTGCATTGCACATTTCCGGGGCTTAAACTGCATGGTTGGCCACTAAGAATGTGAAATGTGTAGCCTCTCCCAGACCAATGGCCAGGCTGAACTGCACATTGCGCAATCTGAGACCTCAAGCTTTGACCTTAACTACTAGGATTGCATAGTGCATAGATCCCAGAGGTACCTAAACCCTCTTTATAGTGAAAATTGTGCAATCAATTCCATCAAATTCCTAGTTTATTTCTTTAATATGCCTTGAAATTAAATTTTCTTAAAATTGATGTTTGCTTGTCATGGGTGTCTTTTTTGTCTCATAATTACAATATTTGTTGAGCACCTCTCTAGCAGTCACTGTTACCAAGGCACCCATGATATTTTCTTCAAAGGAAACCATTGAAAGAAGTATTGTTGAATAATTTGAGTAAGCACCAACTAACTTGCCAATATATCTAGATACTCGGTTGTTTATAGAAAATCAATCAACATTAACATTGCAGCAAATTAATGATGCTTTTGGAAAGCACTTTGGGACTAATTTAGAGGAATGGTAGGCTTATCCCAACATCTCGAAGTCAGGACTATACAAGGTTTCATGTAGATATCCAGCCTTCCCATGTGTATATGTGATCAGTTCAGTTACCTGACACATTGATTTGAAAACTACGACAATGGGAAACACCAAAGGATAGAAGCTTGCTACATTTCTGGCAGTAGATTATCAGCGCATGTATCATCTTCCTGAGCCAATAAATATCCTAGCCTAATTATTCTATCCCACCCATATCTTCACAAACACAAGAGATATTGTCAGAACTTGGGTGAATGAGCCATCTAAGTTTCGACATACACCAAACCACACATACGGGAAAAAGTCAATCACGAAGTCCTACCAACTCTTGGTCATCTTAGCTTGCAAAATATAGGGTTAGCTGAGCACATGGACCTTTCCTGACGGGTGGGTTATCTAATTGAACTAAGTGGAGAACGAGGGGGCATAGTTCAACTAGTTCGATATTTTGGCTCATTAGCTGAGATCCCATGTATCACAAGCTTGGGATTGTCCCAAGGGCGAGGAAGCACATTTTTATATGTATGCATACTTAATAAATGAAATTTATGCATAACATAAGTTTCCTACAATGAAATGGACATGGACACCAAGATAATATTTCATGAATATTTATTGTAATATGTTTTCAGATTGCAGCCATCAAGGAGTTATGGAGCAGCTAGCCGATCACTTCATCATCCTACTATAAAAGCTTGTTTTTTAGGAGGACCCACCTTGCATGTCATGAGGAGAAATGGAGGAAATATCAGAGATTGTATATTGGTTTGCCTTACTAGATGGCACATTAATTAAGGTGTTTGGCAGGTAGAAGTTGCAACATATTTTTCCAATGTATGCCACAGAAAATAATTTCATGCATGAAGTATCATACCATCTCACAAGAGGGTTGTCAACAACACTGCACAAGAATAAGAAAGCATTATGGCCCACACTTCCTTTGCAGATCAAATTATATGATATTAAGAATCTCAAAGTTGCAGATACCAAAGCGAAATCCATAGTAAAGTTGAGTTTGGTATAAAATACTTCAATCTATATGATCTCGAGGGGAATTTGTAAAGACCATTGTGTGAGAATATACTACAACTGGGTCAATAGGGAATTTCAGTGGCTAGAGGAGGAACCATGAAAGAACTGTTATAATTATTCCATACCCCGTGAACCAATCAGTGTAGTTTAGAATTCACAAGCTACTCACAAACAAAAACAATTCCAAAGGATACATCAGCATAAGACAGTGTAGAGGAAAAAAAAGTTGAAATACGAAATTAGATCCACTTCTCATGAAAACAACTTTGGCAATAGAAGAAAAGAGGATGCATAGGATACAAAGAGTATATTGGAGGAAGAGAGAGAAGAAAATCTTAGAGGAAGTAGAGCTAAGAGCGCAGAGAGAAGAACAAGAGCTAAGGGAATAATGATAGCCAAGAAGAAGAGAGTTGGAGGAGAAGAAGAAGAAAGAGGATGAAGGAAAGAAATATGTGACAGGAGAAGAAACAACACCTATATAAGTTTAAGAGAAGGAACATGACCAGCCAGTAGTAGAGGGAGCGAGCGAAAAGATGCAGTATCGGTATCTTGCTCAACAGATTGAGGAGTTGATTGAAGTTGAGGATATGGAGCTGGAGCCAGATCTGCAAGATGTAAATGTGAACCTGAATCCTAGTGCATTTCAGGTCACCGTTCAGTCTCCACCACCTCCAACTATAGGTATAAACCCAAGTGAGTAAGGGGAGATAGTTACTCTAGTGATGATCCGATGATGGATGTGTACAATATTTCATATGATTAACTACAGAAGAGGATTGTACAAGCGTGAAGAAATCACTTCCCGAATGATCATGCATCGCCTATATTTATGAGAGAAAGGGTGATAGTGGCAGACACAAGTAAGAATCCAAATGTTGTTGTCGAAGCCAACTTGGCATTCGCGAGTGCACTGAAATCCAATACTCAGTACATGATGACCAAGAATGAACAGTTGGTACATAATCTACAAGCTAGTCGACAAGAGATTGAACATCTCTATGCAAGAACACAAAATGCACCTTCCACACAGGTCTACTTGGAGGACATGCGAGTAAGGATACTTGTTGAAGAATCTACACTTAGAGACACTATGTGGGACCTCTATGAGGAGCTCATGATCATACACAATTCAGTTGTCCCCTTACCTGACTTGAAATAATAGAGCATAGAGTTTTTAAATACCCTTAGGAATGTCAAATTTTCCATCACCACCATGCATGATTGGACAATGCAGTACAAGGTGGCACTGCTTACCCTAGTGAAGAAAAATAAGCCATGGGTAGATCCGAAGAAAGCAATATTTCAGATGTTAATCCAAAACAACAAGAAAATATCCTATTTCATCAGAAATATTCAGGCCTCATATGTATGGATATATAACAGTTTGGATTTTGTGCTGAGAACCCATAGGATCCCATCATTCGATACACTCATTGAGGCTAAACACAAACTTCAGGTCAGGAACACTACAAGGAAAAGACCCTCTAGCGGAGGTTATAAAGGAGGTTTTTAGTGTTATAAAATTCGCTAAAATTTTCAAAAAAACATATGCTACCACATTCGTTTCTGGTAACGGAGGTTTTGGTGGAGCTTTCAACAGAAATTCAACACAACTAAAAAAAATGGGCAGCCGGAGGTTATTACGGATGATTTATCATCGGTGCTCTTATCAGATTTTAACGCACCGGTGTGTATCGGTAGACAGCACACCAGGGTGGTCTAAGGAGAATGCACCAAGCCGTTAAGGAAAAGAACATCACCGGGCTTGGTGTTAGTGATACAACGCATGAGGCCATTCTAATTGGTCTTGGGATTTGAGAGATGCCCATAGGTCGTATAAGCGCACCGGTGCATGTATCTTTATGAGGCACTGGTGCTCCGTATCACATAAAGACACCTTGATTTATAATTGGTATCGGTATTCATGCGGTGCACATGGCATCTACAAATGCACCGGTGCTTATAGATACATAAGCGCCTTGGTGCGCATTATCACACAAAAACACCGATATTTATAACTGGAATCGGTATTAGTGCAGTGCCCATAGAATCATAAATGCACCAGTGCATATAGACACATAAACGCACTGGTTTTCATTTTGTTTTTTTTTAGAAACATCCACCTCTGACAGTCCAATTATTGTGATTGTTTTAAATTCATTATTCATCAAAAGTCGACACATCATATAACAATATTCATATTAATTACATTTTTATTAATGCATTTGAATGTGCTGTTTGGATTAATTTGTTATATCATATCAAAATTATTGTGGTTTTTTTAAATTCATTATTCACCAAAAGTTGACACATATATATAATATTATAACAATATTCATATGAATTAAATTTTTAATAGTGCATTTGAGAACGATGATGGAGAACGCAATAGAATAAATTAAAACATATTTTATCATATTATATATATATATATATATATATATAAAATATGTTTTAATTTATTCTATTGCGTTCTCCATTGTCGTTCTCATATATATATATATATATATATATATATATAAGACAGTCTTTATCGTACAAAATGGGACAATTATTCATATCCCTTTGTCTTTCAATCGAGACACTATGTCCATTACATTAAACAAAATGTCTGATTTCACAGACATATTTCAAAAAATAAAACGCTTTGCTTTGATATCCAAATTACATAGTGATCATCATTCTTCGCTTGAACTATTGTCACTGCTAGAGCTACTTCCATGACTTGGATTATTTTCATGAATGTTGTGTTCACGGCGTTGATTGTTTTCTTCTTCTTCACTTTCCATCTACAAACATAAAAATAACTAAAATGAGTGTATATACATTGGTGAGAATAATGAAAATTCCAATATTAAATAATATACATAAATGTAAATCGAAAAGAAAAATGATGTACCATAGCAACAATTGACTCATAAACTATACACATTCTTTCAAAACCATGTACCATGCCATCTTTCAAAATTTCATCTATTGGCGTAGTTCCATACTTTGTTTCCTGCAATTTTTATACCCCATAACAAATCATATATTTAATATAAAATATGTCTTTGTTCTATTAATTATAGAAGGAGCTAATTAAAACAAGATCAATAGATGCTTACAAATTCCACAATTAAATTTTGATATGCCAACATATACTCACAACCCATATTTAACCAAATTTAAATCAATTCATCTGATGGTTCTTCTTTGTATGTTAGCACCTATTTAAAGACATTCAATGATGATTTTTGTAAAACAACTTTAAAAATACAAAAATGAAATCTAGTTAAATTGTTATAAGGAAGTAACAATTACTCACAAACTTAGAGATCAACCATTTTCTTCCTTGTCGTCCTGTTTTATTTGCTGAATGGGTTCCATTTTCTTTTCTTTTCTGCAAGAAAATTATTGAAAATTAATATTTAATGCTAAATTGTTTATTTATTGTACCTAATGATCGAAAAATTCAATGATTACATATTGCATTTGAAGCACGTTGTTGTATTCATTCCACTAGATCCCTCAAACTTTTGTAAAAGTTTTCCCCCTTTCATTAACTTCTAGCACCACTCCAGATGAGCCAAGGAGCAATTCATTTTCATTTGCATGTTCTATTATTTTTCTTTTCTTAGAAAAATATTCCTTTTCTGAGTTGTTGGTCCTTGTAGAACATTAAATAGATGTGAATTAGTAGATTGTTTGACACATTTTATCTAATAATTTTAAGTATATTATTAATGATAATTAAAAAAAGAAACTCATATTGGATCGATAGTATTGTTTCATTCACCTGATTCATCTTTTTGCAATTTTTCCATTAAACTTTTCCGCTCTTTTGGTCATAGATAAAAAATAATCATATCGAGCTTCATCATTTTGTGGCTCTGCATGATACACAGTAAACAATACATATTATTTAAAGTTAGATATAGTTCAAAAATAATATTTTTTATAAAGAATTTACAAACAATTTGCCTTTTTTTCTTTTCTTGATGTGTTAACAGTATTTTTGTTACTTGATATCTCGTCAGTAATTTCCTTAACAATCTGAAACCTGTATCATATCATTCATTAATATATTTATAAATAAACTCTCAAATTTTCAGGTAGAAAATAAATCTCGAGACACCGGTGCGCCTTTCATGAAATCCGCACCGTCACCGGTGCGTGGATATATTAACAACACACCGCAAACTAGTATAATACACCGTACGGTGCATTCGATATTATAAACGCACAGCAAAAATAGTGTAATATACCTAATGGTGTGTGGGGTATTATAAACACACCACAAAAATGATGTAATACACCGTACAGTGCTTTCCTAGTTAAACAGAGCACCGATGCCCTATTTCAGATTTGGCGCACAGATTTAAAAAAATGTTTTCACTTTTTTGTGACACAAAACTTACCGGTGAGCTGAAATAATACAGAGCACCAGTGCGGTGGCGAACATAGGGCGTAGCGATAAAGAAAACCCATTTTTTCAAAAATTCACGCAATGGCCGAATGGATTGGGATCTGACTATGCAAGTCGTCCCATGGGTTGGACATCAATATAAAATGAAAAACCCTAATTCTGAAATCACAGAAATAGGGAGAAGAAAGGGAAAAAACAAAAAAATGAAGGGTTCAGGGTAAAAATGGATAAAACTGCAGCAAAAAGTAAAAAACTGCAGAAAAAAAGTAAAAAAAGAAGAATTAAATTTAATCACAAAATGGTTTGAAATTCTATGATAAAGGGCTTTAATCACCAAAGTTTTTGTTTCTGATTGTCTAAATACTTCTGTTCGAACATATTTCACCATCCACAGTGCACTCGTGCTCTCCTACAAAAATCTGACTAAATGTTTTTAGCAAAAATAGTGAAATAATGAAAAGTGTTTAGTAATTAAAGAATTATTTTATCAAATTAGATTTTCGAAAATATTTTGCCGCTCATTTTTCAAATTGCCGCTTTTTTTTTTTAACTTAAACAAAATAGAGTTGCTTTTTTTATTTGTGTTTATTCGTTTTCGGTGCGCGGAAATGTGACGCACTGGTGCGTTGTATTAATATGACGCATCGGGGCCTGTTAGGATGATAAGTGCACCAGACCATTTTTTTTATGTATGTAAGATCATAATAAAATATTGATAATTATAAAGTACATGAATTTATTTTCATTATTTTCTAAACTTTATATATGTAAGATCATAATAAAATAATGATAATTATAAAGTACATGAATTTATTTTCATTATTTTCTAAACTTTATGTTACAAAAATTCATATTATTCTAGATTTTTTATTTTACAATTATTTTCAAATTTACAAATTTAAATATTTTAATAAAATCATTTCACATTAATACAATTAAAATTTTCACATTAATAGAATTAAAATTTTACAAATTAAAATTTTACATACAATTACATTAATTAAAATTACAATTAGAATTATAATTAAAATTACAATTACAATTTTACATTATTTTCACATACATGAATTACGATTAGAATTAAAATTACAATTTTAATTTTACATACAATTACATTTACAATTTTACATATAATTACATTTACAATTACAATTACAATTTTACAAATATTTTATAGACAATTCAATTAAAATTAAAGTTACAAATACAATTACATTTACAATTTTACATAGAATTACATTTACAATTACAATTACAATTTTACAAATATTTTACATACAATTCAATTAAAATTACAATTAGAAATGTCTAGAATTTCACTCTGCTAGCACTAGGGCTGCTGGCTGCTCCTGCGCACCCCTGAGGCCTCTGCGCCCTCCCGATCGGCCTGCTTCGAGTTTCTACAGATCATGGAAGCCTGCGGGGACCCCGGCCCCCCTCCCATTCCGCCTCCGGAGGTTCTAGCTTTCAGGAACATGGTCGCTGCTAGCCCTAAGCACCCTCCCACTGCGTCTCAGCAGAAGTTCGTTAAGAAAATGGACTCAATCCCTTCTGTGGCCCTCCCGGAAGAAGAAACCTGCAAAGCGGCCTTGAACCTGGCCGAGAGAGGCCTCATAGGCCAGTTCATGGGCCTCTGGCCTTCTCCCAAATCTGTGGACGAATGGACTCAAAGGAACTGGAAGCCATTGATCAAAGAGGGAGTCAAAAGCTATTTCGTAGGTAAGGGTTTTTTTGTGTTTGTCTTCGAAAACCCGGATGACAGAGGCTTAATCTTCTGAAATGGGCCATACTTCATGGGACCCCAGGGTCTTTATCTAAACAAATGGTCTCCAGATTTTGATCCCACCCAGGATGTCCCCTCTGCTGTCCCGGTTTGGGTTAGGCTCCCTCATTTACCTCTCCATTGCTGGAATCAAAAATCCCTCCAGATCATAGGTAATGCGTTGGGAAAATACATAGACCAAGCTACAAGAAAGGATCAATATTCTTTCTCTCGTATCTGCGTAGAAGTGGATCTAGAAGAGGAGTTACCGGAAGCAATCAAACTCACTGTAGCAGGGTGGACGCATGTCCAGGAGTTGGAATACAAACAACTACCTTTTAAATGCAGACATTGCCACGGGCACGGACACTTTGCAAAGCATTGCAAGAAGAAGCCTGAGGAACAAGTAGACAAACAAAATGGGGAACAATGGACCCTAGTTCAAAAAAATGCAAACTCAAAAAAAGGCACTGGTAAAGGCAATATGACTGGAGGTCCTAGCAGCTCCAAAATCGGCCAAGAAACGGAAGCAAATCCAAATGGGACAGAAAGTGCACAGAACAATCAAGTAAATCTAACCCAGGAGAACATGGAACAGGCAGACACACCACCTTCGAACAAAGAGGGAAGGGAAGCAATACAAATCGAAGCCAATCAAGGCAGCCCCTCCAATCCTTCATATGCAGAAATCACAAGGAAAAAACCAGTGGAAAGCTCAGGTTCTTCGGAGGATGAAACCTATGAGCGTCCTTCGAAAAAAGAAGGAAATCCCACAAAGAAAAGAGGGAGGAGGAGGCAGAAAGGCTCAAAATACAAGGAAGTCAGTCTATAATAGAAATGTCTATTGGGCAAAATACCATACCAAGGCCTTCGAAGGGAGGCCCCAATCACCCCTTAAGTAAATAATGAAACTCGTCTCTTGGAACTGTAGAGGACTAGGGAATCCCTCTAAAATAGAAGCAGTTAAGGACCTTTTGAAAGAAGATCCCTCAGACATTCTCATGCTCCAAGAGACCAAAATAGAAGGGCATGCCCTTCTAGAGATCATCGATTCAAAGTGGAATAAAAGATCAGGCAAAGCAGTCATTTCAAGGGGAACCTCTGGAGGGTTGGCAACTCTTTGGACTGAAGATCTATTCCAACTGAATAAACATCATGAAACCCAGCACTGGATCTTCACGGAACTGAAGCACAATGCAAGTAAGTTGTCCATCTCTCTCTTCAATCTTTATGTACGTGTTTCCTACTCTGAAAAACGAGAATGTTGGAATTCTCTCTCTTCCTTTTTAGAGCAGTCTTCTCCCAGCAATATCATTATAGCCAGGGATCTTAATATTGTAATGAAAGAAAAAGAGAAGAGGGAGGGGCCCAGCATCAGAGACCCCATACTGGCCAAGGTGGAGGAGCTCTCTTAGTATTGGGATCTTTTAGATTTCAATCCTGTCCAAGGCATTTATACTTGGTCAAATAATAGTGTGGGATCGGACCACATTTCTGCTCGATTAGATCGATTCCTGGTGCAAAGCTCCATAATGATGAACAAAAATATCATCATCACAAAAATTCTGCCTAAACTTACCTCAGATCATAAGCCAATACAGCTTCTCCTGGAAGATGAAGAAGACCTGGGCCCTATTCCTTTTCATTTCAGCCCTCTTTGGATCGAGAGAGATGGTTTTTTAGAGATAGTGAAAGCAGCATGGGCCAAATCCTTCTCGAGATCCTCAAGTTATGTATGGGAGAAAAATTTGAAAGCTACAAAACAAGCTCTGAAGGATTGGATAAAGAAACCAACCCCTACTCCTTCCGAACAAAGAAAAGAGGCAGTGCAGTCATTGCAGACCCTGCAAACAGATATGAAAAGAAAAGATATCACAGCAGAGTTGTCGGAAAAAGAAATAAAAGCGCAACGATCCACATATCAATCTTTTTGAAAGGAAGAAGAATATTGGAGACTCAAATCCAGAAGTCTGTGGCTGAAGGCTGGGGATCGGAACACCTCCTTCTTCCACTGGAAATATAGAGCGAGACTATCTAGGAATCATATAGCAGAAATCAAAACAATGGAGGGCCAAGTCTGCAAAGGTTTCAATCAAGTCAAAGTTGCCGTCGAAACCCACTTCAGAAATCTATACAGAGAAGGAACTCAAAGCAATGATGAGGAAGTTGCTGACTTCCCCTCTAACATCCCTTACATCATCAGTCCTGAAGACAACGCAACCCTCTGTAGACCAACCTCTGAGGGGGAAATCATTAACGTTATATGGTCCATGGATGCAGACAAGGCACCTGGGCCTGATGGATTCACAATCCACTTCTATAAATCTTGCTGGCATATTATCAAGGATGATCTCCATAAAATGATAAGTGGGTTTATGAAAAAATCCAAGGTAGGTGGAGGAACCAAATCCACTTATCTTGCTTTAATCCCCAAATACTCCAACCCTGATTCATTTGCAAGATTCAGGCCCATTTCGCTGTGTAATGCTTCCTATAAAATTCTGGCTAAACTGCTAGCAAATCGGATCAAGCCGTTGCTAAAAATATTGATCTCGAGTCCTCAAGGTGGTTTTGTGGAAGGTAGGCACATTCTGGACAATGTAATCCAAGTTCAGAAGACAATACATTCAAGCAAACAGTGGAAAGAGAAAGGTATGTTGATAAAATTAGATATGGTGAATGCTTTCGACAGAGTTAATCGCACATTCCTTTGCAATGTTCTTCTCTCCTTTGGCTTTTCGTCTCACTTTGTTCATCTAATAAAAGCCTGCATTGACAATCTGTGGATTTCCCCTCTAGTCAATGGTCGCCTAACCAATTTTTTCCAAGCTCATAGAGGCATCAGGCAGGGATGCCCTCTCTCCCCTTTCCTGTACATATTAATGGTTGATTCCCTTAGTCGGAAGCTCACTGCTGAAAGATTAGTTGGAAACATTCCGGGTCTCAAACCTTCCAATGGAGCAGAACCCCTGAACCATGCACTCTTTGCTGACGATTCCCTTCTCCTCGGTGGAGCCTCCATCAGAATAGCCAAAGCATTTGACGCAGTCCTTAGAAAATATTGCAGAGTTTCGAGAGCTTTAGTCAACAAGAGAAAAAGTGAAGTCTTCAGCTGGAATATAGACCAACATGAACTCACAAGCATCACCACTCTCCTCGGGTTCAAAGGCCAAGAAAAATGGGACAGGTTTAAGTATCTTGGCCTTCCCATCATATCTGGTGTTAACAAAAGATCGCTATGGAGCGAAATTATTTCTAAAATTAAAACCAAAATTGCTGCGTGGGGAGGCTACTGGTTGACTAAGGGAGGCAAAGTTATCTTAATCAAATCCTTGCTATCTGCGCTTCCAATCTTCCAGGCAGATTTTCTTCTTGCACCAAGAAACATGATGGAGTAGATCTCCAAAATTCTCAGAGACTTCTTGTGGCAGGGAGGGAAGGGCAACGAAAATAAAATGCATTTGGTGAACTGGGAAGTGGTAAAAAAATCTATGGCAGAAGACGGGCTGCAAATCAGAGACCCCACACTCGTCAATTTAGCACTGGGAGGAAATATTTTTACTCTACGTTCAAAATATGGACCCAAAAAATCTCTCAGCAATCTCCATAACGATAACACAACAAATTTCACGCAGGTGTGGAAATTATGCTGCGAAAGTAGTAGTTTCTTCAAAAAATTCGTCTACAGAATACCTGGCAACGACAAACGTACTAATCTGTGGCACGATAGCATCATGGGGAGAGAACCTCTGGCCGATAATGTGGACATAACAGATCTCAGAGACTGGCTGGAGAGAGTAGGAGTTAACAACTTATATGACCTTTCGAATTGGGATCAGCGTGGAGATTGGGCAGGTTGGGATTTTCATGGAGTCCCAGCCCGGTTATCTCTTCAACAAACCATGCTCGCAGATCTGCTGGAGGAAGACGCCCCTGTCAATAGATCCATGAAAGATAACTGGGGTTGGGGCCAGACAGGTGTATACACCACAACAGCAGGATATAGAGTTTTGCAGGCCTTAAGAAACAGCAGTCAAACTCTGGCTTTCTGGAAAAATGTTTGGGAACCTCTAGCCTTACCAAAAGTGACCTTCTTCTTCTGGACCGTGGTACACAATAAACTTCTAACGGGAGATAACCTGGAGAAAAGGAACATTGTAGGGCCTCACAAAGGCGTGTTATGAACCAATAACTTCGAAACAGCCCAGCACCTATTCATGGATTGCATTTTTGCTAAAGAGGTCTGGGGACTTATTCTACAGGACTTTCAGATTTCATTCCCTCCCCAGAATTCTGTTTCGGATCTCTTTGCCTCTTGGAGTCTTTTCTATCCCCAACGAATCCCTTCCAAATATTTTTGGCACAAAATCTGGACAGTGCTTCCCAAATATGTATGTTGGCAGCTTTGGTTGGCACGCAATCAGCTGATTTTCAAAGAGTTGCGGCACTCCCCGCTGCAAGTAGCTGCAAAAGCTAAATCCTTCCTCCTGGAAGCGACCCAACAGCAGTATTTTAAAGATGATCCTTTGTTACTGCCCGAGGAAAAGAGGTGGCTTGGTCCTCTAGTGCCTTATTCGCGTAAGTATCTCCTCTCCCCACAAACTGTCAATCCGGATTGGCGCATAAGAGATGATGATGACACTTTTCAGTCTTGGTGGCAGTCTCAAAATTTAACCACAATTTTATTTGATGGGGCGTCCAAAGGGAATCCTGGTGTCGCCGGTGCTGGGGGGGTCATCTACTCCCCGGATGGGTCTTCAAACGACTGTTTCTGCTGGGGATTAGGTCATAAATCCAACAATCAAGCTGAGATCCTTGGGCTACTCAAAGCATGCCTTATTGCAAGAGACAAAGGAGTCAAAGACCTTCAAGTTTTTGGAGATTCAGAGATAATAATAAAAAAATTAAACTTGGAGGCACGGTTCAGCAATGTTAGCCTCAACAAAATTTTGGTCAGATTGAAGAGGGTTCTTCTAGACTTCGACTCTTGCAAGTTATATCATATTCTTAGAAAGTCAAACAGTGAAGTTGATCAGATGGCGAACAAAGGCAGCTCACTCATGAAAGGGCTGCTAAATGTAAACAATGAAAGTTTTGTTCAAATTCCCTGAGAATGTAGTAGATCAAAAGCAGCAGCAGTTAGAAATTTGCATTGTAATAGGGGTCGCTTTGGCAAAGACCCATTATCACTTCAGATAAATAAATTCCATACCCGTTACAGTTAAAAAAAAAAAATTACAATTACAAATACAATTATAATTTGTGAAATTTACATACAATTAGAATTACAATTACAATTTTACAATTTTTCATATATACAATTACAATCATTTCAGAATAAATTAAATATCACAATTACAATTAAAATTTTACATTAATAAATATTTTACATACAATTACACTTAAAATTACAATTAGTACAAACACAAATACAATTTTACAATTTTACATAGAATTAAAATTTAAATTACAATTACATTCACGACATAATATTTAATAAATATCATGGTCATTTAATAATATTAAATTAATTAATAAACATTATCACGATCACGATAACCATTGTACAAACATCATATTCGACTAATAAACACATTCAATTAACATCAAATTAACATTATATATTAACATCATCACAACACAAACATCAAATATACATCTCAATATAATGTCAAATAACGCATGCGCCTATCACATATACACATCTATCTGTAAGATAAACATTAAATGAACATATCTAACATCACTAACAATATGTGCCACATCATGATGATCATCAACATGAAAATTAAGTACAACTGCAACATGAACATAAAATACATGGACCATATATATATATATATATATATATATATAACTGAATAATGTTAAAAATATACAACTGTAATATAAATCATGTCATGGATCAGGCACTGGTCATATTATAACAACATGATCAATAACACTAGTAGAAGTGGATGTGGCCTGCTCAGTAAAGTTGGGTGCAGCCTCGACAGTCAATGGTCAACTAGCCTGCTCATAATCATGATGATCACTAGTACTGATGGATGCATCTGCTGGTGGTAGTACAACATGATCAATATGAGGCACATTAGTAGTGGAGGCAGCCTACTCAGTCAATAGTACTGCAGCCTCGGTGGTCGATGGTCCAGCCTTCTCATGATGATCGTGACTAGTACTCATGGTGGATGCTGCAGGCTACTGACTAGACGTGGCCGATGGTACAACCTCATCTCCATGATGACTAGTGTCAGATGCTGGCAGTGGAGCCTCATGCTAAATCATCAAGCGCGCCGCGAGGTGAATGATCACAAGATGTATCTGAGTGGCTACTGGCAGACTGTCCATCATCACGTGTCATAGTTCGACTACACTTATAGATACGGAAAATCCTCCTCAATCGCGTAACAGCTGTCGTAGCTCCTACGACATGCCGCATCAAGCCGTACATGTCACGCGGCATGCCTCTCCACATTCATATCAATCTATCATCGCCCTATATCTCTCTGTAATGAGCGGGCCTAATGCCCACATCTAAAATCAATCCACAGAGTTGGCTGCCCAACTCCATCCGGTATCTGGTCTCTGGTCAACCACGCCTAGCAAAAGGCAGTACTGGTGCACCATGAGGCGCATGAGGATCATCACGTCTCTCTGCTGCGCCATCGGCCTCATCCTGATCTGGCGCATCAACCATCTCCTGATCGTAATCATCAGGATCGACACCTAGATCATGTGGTGGATCCTGCATCTCATCGCCATCAAAAGACCCAATGTCTGAAAAATATATACAAGTACGCAACAATAATTAGACAATTTCATTACAAAATTTAATAAAAACAAGTTAAAGAACATGTTAGAATAAATATAAATAAAATAGTAATATTACCTCTATCATCTGGCGGCTCATCAAGAGTGAAGAGGATGTTGGGACACCCTCGTTAATATAGCCCAGCATAAGGACATGGGACCATAATGAAGGGATGCATCCCACCAATGCTAGCTAGTAAGTCCAGTGAATCATGTGATATCCTCGCTGAAAACATAGTGTCTCCCCTCTTGGGCATAATCTTCCCCCACATGCGCATCCGAGCCTCCAACATCGGCCTACGAGGCTATCGAACAAAACTGGGTCTCATCTCTGGAAACCTCTCAAAAAAATAAACAAAACAGCTCTAAAGCAAAAGGGAAGTTGACCCTTCCTTGTGCATGACCACAACATCTATCTAAGGCCGTACAAAACTATCACAAAAAAATGGCAGACCACCTGACAAGTCGTGACTGTTGTACTAAAGAATCAACGTAATATAAAAGAAGCAACTAATGTGTTTCCCATCACTGGTGTTGTGTGAAATGATCGTAGCAATAATAGAGAGGCACTGCACATCCTGTCTACCAAAAGCACCTATACGTAATTGACCTCCAGGTACCCAAAACTCTAAAGGAGATAGTACATGTGCTCCAATGTATCTCTGGGAGTAAACTAACTGACTCCCTGCTACACAACCAGGTGACATGTCTGGGAATGAGGGGAAATCCACCCCTCTCCTCGATAGTCCTGTAATAAAATAAATGTCCTCCTCAGTGGGTGTGTACCACTGGTCATGACTGTAGGTTTTAACCCTGAAAAGAAATTATCTACACACGAATCTTATAACAGAAAATAAACAATAGCGAGAGCATAAAACATAAAACAGATAAACACAGAGATTTTCCCCTGGATCCCAAATTGGGACGACCAACTTGATTTTTCATTATATTCCTTTTAGTGTTACAACACATATATATACATGCCGAAGCATACATAAACCCCAATTCATTAACCCTGGATTAGAACATAACCGTAGTTCCCTTGACCGGATCTACAAAATACCAGGAGTCCAAAACCATCGTACCCCAAAACCATGTGCAAACTCATGCACAAAACATGGGTGGGTCCGCATATGAGTGGGACTGCATACCAAAAATATTTTCTCCGGGGCGCTGCCCCTGACCCCAACAGGGGGGGTTGCCGCCCCCCCTGTGACCCCCCTACTGTGCCCGGCGCAACGTACAGCGCGTGGGGCTAGTCGTGGAAAGAATATAACACATACCCAACATTCTCCCACTTGTTGTTTTCTTTCCACGGGGGGCCACAGGAGAGCTTAGTCATTTGGCCAATTCTTCAACACCCATTGTTTCTCTACACCAAGAGAACTTCTGAGTGCTCACAGACTTCGTCAATGCATCCGCAACATTCTTCAAAGTGTCCACCTTTACCAGCAACACCCTTTTAGCCTCAACCATATCTCTAACAAAGTGATATTGAACATCAATGTGCTTTGTCTTTGAATGATAAGCGGGGTTCTTAGCCAAGAAAATTGCACTTTGGCTATCACAGTCTATCCTTATAGCTTGTTGTACCAACCCCATACTTGAACACAATCTCTGCAACCAAACTTCTTCCTTGCTTGCATGAGTGGCTGCTATGTATTCTGCCTCTGTAGTTGAAAGCGCCACTGCAGACTGTCTTTTACTCATCCAACTGACTGCACCTCCAAATAGGCTAAACACATACCCACTTGTAGATCTTCTTTGGTCTAGATCTCCAGCCCAGTCTGCATCAACAAAACCACGAATGTCTAACATTCTTTCCAATCCTGGTCTTCCCTGGTAGCACAAGCCATAATCACTAGTGCCACGTAAATATATGAAAACCCGCTTCACTACTGTCCAATGCTCCTTCCCTGGGTTTGACATAAACCTGCTCAATACTCCCACTGCATGTGCAATGTCTGGTCTAGTACAGACCATTGCATACATCAAGCTACCCACTGCACTTGCATATGGAACACGGGACATATACTCCTCTTCTTCTTGTGTTTTGGGACACTGTTCAGCAGACAGCTTTACACCTACAGGAATAGGAACCTTCACCGGTTTACTATCCTGCATATTGAACCTCTGCAATATAGTCTCGACATACTTCCTCTGGTTTAACCAGAGCTTCCTCTTTGCTCGATCTCTCTTAATTTCCATGCCCAAAATATAGTTTGCAGCACTAAGATCCTTCATGTCGAATTTGGAGAACAGTTGGGTCTTCAAATCTTGGATAATTTCTTTGTCATTTCCAATCAACAACATATCATCCACATACAAGACCAAATAAATAACACGGTCACCAATTAATTTAAAATAAACACATTGATCCTCCTTGCTTCTAGTGAAACCAAGTCCCCGTATATAGGTATCAAATTTATGATACCACATCCTTGGTGATTGTTTTAACCCATACAAAGACTTCTTCAACCTGCATACTAGTTCTTTCTTACCCTTCACCATAAAGCCTTCAGGTTGCTTCATGTAGATCTCCTCTTCTAGATCCCCGTGAAGAAATGATGTCTTCACATCCATCTGTTCTATCTCAAAATCAAATGCAGCAGCAACAGATAGAAGTAATCTAATAGAAGTAACCTTAGCAACAGGAGAAAAAATATCACCAAAATCAATTCCCGGCACCTGGGAATAACCTTTTGCTACCAACCGAGCTTTGTATTTCTCCACCTTGCCTTCTACATTCATCTTCTTTTTAAACACCCATTTTCTCCCATTGGGCTTCCTTCCAGCCGGCAACTCCACCAGATCCCATGCATCGTTTTTGTGCAAGGATGCCATTTCATCAACCATGGCCTCCTTCCAGAGTTTTCCATCGTCTGAATCTACTGCCTCCCTAAAATTTTTGGGTTCATCATCAGTTATAGTTAAGGCAAAACCTGAACAGAAAGCAGATGGACTATACCTTTCTGGTTGCCTTCTTTCCTGAACTGATCTTCTCAAAGCTGGAGTTTGTGGCTCTTCATCTTATGAGTCTTCTTCTGTTGTAGAGTCTGATTCATCCTCCTTGAGCTCAAACTCTATCTTCTCAGGTTCCTTTGGTAGGACTTCATGTTTAACAACATCTTTCACTTCTCTAAACACCACATCTCGGCTGTACACAACCTTCCTTGTTTCTAGATTCCAAAGCTTGTAACCCTTTAAACCATCCTTATACCCAATAAAGATACACCTTTCAGATTTATTATCCAACTTGGTCCTTTTCTCCTTTGGAACATGTACATATGCATCACATCCAAATACCCTTAGATGTGAAATAGAGGGTTTCTTACCAGTCCATACCTCATGTGGGGTCTTATCGTCCAACGTTGATGAAGGTGATCTGTTAACTAAGTAACATGTAGTCTCCACTGCCTCTGCCCAGAATTATTGTCCTAACCCGGTACCACTGAGCATGCTTCTTGCCTTTTTCATCAGTTTTCTATTCATTCTTTCTGCAACTCCATTTTGCTGGGGTGTGTATGGAGTAGTCTTCTGCTGTGCTATACCACACTTCTTACAGAACTCTTCAAATTCCTTCTTGCAGAACTCCCCACCATTATCTGTCCTCAACGCCTTTATCTTCTTCTTTGTCTGGTTTTCCACCAGAGCCTAAAATTCTTTAAATTTGTCAAAGAATTCAGATTTCTTCCTCAAGAAATATATCCATGTATTCCTTGAGAAGTCATCTATGAATGAAACATAGTACACAGACTTTTCCAGTGATGGAACTGACACAGGTCCAAACACATCACTATGCACAAGCTCTAATATCTTGTTCGCCCTCTTAGCACCAAAAGGAAAACTCACCCGATTATGCTTCCCATATACACAATGTTCACAGAAATCGAAATCCAGAGAGCAATTAGACATACCTTCTACCATACCATCTATATGCAGTATCCGAAGGCCCTTCTCTCCAATATGTCCAAGCCTTTGATGCCATAGCATGGTCTTTTCTCCAGAGACAGCTAGAATTTCCGTCCCACTTTCAGGAACCACAGAACTGTTACACCCATCAATGTCGTTGCTACCTCAGGTGCTTGTACAGTTCCATTCCAAACTCCCGCATTAATACTAAAGGTTCCCGAACCATCTTGGCAGCATATTTTTCGAACACCGTTTTACACCCGCATCATCCATCTTGCTGGCGTAAATCGTACTTGCCAATGCGGGAATATAACACCAGGAAGTGTTCTAATCCTTCCACCTTGCAGATTCAGCCTGACCTTTCCACGTCCGATGATTCTGGCCCTCCTATCATCCCCTAGGAAGACATCACCACCATCATATTTCTCATACTCGCAGAACTACTCCCTATGGGGAGTGAAGTGAAAGGATGCACCTGAGTCAATCAACTATGACTCATGATCTACATGTGCATTTGAAGAAGAAGCCAAATACACATCCCCACCTTCATCCGAGGTGGTTTTTTCCTCTGCAGAAGGAGCATCATCCGATCCCTTTCCTTTCTCAGAGCTTTAGATCCGTATTCCTTTTTGTAGTGCCCTTCCTTTCCGCATTTCAAAGACACCTTTACAAAATTTCCAGGAGATTTAGATCTCCCTCTAGATTTAGATCTCCCACTCAAACCTTATTATTGTTTCTAGCCTGGGACCTTCTCGCACAAGGCATCTCCATTCTGACTTCTCCATATTTCTCCGTCTCGTTTACTCCGACAGCAAGGCTGAGAAAATGTCATCAAAATTCAAGGTAGTTGTATTGCTACCTATTGCAATAACCAGACTGTCCCACGAGTCTGGTAGAGAACACAACAAATCGATGCACTTATCTTCATCTGAGATTTTAATATCAAAAGATGACAGCGGACTTACCACAGTATTGAAGTCGTTCAACTTCTCTGTCACCGAGTCTCCATACTTCATCCTCAGGTTATACAGTGTTTTACGCAGGAACAATTTATTCACCAGAGACTTAGATTGGTACAAAGTCCCTAGCTTGTCCCACACTAGCTTCCCGATACATTCAACAATACCTAACCGAGACACACAACCGTATTGTGTTCTTAGCCTTCCGATCCGGGCTTTCTTCCGCCTTCATCTCGGCATTGCCGTTGGTTTAGCAATTGATCTACCGTGATCCACTGATCCTTATCCACGTGCATCCTCCATCTTGAGCTTCCACAACTCAAAACTCTGACCATTAAATTTATCGATCTCTATCTTTCCACCGCTCGCCATCTTATTTCACCGCAAGAATCGATCCCGCAGATCTCCCACTGAACAGGGTCTACCTCAGGCCCGAACAAAAAACCCTCAGCAACAAAGGCGTCCCCTTGAAGCCGAAATAGCTCCGATACCAAATGTAGGTTTTAACCCTGAACAGAAATTATCTACACACGAATCTTATAACAGAAAATAAACAATAGCGAGAGCATAAAACATAAACAGATAAACACAGAGATTTTCCCCTGGATCCCAAATCGGGACGACCAGCTTGATTTTTCATTATATTCCTTTTAGTGTTACAACACATATATATACATGCCGAAGCATACATAAACCCCAATCCATTAACCCTGGATTAGAACATAACCGTAGTTCCCTTGACCGGATCTACAAAATACCAGGAGTCGAAAACCATCGTACCCGAAAACCATGTGAAAACTCATGCACAAAACATGGGTGGGTTCGCATATGAGTGGGACCGCATATAACACATACCCAACAATGACCAACCAGAAAATCCTGTTGGTGGGCATTCCACCTGCCGATAAGATGTCTCAAAAGCACACTATGGGCCTTTAGGCTGGAAATAGCCTCCTCATAGAACTTGAGGAGGCCTACCTGCTTAAGGATCTCCTGGGTATCTGCAGTAATAGGGTGAGGGCATCCATCTCTCTCCCTCTCTCTCGCCTCCCATTGGTGAATCATGTCATATTGTTCTACTTCTTGTTGTTGTTGTTCTTGTTCTTGTTCTCTCTGAATCATTGCCATATTAAATTTTTTTTTTTATTAAAACAGAAATGTATTTATAAATATACATATATAATGTTTTTTGACAAAAAAACAAACATATAAGTCGGTGCTCCTTAAAAACAGTCACACACCGTTTCTGGTGCGTTTTAATATTTTAGCGCACCGTCCCCGGGGCCCCTAATGAAATAGACCGCACTGGATTCAGTGCCGATGTCTATTTTTCAAGCACCGTGGACTGTACATAATTCAAAATAGCAGTGCGCTGACTGAAATATACGCGCCAGTGCATATATTCGTGTCAGCACACTGACTTCATGATAATGACATAGTTGACGGTGCGGTATTTTACCTGACCGCACTATTGACCCTCTTGGAATGCAAAAAATGGTGCGCTGACATAAATCGAGGCAGTAAATGCAGTCAACGCACCGCACTGTGATTTCTGTGGTCAACGTTGTGCCTAGATAAATGAGTGCACCGTCCTTTTTATTTCTTATTTTTTAGTTTATAATTTATCAGGGTGCCTTTGGGCACCACCCTGGAAATGGTGTGATTATCGTTAGCACCAGTAGCAGTGTTGCCTGTAAATCTTATAGGTAGCCCCGCTAGTCAGTGCGAGCCAAACAGCTCAAGCGCACCGCGCGACAATTTTTTTTTTTTTAAATGGTTATTTTTAAGTTTATTTCAATTTCTAATCCACTAAAAGGCTTAATTATAAAAAAACTAGAAAAATACCTGTACATCTTTCCGTCAAGGAGGCATATTGGCTGTAAAATTTGGAAAATAAAATTTTCCCAATGTTTTTCAAAATGCAAGTTGGAGATTGGTGGCAAACGCAGAGCAACAATGTGCGTAATGGATGAAATGAGAGCACCGATATGAAGGCAGCTCAGAAATAAGGAAATAGCACTGGAGCTTGAGAGCTCTGGAGCACTGAAGAAAGTGAATAATGAAGTTTTTTGGCCGTAATTTTTTTTTTTAACTAACCCTATTTTGGTGCGCGAGGTTTTCTAAGTGCACTGGTGCTGTTAAACAAAACCGCACCGGGATGTTTCAGTTTTGACGTGAAAATTTGATGATGCACCGGGGCAGCGTAATTGTAAAGCACCGGTCTGTAATAGTAGCAAAGCACTGGTTTTTTGGCCTTATTTTTTTTTATATAACATTATTTCAGTGCATGCAATTTCGGGTGCACCAGTGCTATTAGAGAAGAACGCACCGGCTCGTTCATATTTCGGTGCAGTGTTTTATGATCCACCGGTGCGGAAGAGTATTGACGCCCCGATGCGTTACAGTAATTGGATGCCTCAGCGGTGTGTGTACTTCGCGCACGCTGTCCAGTGTGCCAATGTTCGGTGCACACTAGTGCGTTCTGTGGTATCATGTGCATCGGTAATTGATAGCTCAGGAGCACTGAAAAACTGAAAAATTTGAGTTTTTTGTCGTAAATATTTTTTTAGTTTCACATTTACCAGTGCGCGTTATTTATAGGCACATCGGCACTGTTTGGTACAAACGCATTGATCGGTTTTTGTTTTGCCATGTTTTTTATGATGCACCGGTGTGGTTGCTTTCTACCGCACCGGGTGGTTTCGGTGTTGGCGTTGTGTTTTATAATGCACCAGCGTGGGCAAGTTGTGAGGCATCGGTGTTGTATTATATTATGACGCACCGGGCATGTGTGTACGGAGTGCACGGTGTCCAGTGTGCCAATGATTTTTTCCACCCCGGTGCATTATTTTTTTTATAGCACTGGGGCGAGTTGTAATGATAAGAGCACTGATAGGAAAACATCCGCAAAACCCTCCGCCTGCCAACCTCCTCTAGTAACCACCCCTAGAAACGTATGTATGGGGTATTTTCTTTGTGGATCCTCAAAAACATCCGCTAGAGGGTCTTTTCCTTGTAGTGGAAAGAGATTGATCAGTACTTGGAGCAATTGAAATAGATTGCCAACCAAGAAGACTTAGAGCTAAATAGAAAAAACATGCAAAAATACATCAATGGTCTGGCCCAGATTAGAACATTGATGCGCCTCCTTGAGAAATAATTTGAGACCATCTCCAAGACATTGTACCTAGGTGCTATGGAGGCAAGATTCCACTTCCAGACTAACACCATCATGCACTTTGGGGATACCATCGCATAATATCGGGCTTCACATCAATATGTGACTCAGAAGCATTAAGTAGAAGCTGCCAAGCTAGATTTTTGCCAAACTCAAGAATCATAGTATTTTTTTTTGTTAGGCTATAAATTTTTCTCTACCTTATTTTGTCTCATATGGGTATGAATTTAAAATGTAATATTATTTGTAATTATTGTAAAAGTGAAATTTGAAGTGTCCATGCTAGAATGTGAAGAGTCATACGCAATTTAATGAGTTATTTTGTAAATAAGTTGAAGAGTAATGAGGTGATTCCAAGAGTCACAAATGTGTCATACCAAGAGTGATCACCCTTTTGTTATAAATAGATCCTCATATCTCATGTAATGGCCCTTTTGGAGCCAAGCGTTTGGCTAGTCTTAGGCTTAGGAAGAGATTGGGAGTTTTGTGTGACCCTTGGATTCTCCGAAGCGTATAGGGAGTATACTTCTTTGGAGGAGAAGGTTTTTTAGACTTCACCTTCCACTATTGGGGCAAGTGTCTTGTCAAATGTTATATGCATGATTGGAACTATCACTTTTAATAAAAATCAGAGTCGACACATTGGGCATGCATATGTTGTGGATATGTTGTGCATATAGTAGGACTACTCTTGTTGTATTTGAAATATATGTTATTGAACTTACACATATGATTATGAACTATTTCATTTGCATTTCTATGAATATTGTTGGATGTGTATTGATGTGTTAATCTGTCACCTTAAGTTTTGGACTATTCCACTTGTTAGTTTGTGTGATGTCATTTTTCTTGTGTGTTCCTTCTAAATTGCTTAATACTACAGGCTTCCAAGGGGCGCACTTCCTTTTCCCTTCATGTGTTGGAACCACCATGCATCACACTTGACTCTCCACAAGGTCACATGCGTGTTCTAACCAAATACACCATGCATCACCCTATGCATTTTGTAAACCAAGGAAGATCATTAACACACAATTGCTTGGAATCCTACTCCAAAAAGTGTGAGGTCTAGTTGGGACTTCATATCGAAGAGATCCCCTGAATTTTGGCGGGTCTAAAACTATCAACACATCCTAAATGTGTCTTAACTGAAGATGTATGAAGCTACGAGAGGTATCAAACCTCTTTCAACTCTAAAATGGGTTTACATTCAAGATATTTTCTCCCACTTCGTGTTTTGTAAATGAGATAGATCATGGTTGATTTAAATATTGATTATAATTATAATTGTTATTTTTATTTTTATTTTATTTTATTTTATTTTTATAATATGTAATTTGATGAAGTTAAAATGTTATATTTTTAATTATAATTATTAATTGTTAATTATTTTATTTTATTTATGTTGTTATTTTATTGTTATGGATTTAAAATGTTAAACATTAAAACATATCTACCATATTTGGTTGGAAAGTGCCTCTCGACACAATTAATAATTTAAAATAAAGTTTTAATTTAGTTATTTTATATTATTTTTAGTTGAAGGCTTCCTATTTCAACTTCAAATGGATGAGGGTTTGTTGAATTTTTATTTTTGTTTGCTTAATTGATGGCCAAGATTGATTCTCAAGGGAATATGCTCAACATTTCTTCATCTAAATGATTATGAATTTTTTTGGAGTGTTAGAGGGAATGTTGGGTTGTGTTGAATTTTAATAAATTTAAAAATTTTGATGTCTGAAAATTGCGCTTATGTCATCGCCAAATTTATAGGGATTTGAGATATATATGTGGATTTTCTATTTTCGTAACATATCTCTTGCAGTGTGTTACGGTTAAACATTGCGGTGGACTCCAAGGACATTCTCGTTATGATTCAAGTTCATCCATGAGGATCAAGATTCGTGCTCCGCGGCTCCCCTCCCACCAATCACTTGGAAAATATAATTCCTACTTGTCTTAGTTCTGATGATTTCTATGTACAGGAGTTTGTTCCTAGCATTTAGGGGTTTGTTGATTTCTACATGAACAAGGAACAAGGTATAATTTTCATATTGGACTAAATGTAAATCTTGTTGATTAAGAACGAGACAAGTAGTCATTAAGGGGGCGAAGTCAAGGATATCGTCAAGGTAACGTTGCAGAGACGATAGTGGCCCCGGAACTCTTCGTAAATGCTACAAGAATAAGGAACCATTTTCAATTAAATATTATGGCGAGACATTAAAGCTATGTTGTGAGTGATAAATAATTTGTGTCATTGTTGGAGATGTGAAAGATACTTTTGATATGTGCTAATTAATTTTCTTTGTGTGCATTGATTTGTGACAATGTTGTGGGGATTTGATGCCTTGAAAGTGTCACGGTGATAGAGTGTTTGTTGTGTTGAACTTATGGGTGACCTATCATGGCATGTTTCCTGGCTGAGGAGGGGTGCGAATTGAATGTTGTGGAAACTCATTGTTTTTCCTGTGTGGAGAAGCACACCATTTGAATCTAATTGTTTTTTGTTCATGTTTTGTTTCATGGGTTCAGCAGTTTGGTGCAGTGGTGATATTTTGTGCTTGTTGATGTATGAAGTGTAAGGGGATAAGTATTGAAAAACTACATGTGCTAGTGCAAGGTTTTGGATCCGGTGTGGAGCAGTTTTGAAGGATGACTTTAAAGTGGTCCGAGATCGAAGGCTCTTGCAAACTGTTGATTTTATTAAGGAGATGCTCCTAGTTTTCTAGTCAATTTTCTGCAGGATATATTGCTTTCCATTTTGACTCCCCAAATCACAGGTGGGAGGAATTATAATGTGATTCATCTCTATTTTTTGTCTAGTGTTTGGATCTTGATCTGGACAAACTGTCAAACATATAATTTTTTCTAAAGGTATGGGTGAAGATGAATATGTCTTGGAAGTTTGTATAAATATTGAGATTCACAACCTCAATATGAATTCATTTTGTTAGAATTCATGACTCTAACTGATGCTAGGTAAAGCATGGATATCTAAGACTAGTATGCCAAATTTAAAAATCAAGATGTGAAATACTCAAAAGTACATACAAATCCTATGATGAGTGAACACTATGATGAGAAGATTCAATTGAGAAAGTAATGGTGTCCTCCATCATATGAATTGTGTGGTGTATCCAAGATGAGTGGAAAAGGGTCCAAAGGATAACATAGTGAAATTTTGTTTGAGTATATAGATTAAACTCATGATCGTGATAAATTGTGAGTCATACATTGTAATTATAGCAAATGCACATGTCATATATTGCTTTGTAATGGTCTATTGTGGTCCTTTAAATGTTTTATGTACCTAGTATCTTCTTAAGCTTGGAGTATATTAAAAGGGCATATGGCTGTAAGAACGAGAGAGGCATCCATAATGCTTTGTTATGTGTTCCCTAGTGACATCAAGTTGTGGAATTAACCACTTGGTAGGTACGAGGGTGGCAGGTGTACTCGTATTTAAGCTTGCTATGTAACTGAAGAATTGAGTCTTCGATTAAGGGGGGGATTATGAGATGGAATAATCTCTGAATGTGAAGGACCAAGTCAAAGAGAGTTCATCAAGAAGTTGGATGAAACATGTATGTGAAGGACTTATTAATAGACCATGCATTCTGGTGGATGGCTAGGTAACCATGCATTTTGGTGGATGGTTGTTCCTTTATATGGATGCCAACAATTTGATGATGTATGCATGGAAAAAGTATAAGGTGTAATTTTCGTATTGGAATATATGTATATCTTGTTAATTTGGATCAAGACAAGTAGTCACTAATGGGGAAACTTGGGAAATATAACTCCTACTTATCTTAGTACCAATGCTTTTTATGTATAGGATTTTTTTATAGTGTTTAAGAGTTTGTTGAGGTTTACGTGGTTGAGAGATTCTCTCCAACTAGTTAGCTTCCTAGTTTGGTGTGTGGTTGAGATATTCACTCAACCAATAGATTATATGTCCAAGATAGATTAGTTATCTATATACATAGCTTGATGTATTTATATTGTATTATTATTTTGTAGTGAATATAATTGTGTTTGCATTATGAAATTTTAATTCAATTTCCTAAGGATTTTCCATCTTTGCAAGATGAGCACAACTTCGGTTAAAACATAAAGATTAAAAGTATTCCAACAAACACATTAATCAAAGCAAAATAATATTTGCATGTTTACTCAAAAGAGTTTAGATGTTAAACACTTTGTCGATTAATTATTGCTCAAGTGGGCGTTAACTTCAAAACTTTCTTCATAGTGTGTTTGACATTATATTGAAATTCAACTTTTTTTAATTTAATATTCCTTATTTTTCATATTAATTTGAGGTATATTCATTATTTAATTTATAATATAAAATTAACTTAAAATAATTATTGTAATAGTTATTCCTTAATATTGTTTTTGTTGCAATAGTATTTTTTATATATTTATTAATGGCAGAGATAAATGAAACCTTCAACTATAGTTTTAATTTTGGTAATGTGAAATATATTATGAAGTAAAGTGCTTTGATGTCTATCAATATTTTCCAGCCATTTAATTTATATGGCTACATTAGTTATATGAATTTATATGGCTATACTAATTATATGTATTTTGAAATTGATGTAGAGGAGACAAATAAGAATGTGTCACCATCTTCCATTTATCACAACAAGATAAATATTTAGATTAAAAGAAAAATTAAGCTACTCACACTTAATAAAAAGAAATATATTCATATAATTAAATCTCCCCATCCCATCCCAACCAACCTGATACATACTAAACTAGTTTATTGATTTAAAATATATACTAAATTAATTTATAAGTGGGAAGTATTTTAGTTTATTAAGAAATTAAATAAAGAAGAATAAACATCAAATTGGAAAAATGTATATTTTGTATTTACCATGAATTTCAATTTAATATATACTAAAATAAATTATTTTATTAAAAATATGTGAAGTAGATAAAAATATATATTTAATATTTTATTAAAAATATTTATTAAAATATAATACAAAATAAATTATTTTAAGGTATTATTAAATTTATAATAAAAATAAAAATCATTTTCCTCAATATTATTAGAGATAAAATTTTGTTATACCATAAACATCATTTTCCCCGCATAAATACTTTTGATATATTAAATCACTTTTCCAATGTAGTTAGATTTTAATTTTTATTCGGTAATTTAATAAATCGGTAAAATAATAATATAAATTTAGTAATTTAAATATATCTTAAAATTTTATTAAAAAACTATATAAAAAAAAAATGAATTTTAAATGCACAAAATATTTGTTGATATATTAAATTACTTTTCAAATTTAATTATGTTTTAATTTTTATGGAGTAATCTGAGAATTATGTAAAATTAATAACATAAATTTAATAATTTAAATATAAATTAAAATGTTATGAAATTTTTTCAAAATTTGAAAATAAAAAAATTTAATGTAATAATATTTTAAAAGTATTGTTGGTTGTGAAGCTATAGTAACTATGTATTATGGTCCCTACGAGAGTAGGGAAGCTACACTTTTTATGATTTATTAAAAAATATAATGCAATAATGATTAATTTTTTAAGGTGAAAATGTGATTACATTGAAAAACTAATTAATTATGGAAAATATTATATTTATTTTATTTTTAATTTTGTTTTTCTCTCTCTTGTGGTGTTGTACAAGTAGAGGATTTCATATTTTTGGGACAAGAGTAGCAATAATACCTTGTTGCAACAACTGGTCGCTCAATATGATGTGGTGATTGCATATAGTTAAGGTAGATGTACTTGAAATGTGTGCCATTATATTGCTTCAGGTTGAAGAATATTTTTTGTTGTGGTAGGTTAGTTTGTGATAGTTAGTGGGTTATTAGTCCAAGAAAATTTAAAATTGATTCAACAATTTCTGCTGAGAATAATGTTTAAATTGCTAAATTTATATAAATTTTGTGATTCTATGTTATTAAGAATTAGTGCAACAAATTATTGGGATGGCCAGTGCTCAGAATCATTGGCAGTAGTCAGAATAAATAATTAGTATTTGACAAAAAATATAATTAGTAGTAGGTTTATTATATAAGAATGTATTTACATAGATGAAGCAATGTCAGATTTACAAGTTGAGCAGTGATTTCATTTGATCTGTGTTTTTTTTAGTTTTATTGTCTTTCATAGTTTTTTTTTATGTCATATTTATTCTAGTTTATTAGCTGGCTTAGAGAGCAGTGGCCATTTCAGATTCTACAATTGGTATCAAAGCAGGTAAAATTGTTTTGGGCTAAATTTTTTAATTGTTGGAATTTCGCCAAAGTTAAAAATGTCAAATTCTAACATGCCTGTTCCAGAATTTGATGGGAATGATTATGATTATTGGTGCATTAAGATGCTAACCTTTTTTATTGGAAAATATTTGTGGGAGATTGTTGAATCAGGTTATGATGAGCCAACAGATTGGAATGCCCTTACAGCCAATGAAAAAACAACAAGAAAGGAAGCAAGGAAGAAGAATGCTCAAGCATTGTTTCACATTCAGATAGCTCTTGATAAGAGCTTATTTCCACGAATATCAGGAGCTACAACTACCAAAGATGCCTGGAAGACTCTTCAAGAAGCTTACCAAGGTAGTGATCAAGTTAAGGTGGTCAAGCTTCAGACATTGAAGAGAGATTTCGAGAATCTGAAGATGCAAGAAGCTGAAAGTATAAGTGACTATTGTGTGAGAGTCAAAGATGTGGTCAATAAAATGGCTACACTTGGGGAAATTGTAAGTAATGAAGTTTTAATAAAAAAAGTATTGAGATCTTTAACACCTAGATGGAATAATGTTGCCATAATATTAGAAGAAAGCAAGGATTTGACACAATTAAAGTTTGATCAATTGGTTGGATCTCTCATGTCTCATGAAGAAAGATTGAAAGAAACTTTTGAAGTTGTTGAGAAAGCTTTTTCCTCTAAATTACAAATTACACATAATGAAGATGAAAGTAGCAGTAGTGCCAAAACCAATCAAGATCAAGGTAAATGGCAAAGCCAAAAATTTTTTAGAGGTAGAGGCAGAGGTAGTTTCAGAGGAAGAGGTAGATTTGATAAGAGAAATGTTCAATGTTACTATTGTAATAGATATGGCCACTTTGAAAGAGAATGCAGATTGAAAGTAGGTAAAAATGCTAACTATGCTCAAGAAAGTAATGAGTATCCTCCAGATCACTTATTTTTATCTTATGCCAAAGGTGAAAATACTAGTAAAGATGTTTGGTACATATATTTTGGATGCTCTAACCATATGACAGGGAATGAGAAATTGTTTTCAGCCAAGGATGGAAGTTTTAAATCTCAGGTCAAGCTTGGTGATGATAAATCTTTGGAGGTTGCTGCCAAAGGAGCTGTGGAGATCCAGACAAAAGAATGTATAAAGAGTATTCATGATATTTATTATACTCCACAATTGAAGCACAATTTGTTAAGTGTTGGGCAGCTATGTGAGAAAAATTATAAAGTAGTCTTTGAAAATAAGACATGTACTATCTATGATAAGAATAAGGGAAATATGGTGATCACTATTGTGCCTATGACAAGAAATAGGATGTTTCCCTTAAGGTTTGATGAACATAGCAACACCCTTGCAAATATGGCTTATGAGGATTCAAGTTGGCTATGGCATCTCAGGTATGGGCATTTAAATTTTCATAGTTTGAAGCTTCTAACCTCAAATGCATTAGTTTCTGGTTTTCCCAAGGTAGAGGAGCATAAGGAGGTTTGTGAAGGATGTGCTAAAGGCAAGCATGCAAGGGAAAGGTTCCCAAAGGGAAGTGCATGGAGGGCTCATCATCCACTTCATCTTGTTCATTCAGACATCTGTGGTCCTATGCAAACTAATAGTTTGGGTAAGTCATCATATTTCATCACTTTTATTGATGATTACTCACGAAATTGTTGGGTATATTTTTTGAAGGCCAAAAGTGAAGCCTTGGATACATTCAAAAAGTTCAAGGCACTTGTGGAAAATGAGAAAGGGTCCAAGATCAAATGTTTGCGGACTGACCGTGGAGGAGAATTCTGCTCAAAATCTTTCCAGAGTTATTGTGATATGAATGGCATCAAGAGGCAACATACTACAGCATACACACCCCAACAGAATGGCATAGCTAAACGGAAGAATCGAACTGTGGTTGAAATGGCAAGGTGCATGTTACAAACTAAGGGATTGAGCAATTCTTATTGGGGAGATGCAGTTGCTACAGCAGTGTACATCCTCAATCGTAGCCCCACTAGTGCACTAGAGAATATGACTCCTTATGAAGCTTGGCATGAAAAAAAACCTAATGTTAATCATTTCAAAGTTTTTGGTTGTTTGGATTATGTGCATGTACCTGATCAAAATAGGAAAAAATTAGATGCAAAGAGTGAGTCATGCATTTTCATTGGGTATAGTGAGACAAGCAAGGCTTATAAATTGTATAATCCCCTCACTAAAAATCTTATTGTATCAAGAGATGTAATTTTTGATGAAGGGGGAGTTTATGGTCATCAAAAAGGCCATGTTGAGAAGAAAAACTTTGTTTTGAATGATGATATAATTACTGATATTGAGCAGCCAACTAATGCTTCTGAATCTAGTAGTTTAACTCCACCAAGCAGTCCTTCATCAATTTCATCAGCATCAAGTTCAAGTCCAAATTCTTCTCCAAGTTCTACAAGGAAGGTAAGGAGATTGAGTGACATATATCAGAGGACTACAAATCAATCACATGATGAAAACCCAATAGGTGAGACAGTGAATTTTTCTTTATTAGCCAAGGCTGATTTTGAACCATCATGTTTTGAAGATGCATGTACTAATGAGGTTTGGGTGCAAGCTATGCAAGAAGAGATAGATTCCATTCATAGGAATGACACTTGGGAATTGACAGAGCTTCCGCATGACAAGAAAAAGATTGGCACCAAATGGGTCTACAAGACCAAATTTAACAGTGATGGGAGTGTTGAAAGACACAAGGCAAGATTAGTTTCCAAAGGATTCACACAAAAGTATGGAATTGATTATGAAGAGACATTTGCACCAGTAGCAAGACAAGAGACCATTAGAATGTTGATTTCATTAGCAGCTCAAAAAAGGTGGAGCGTACATCACATGGATGTGAAAAGTGCCTTCTTGAATGGGTACTTAGAAGAGGAAGTATATGTGGAGCAGCCACAAGGTTTTGAAGTGGAAGGAAAAGAGAATAATGTCTACAAGTTGAAGAAGGCTTTGTATGGTCTCAAGCAAGCACCAAGAGCGTGGTATGCTAGGATTGATGGATACTTTCAGGAGAAAGGCTTCCAAAGAAGTAAGAATGATCCTACCCTTTACTACAAACAAGAAGGTATTGATATTTTGATCATAATTTTGTATGTTGATGATCTATTGTATATGGGTAGTAGTTCCAAAATGAATAATGAGTTCAAAGTTGCTATGATGAATGAATTTGAGATGAAAGATCTAGGTCTCATGAAATATTTTCTAGGAATGGAGGTTTATCAAACTAAGGATCAAATTTTCATTTGCCAGACAAAGTATGCACATGATATGTTAAAGAAATTTGATATGCTTGATTGTAATGGATCCCCTACTCCAAGTGCTCAAGGAATTGTATTATGTAGGGATGATGGTGCTGATTTAGTTGATGAGACAACTTACAGAAGTATTGTGGGGAGCTTGATGTTTCTAACCCACACAAGACTTGATATTGCATTTTCAGTTTCACTTGTTTCAAGGTATATGACAAATCCATCTGAAATACATATGAAGGCAGCCAAGAGAATTTTAAGGTATGTGAAAGACACTCTAAATTTTGGTATTCATTACTACTCTGCTGAAAAGTTCAATCTTGTTGGATTTAGTGATTCAGATTGGGGAGGTAGTGTGGATGACCGTAAGTCTACATCTGGAAATTGTTTCTCTTCTGGCTCTGGTTTGATTACTTGGAGCTCAAGAAAACAAAGCATTGTTGCCCTCTCATCCACAGAAGCAGAGTATGTTGCAATTACTTCAGCAGGTACACAAGCTCTTTGCCTCAGAAAATTTTTGGAAGAAATTGGAGAGAAGAAAATTCAACCTACAATGATTTATTGTGATAATGTAAGTGCCATCAAGTTAGAAAAGAATCCAGTTCATCATAGCAGGACAAAGCATTTTGACATGAAATATCACTTCATTCGGGATTTGGTGCAAAAGAAAGATGTTGAATTGAAGCACATAAATACTAAGCATCAGCTAGCAGATATCTTCACCAAAGCAGTTGCAAAAGATCATTTTTTGGCACTAAGAGATAAGTTAGTAAGCCCTCATTAAGCATTAAGGGGGAGTGTTGAGAATAATGCTTAATTGCTGAAATTTGTCAGCAAATTTTGTGATTCTATGTTATTAAGAATTAGTGCAGCAAATTATTAGGATGGCCAGTGCTCAGAATGATTGGCAGTAGTCAAAATAAATAATTAGTATTTGATAAAATAGAATTAGTAATAGGTTTACTATATAAGAATGTATTTACATAGATGAAGCAATGTGAGATTTACAAGTTGAGCAGTGATTTCATTTGATCTGTGTTTTCTTTTCAGTTTTATTGTCTTTCATTGTTTTTTTTATATCATATTTATTTTATTAATTGGTTATTAAAGTCTAAGAAAATTCGAAAACTGATTCAACACTTTCTTGATGTATTTATATATATATTATTGTGTATCATTATCATGAAACATTCATTAATATATTGTTGAGTTTGTTTGCGATTTGTGTACCTTACATTGATATCAGAACTTCTCCAATTACGAATTTACACAACACAAAATGGATGAGGACGGAGCAGTTGTGAAAGATGACCGCTACGATTTCAAATATCAAGTGAACAGTGTCTTCGATCCTCCAATTCCGATTAAAATTTAGCAAGAATTCAAATCTTTAACATAATAAACTGGTGAAAATGAATTTCAAACGGATGCAAAGAAGATCATAAAAAATATTGGATTTGTACCTTCAATGTATTCCACTTTGCACTCGGCTTCATTGTTGTACTGTTTTAAAGTTGCAATAGACACGTCGAGTGTGAATGGAGACTTTCCATATGATTGAGCCAATGTCACGAATAGTAGCATAGAGTGGTGCAAGATGTTCATAAATTGTGGTGAAATGTGAAGTAGTGTGACCAGTTTAAGCTACGAAGTAATGTTCATGCAAACTAATGTCTGTTGTTTTGGGGAATCAAGTAGAAAAAGTTTCCAAGTGCTGATCAGTAGGAGCTCATAGAGTTGTGGTTGTGCGTTTTTTTTGTGGACATAGCAGAGCATAAATATCAAGATAACTTTTGGAAGATTAAAGATTAATTTATTGAATGCATTAATTCATTGAGACGATTTCCCATACTAATTAAATAGAAAGCTCGCCCTTTCATTTTTGAAGTTTAAAACTTCTAATTCAAGTGCTGAAAAAAAAACCTCATAGAGTTGGCATTTTAAAATTAATTAAATTTTCTTTAAAATTGGAGTATGTTGGGTGGATTTAGTTACACATTTTGAGGTATATTATTAAAAATTTGGCATCAAGATTTAATGAAGTTTTATTTAAAATAAAAATTTAGAGTTAGTTTATTTGTAGCATGGAAAACTTGACATTATATTGTCAGAGCATTTTGTTGGGGGATAAGAAAATTGACATTTTCAAAAGTGGGTTGGAGTATAGAATTTGCAGTGCATATATTTGTGTTGGCTCATTGATATTGTTTCTGCCATTAGACTTGCTACTACTAGAAGAAAGTTTTGAAGTTGTTTGATATATGTTATGACTTGCATTGTTTATGGGTGCATGACCAATTGAACTTGACACCTAGTTAATTCATTGAAAAGTTTGTACTAGGTGCATTTTCAGTGTTAGCCAGCAACCCTTTTTCAAAGTTGATTGTTAGAGAAGATAGAAAAACTCGATGGTTTGATACACTTACTGAGTATTATAATTTTTTCTACCGTTTAAAGCAGTTTTCAAGTCACCAAAGACACACTCTCTCACATCAAATCATTTTTGAAAAATGTTAAAAGAAAAATTGAATTCTTGGAAGCTAGAGTCATAGTTTTAGCGAGATGAATTACATGAATTACAAAAGAAGAATTCTGAACTTGTTCTTGTTCAGAACAATAGATTGTTTGAGCCTAATCATCATTCAAAGAATGATCAGAGAAATGAAGTGATTTTGGGTGAAACTTTGGATGTAGTTAGAAGTTTTGATGTGAAACATGTTATAAGACCACGGGAAGAGATTACATGCATTAAATACATAGCCGGTATGAGTTATAACAATGATGTATCTTTTCACATTCTAGATTTCTCTAAACCTATAAAATTTTGAAGTGCAGAATTTCTACATGGTGTAATTCGAGAAAAAGTTGATAGATGCCAATAGTGTAACATAGTTGGGCATGTGAAAGATCATTGTTTTGATCTTCACCCGTATGAGAATTGTGAAAAATGAAATCACCAATCAAACAAATGTTCCAAAAATAAGAGACAAGAGAGAAGCTAAGTTTAAGATGGATTGCTTCTTGGGAATGGACTAAAGTGGCCAAGAAGATCTACAAGTCATACCACAAGATTTGTTTGAGTGTGTTAACGATATTTGCAGTGATAAAGAATACTTATCACCCTGTATCTAACAAGGGGAGAATTTTTGATAGTCTGCTACAGGTTCGATTTTGAGATGTCAAGCAAGCCTAAGTCAGAGATCCACATCGTGAGCCACAACCTATACCAGTTAGAGCCAGAGTTGTGAGACTTCAGTTGATTGCGTTTTTTGTGAGCGAGGACTTCTAGATTCAAAGTTTTTCGAGGAACTGCCGTGATAGCTCCATATTTTTTGGACACCTTAAAACCACATTTTTTGTTATTCTAAGAACTGCTATGTAGGTTCTAGAATTGGTATTGGTTAAGACATTGAGTTATCCCATTTTCAGTTTGTGGTCATTCTTAAAAACCATTTCTAAGAGACTTTTAGCTCTTATATGAGATGCATTTCTGCATTTTGAGCTCTCATTCTTTCACTCTGGTATAACCCTTCGGATTAAGGGGGGAATGTTAGACAACTAATCCTTGAGTTAGTTTGTGAAAGGTTAATTAGTTTTTAGAGTCCAAGAAACCTCGAGAATTGATTCAATGGTTTCTTGATGTATTTATATGTGCATTATTGTACATCATTATTGTTAAACATTCATTAATATATTGTTCATTTTGTTTCCAGTTTGTGTGTCTTACATAGTTTCAGGGGTACGAGGGTGAGGTTACCACCTTGTTCTCTAGTTATGGTTATTCCTTATGGTTGGGATGGCCGGTAGTCTATAACTATGCATTAGCCATGCTTCATGGAGGAAATGCAAGGGAAAGTAGTCTTTGTTTGGTGAGTTATTCATTACCACCCTATGTGAATCATTTTGTTTTATGTTTATTGGAGAGGATTGTTTCGTTTATAGTTTACTGCATTCTCTACTTTTTTCTCTGGAGATCCTTTTGTATTGCTCGTCATGCTTATTTTGTATTTGATTTCATATTGCTGTTGTCACTCTGTATTTGTTTCGTGAGATTAATGTATGGACAAGAAATTCTTTTAGTTTTTATGTTAGCTTATGATAGCTCTCCTCTATTGCTCATGGTGTCGAGAAATGATCTTGAGGATGGATTTATTTACATGTGTCTGACAAATTTATGGTTTATGCATTTGATGTATTATAATCTTATTTTTTAATGAAATATAATGTTGCTTATTTAAAAAAATGTTTTTCAAATTATTTTTAATTTAAATATTTAATTTGATTATTAACTTGATAGTTATGTTTAAAAGAGATATTAGAATAATTAAATTTACATATAATATTAAGACTTAGAATATAATATTGACAAGTAGTATTCGTTCGCTCTATCATTGTATTAAATTGAAGAGTTTTTATATATTAGATTTATCATTTTTATCATTTATAATCATGATTAGTTTAATACACTAACTCGAATTCGATGAACGTTATGTTTTTCAGTTTTTGTTGGGATAAGTAACAATTTTAGAAAAAAAATCATTTTTTCCCTATGCGGCCCTTCGTATCTAATTTATCTATGTGGCTCTTTGTATCAATTTCTCTATGGCCCTTTGGATCATTTTCTCTATGATCTCGGAGCAGAATATATTCTTGCAGCCTTGGATCAATCAATATGTAGCGATCTTGGATCAATACAATGTGGTCTCAGATTAACCATACTATACAGTCTCAGATTAGAATATATCCTTTGAAATCTCATATCAACTATAGTATTTTTAGTCCCTACCCCTTCAGGGTTACTGGGGCTATTGTAATGGATTTTTCTATGCGCATTAGTTTACACACAGAAACAAAGTAAATTTACCCAATATTTTCAATTTAATTTCTAAGGCTTCTTTTTCTCAGCCTATGAGATTTTTCCAGTAGTTATTTCAACCAATAAGAAATTTAGAGATCTTATTGGCCTCATATCAAGGTGAGATGTAAAAAAACTTTGGATAAATGTCAAAGTTTCACTTTCAATTAAGTAATGTTAGACTAATGCTCACAATAGTTTCTTAATATTTTATGTTAAAAAAGATTAAGAATATAAAATGGTCTCAAGGCTATTGTCATGTGGAAACATACACATGGCTCATAATACAGATGTTTTATCGGTGGATAAACACTTGCATGCCAATCCTCTATATTTATCCTCACGTGTCTTCAATTGTTCTCACTTCACATGGTAATTTCATTGCAGCCTGGGATGGTTGTTCTTTGTTCATGACTATTAGCATGAAATATTCATTTTTTGTCTCTTCACAAACAACAATTGCACAAATTTGTGAAGGTTGCGATAAGGTAAAGTTATATATCAACAAAAAAAACTTACAACTCGTATTTTTGTAACCATTCAAACCCATTCCTCAATGAGTTCGACCTTTTGTGGATACAAGTTATGAGAAAAAACCTTGAGCCAGTGGTAAAAATGGTATTGAATTCTTTCAAATATCCTCATCCCTGAGTATGATGGGCATCCATCAATTCTCTAGGGTGGCTTTCCACAGATTTGGGTCCAGAGTTGCAAGAATGATTTCACCCAAGAGTGGTTCCTGCCCTTATTTATTCTATGGGTGATTTTCAAAACCCCCATGTCTAGGTGAAAGTCTGTGGATGCTATTATTTTTCTAGCTACCTTTTTTCTAGAAACAACAATCTATTGTGTTACTTGTATTGTAAGATGTATCTTGTTACTGAAGTACTGCAGCTTTGGGAACTCAAACTATAATTTTCACAAGCACATGCATCAGTTGCAATCTTGAACTTAAGTGAATGGTACACCCTTGATATCTTCGTACCTTACCTTGATGGGATTATGAGCAACTTACTTTTCCTTATTTAGGTATATTAAGTCTAAATTTATGTTTTAAATAGGTCAACTCCCAAAAATTTCAGTGTTGTCATTGATGGTTTTTGTAATCATAGAATGGGAATCATATGGTACATGAAGGGGCTTTGACTACTTTGGCGTCAGTTGTCGATGCCTCGCATGTAGGTTGTACTTTATGTTTATAATTTCTTGGATAAAAGGATCACTATTTTTGAATAACTCTTTCTTGATTAACACACTTATCATTTCATTTTCATTATGTGCAATCTAGCTTCCGGGTGTATTATGATAATGTGATGCATTATTTGAAAGAAATACTACTCAGATGTATTTAAAAATCAAATCAAATGCTATGTGCTAAGTTAATTGAATGTATTATCCTGGTTGGCAATGCGGTTGGAAAGGAGAAGTTTGGTCAGGATGCTAAGAAAGTACGTTTTGGGTGTGATTTTTCTCTTTTTCGATTCAAGTTCATGTTTCCAAACATTCTAACTCTCGTTGTTTCGATTATGGCACCTCCTTGATAGGCAGCAATAGAACCAATCAAATGATTCTTTATGTATATTACCAAATAAGACATTGTGCAAATATATATATGAGTTTATAAAACTTATTGCATTTACTTCATGTTTTTTTGGTTTATGTGAAAAGATTTGGGTTGCAATGCTTTCATTGGATGGATAAAAGAATGTATTCTGCATTGGCACTAGTTAAATGTTATCCTTAAGAAGGATATGCATTCTTGGAACATAGGTGGTTGTTACCAACAGTCAAGATGTTAAATCAATGAAGAGATTTTCCCAATAACATTTTCTAGTCTGAAGGTCTTCTTTTCTGGATTACATTTGTTGGTTTGAGATCCTATCACACATCTTGAAATATCAAATAGTACAACACATATATCAAATAACTATTTTTTTTCATATAATCTCCACTATTTTTTTTCAACTGAAGGTCTTGAAATGAGACAACATTTCCCACCCTTGCATTTTAAACTAGATTTGACACACCTTTATTTTCTAAAAAAGTTTTTATCTGTAGTTTTCTAAGTTTCTCTATTCTGGTGCATGACCTAAACGTGCATGCAACATTGTTGTTTGACTATGGAGATGCATATGCATATTAACATTATTTTAATTATGATGATTGTAGCTTATATGTATACAATGTCATCTATACAGGATGTTCTAGATGTATTGTTTGTGGTGTGTAATCTCTTCATGTTTTTTGCAAACTCTAGTTATGGATGTGCCGATGAATCTCGATAACTCACCTATGGAAGATTATGATCCAACTATAAGCTACATGCTTCAGGTCTATAATTTAAACTTGAAAGAAAATGGCTTGATGTAACTCATCTAACAATTCATCAACGATGGGATTAGGATACTGATATTTAATCATGATCTTGTTGAGATCTCTATAATATGGATGACACATATGCCTTTAACCATCCTTTTTCAAATCATCATCTCTCATGAATATTTCCCTACTTTGTTTACGGAGTCTTGTTATAAATCTGAACTTCTTTGTGTGAAATTTATAATTAACTATTATTTAAACATCATGACAGGCATGGGCTCCGAAAATTTTATTTTTCTTTTAAATAAAGAAATTGAAGGATCATAACGAAATGAGGGAGCAACATAACATGCTTCATTAAACTAGCCCTGGCTGCAGAGCCCATGAATTAACCTTGTAAAAGTGATCAATGATCATCTTTTCAAAGGGTGCTTCTTTTGACCCGTGGAATAGAGGATTTCCAATGCCAATTTTACTTCTTCATGCCTCTTCTTTGTAGCGCGTTGATTTGAGAACTGAGGGACCTCAAAATACCAGTCAAAAACCCCTTTAACATATATTTTATTTCAACATGGGTGATTCCACCTCTAAATGAAGGTCTCCACTAATTTTTCATATAATCTCCACTAATTTTTGTCAACTGAAGGTCTTTAAATGAGACATTATTTCCCACTCTTGCATTTGAAACTAGATTTGACATCGCTTTATTGTGTAAAAATGTTTTTATTTGTAGTTATCTAGGTTTTCGTATTATGGTGCATCACTTGAATGTGCACGCAACATTGTTGTTAGAATGTGGAGATTCATATGTGTACGACCAAGATTTTAATTATGATTATTGTAACTTATATGTCTAGAATGTCATCTATACAGGATTTCCTAGATGTATCATTTGTTTTGTGTCATATCATCATGTTTTTTGCAAAATCAGGTTATGGATGTGCTGATGAATCTCCAGAACTCACCTATGGAAGGTGATGATCCAACGATAAGCTACATGTTTCAAGTCTGTAAGTCAAAATTGAAAGAAAATGGCTTGTTGTAACTCATCTAACAATTCATCAGTTATGGGAATATGAGACTTATCTTCAATGGTGATATTTTTGAGATCTCTATAATTTGGATGACACATATTCCATTAACCATCCTTTTTAGAATCCATCATATCTGGTGAAGATTTTCTTGTTTATGGAGTCTTGCTATAAATATGAAATTCTTTGTGTGAACTTTATGATTAATTGTTCTTTAAACATCATGACATGCATGGGCTATGAAAATTTATTTTTATTTTAAATAAATTAGTTGAACGATTGAAGCCAAATGAGGGAGCAACATGACAGGCTTCATTAAAACAACCCTAGCTACAAAGCCAATGAATTAACATTGTAAAAGTGATAATATCAGGAACAAGACAATTCATTATCATATCACAAAAAAACTAAAAGCCTTTAGCAACATTGTTTTAAGGAAATGCTCCTAAATTAGAGCATCATATGTGGCAGAACCAGGCACCCAACTTTTATGAATCACTCATTAATTAAAAACATTGGTCTGTTGTAAACTCTTTCGCTTGCAGAAGCAAATGAAAATGGAATTATAATTAGAAACATTTGATAATTAAAAAAAAAAAAATTGTTGTAATCTCTCTTATTTATGGAAATAAATGACCATTGCATAGGCAACTAGCACAATAACTGAATCTGCACGAACTCCACAAACTGCCTCTATAGTAACTAGATATGCACATATCTATAGTAATTGGATATGCACCCATATAATAATATATGACATAATAACCATGTTAGCATTTGTAGCTCTAGAATCACTAATCATTGAATAAATCCCATTGCCTCTTGTTCTATTGGCAGGGAATTGCTGCTCCATACCCATTCTTGTTTAAATAATGCGATGATTTATGGATGGTAGATCTGTCGCATATTATACATATGTGGTCACTTTGCGGCCCATTATATTTAATTTATCTCGGTATCATTTCAGTTATATGTTTGTTTTTTAGGTTCATATGTTCTCTTCCCCTTATATTTTCTAATGATAACTTAAACAAGAAATATGCACAATTTTTCACAAGCATAAGTTTGAATTATCTACAATTTTTTAGAACAAATCTTTAGAAAATAAAATGATATCACTCGAGACTGAAATCTAAGAAATGAAAGTTAGGATACAATAAATTGAACAAAAAATAAAAATCAGTGGTGGAAGAAACTTGCACTACGAGAGACAAGATTAAAGAATTAAAAGAGAAACTAAATAATAATTCATCCTTAAGCAGCGAAAAGCATAAATTTGATATCAAACTCATAAAGGAGGAAATGAAAAAACTAATTGAACTAGACCATGAGTGCCACAAGAAAGCCCTAAAATTTATAATTACTAGCGTAGAAAATAAAAATGACTAGGACACACAAGAAAGAGTAAAAGAAAAATTAAAAACTAAGTCACAAATTCAAAAAACTTATCTAACAAAAGAAAAAAGGTCATAAAAATACTTGAGCATAAACATAGATTGATTCATGTTAAGATAACTTATAACAACCATAAATTAGACACACTTAGAAAATATCCAAGTCTAAAAGGATCGAGAATCTTCATAAATGAAGATCTTATCCGAGAAGACAAAGTTGAACTAAGAAAAGAGGTCGAAAAGGTAAAGGAGGAAATAAAGGAAGGGAAATGGTAGATCAATAGAAATATAATTTAATTTATTATTAGAGAGAGAGTCAAAAATTAAAGTAATAAAAAGGAATTAGGAACACTCTCGATCCTCCTCTTGGACTGTCGTGGTTTTCCGTGGCATAAATGACCTATGTTAAGTTGGAACCCAACTGATATTGATCTTATTTTTATAGTTGAAACCTAGGATCATGATGAATCTAGGGTCCCCCACATGGATGGATTCATTCTCTGGTTAACCTGCAATAGAAAATCCTCTCATCGATGTTTTGTTGGTATATCCTGTTATATAAAAGAACATATTTCTTCTCACATTCAGATTCATCAGATCGACCCTCTCAATCAAGACATGCAGATCAAAATTTATTTCTAACACCAATATTATTTTTCTTGCAATTTGTTGTTACACTCCTATCAACTCTACCTCCTATAATAAAAGCAAAATGGATAGGAATTTTTCCTTCGACTCCTTCGAATAGGATATCCACAATCAAAGTAGTGAAGGAAATATCATTTTACTTAGGAACTTAAATGCTAGAATCGCTACTAACCAAGTTACTCTCTTAAGAATTAATTCTAACACTAACCCTATGGCTATATGAGTACTATGACTTAGCTAATAGATTTAAAAGGAATTCCAAAGACACAATCGAGGACCTATTCGGTACAAACCTTATCAAGTTTTATAGTTCCCAAGGCTCGATTATTTGTAATGGAATTAATAAGTGGTCTACCTTTGGCTAAATGACCTGTATTCATGGGTTGGGAAGTAAAATTGTGGAATATGTGATATGAGACACCCATGTTCTCAAATTCTCATAAAATTTTGACATTTTAAATGACCACGAGCTCAATTATGACCATAGACCCTTATCCCTTACCCTAAATCTTGACAAGGACATGAATCACATGCAAAAGAATTGTGAGTCAAAGGTAATTTTGTTTTGACAAAAGTAAAATGGATTTTTTCTTACAAGATTTAAAGAGGGATATAGGTTTCTTAATATATAACAATAACATTAATCTCATCTACCAAAATTTTACTACAACCCTATCCAAGATCATTAAAAAATTGTCTAACGAAGTGTTGTGTAAAAAGAATAATATAAATTCCATCCCTTGGTATGAAAATGATTATAATATTCCTAGAAAAGTGATTAGAGATTATCCTAACGAGACTACGAATCTTGAAAAAATAAGATATTAAAAAGCTTTTATCAAAAGGAATAAAACATCCTATCTTAATAAGAGGCAAGAACGCTTTCTCCACCTTTCTAAAACTAAGCCTAGAAATTTTTGGAGGAATATACTTTTTTGTAAAATGAAATAAAATATTTTGATCCCCTTGAAGATGTGGGATAATTATCTTAATAATCTTTACAACTCTCTAGAAACCATGGGAATAATCTTAAACACTTTTATAGAGGATCATATTTTCTCTCCGGAAGACGTGGATTTCGAGATTAAGAAAATCGCTAATTGGAAATCCATGGATATTTAAGGCTACCAAGCTGAAATTTTCAAAATGGGAAGGTCTATCCTTATCCCTCATATTCACAAGCTTCTCAATTTGGTAGTAAAATAATGCTTCACACAAATTTTTATTGCGCATATATTTAAAAGTGGGGATAAAAATGTTCCCTATAATTATATGACCATTATGATTAGACACATGTCAGCCAAACTATATGGGCTCATTTTGGAAAGAAATATTACTGTATGGCTTAAAACTCATGCTAAGAGAGATAAAGGGAAAGCTAGTGTTAGAAGACATCACTCAACTATTGACCATCTTGTCACTCTTAGGAGCTTTGTCAAGGAATGTTGCAATAGTAAAACTGATCTCTTATTTTGTTTTTTTTTACACGATTCCTGGAGATAAGTTATGGAAAAGACTCGAAGAGATAATGGTTCGTTTTGAGTTGAGGTTTGCTATGATTCGACTATAAGAGAAAGTTGTTGCCAAGATTAGGACTTCCAGCAGTTGGCCTAAATACATTAAATTCAATATCAACATTAAGCAAGGGTTTATCCTATCCCCTACCATTTTTTCCATTTAGAATGATAATTTTGAAGCGTATTAGGAATCTGCGGTATGTGTTGGCCTCGAGCTCGTTGGTATGGTCATTATTCTCGTTTATGTTGATGATATTGTTCTTCTAGCAAGAAGCCATAAAGACCTCGAAAAATAGTCTAAATTCCACATGATTACAACTCCAAGATGGGTATGACTATTAATACCTACAAGACTAAAGTCATGATAATTAAATCCAAAAAGATTAACCATGACAATTTCATCTATGATAACAATTAATTGGAGAAGGTTTCTTCATACAAGTATTTAGGTATTTACGTTTTTCATTAGTTCAAATGGAGTTATAGCATTGAGAAAACAAATTATTCGAGGCTGGAAAACATATTATGAGCTTGAAAGAAATTGCAAGACTACTGAACTTTGTGTATCGAGTAAAAGAAAGTTTCACTTTGAGACTCCCATCACCCATGTTATCTTATATGGATGTGAGGTTTGAGGTTGCAGTATATCTAGAGAATTGTGGAGGAATAGAAAGATTATCTAAAAGAAACTTATAACCTACAACCTCAAGATTGGCAGTGATACTTCCTATCCTATCCTTTTGATTGAAGCTAGCCTTTCCCCCAGTAAAAGCAAGCCTATATTCCACTATCTGATGTATAAGAAGAGGCTTTATAACATGGAGACCAAGAGGTTCCCCAAAATTGCTTCTAACTCTAGCCAAAACCTCTATGTTTGGCTTAAGCAAGGTTTGCACAAAGATACCAAGTCGTGGCTTGACTATTGGGGGTAAACAAGGAGACCATCGTAGAGAATAAAGATAATATTAAAAATACTATTACTTCTAAATTTAAGGATGAATTGTGGGATGATGGAAGCTAGAGGAGAAAAGGTAGTTAAGGTACTATAAGGAGGTAATTAACCCAACTCTCACTGACCATAATTATCTCTCTACCTTGACTAGTGCTAAGAAGATAATGAACATTGCAAATAAAAGAACTAACTCCCATGAGCTTCGAAGTGAAACCGAGCATTGGTTTATTCCCAAAAAACGTTGGGATGAACTAATTTGTCAACTATGCGATACTAAGAGGACTGAAGATGAAAAACACTCTTGGATTTCCCAACTCTTACATTCATTCTCATTTCCAAAACATCTGCCACACACCCAACTTTCTTGGCTTGTTTAGTTAACAAAACTATAAATATCTAGGAACACATGTTTCTCTTCTCTTTGATCATAAAATAAAATATTAAAAAATCTCAATTAATCACTTACTTAAGAAAGTGTACAATAAACCTTATTAATCTCAATGAATATTAATCATCATCACATATGTATAAATATAAATTTTTGATATATAAATATGTATATATAAATTATTAAAAATTGAGACACATTATTTAAAAATAACCTTTTGTTTTTATAAATAGTAAGCTAAATTTGTAGTACTTCTAATATAAATATAATTTTTTGATATATAAATATGTATATATAAATTATTAAAAATTGAGACATATTATTAAAAAATAACCTTTTACTTTTATAAATTGTAAGCTAAAGTTGTAATACTTCAAATTTAGTGTTTTCAAGAGACGAAACTATTTCTCGGGATACTTGAGTTATAAAAGTCACAAAGATCTCCAAATATAATTAGGAGAAGAAATATGTATTATGTAATTATAAACAAATCATTGATATAATAAGGAGGAGAAATATGTATTATTTAATTAAAAATAAATGAATAAAGGTGAGATTTAATATTATGGTCGGGCAATATAAATTAATATTTTATTTTATTTGGATTTCAAGATGTCACCCTAGTCACCTCCTTAAACTCTTTAGGTCTTGCATTGCCACTTAGTAGTTGTTTCTATTTCATATAGTTCGGTCGGTCTGTGGAAGATATTAATCGATTTTTAATGATAGTTGTTTTTATTTTGAATTATTAGAACCATGGTCAATTGTCAACAAATCTAATTTCCTTTAGACAAATTAAGACAGATTTTATATGTATAATGGTTTTTTTAATTAGTGTATTATAAATTTTAAAGTAATATAATTTAAATTAAATAAAAAATAAAAAAAATAATATAGATTTATTTTAAGTATAGATCTAAAATGAAAAGAAGGATTAAATTAAAATGATTTATTATTATTAACATGATGATAATGATTAACATTCACTGAGACCAATCTTTGGTCTATCAGACGTAAAGAAAAGGGTTATTTAAGTTGATTTAAGATTTTATTCTTACGTTCAAAAAGCTTGGAGAGAAGCCTCTCTAGCTCACTATAATTTTGACATCTTAAAAGGCTAGGAAGGTGAGTATTGCAACAAAGATTATGAAATAGAGCTCTAATGTGGTTGTACACGAGGCACTGTAAGAGGAAGTGATTTTCATCCTCGATGTTCATATTCTCACATAGATGGTAGATCCTTTCCATCCATGGTGTTTTAGGAACTGTCCAACGACCTGTTTCACTATGGAGCTCATGAGAGTTCGTTCTAATCTTGGCTATATTAATTTTCTTCTTTGAGATAGTTAAAACAGAGAGATACTTTTGATCTTCTAAGGTGGGGTTGATGACCTCCTTATAATACCTTAATTTTCTTTTAGCTGCTAGATCTTTCTCACACCACATTTTTTCTTTAAACAAGTAACAATTTTTTTGATGTTATTGATGTTTTGCAATGCAACATTCTCGTCTAATAGTTTAACCAGGCCCTATTGTCTTTATACCAACCTCATTTAAGCCTTAGGTGGTTTTGGCTAGAATTTAAAGCTAGCTTAGAAATTATAATATTTTTAAATATATATCAATATTAATTTGTATTATAATATTTTATCAATAAATAATTTTTTTTAATTTTTTTTAAAATATATATAAGAAATTGGTAACTAGAATATGATAAAATTGATAAGTGTTATAATTAAGGAATAAGGTGTTATTACCATAACTTTCATTTGAATTTTTTTTATGAATTATCTCATTTAAATTGAAAATAACAAAAAGAATATTTTATATTTATATTTTGTTGAAGTCTAAATTTTCTTATTTATTTGTGTTTGAAAAAATGACATATATAAATACCTAGAAATTACAGTAATAAAAAGTTATAATAATAACTATTAAAAAGCTATACAACAAACCTAATTATCAATTTCTCTAACTATATATAAAATCAATTTATCAATTTCTCTAACTATATATAAAATCAATTCATATAATATAATTTAAAAATAAAAATTATTATTTAACTTTATCATCTCATCTAACATAAAAAAAAATTCATTATTCTCCTTTTTTCTTTTTCATATATCCAAATCGAGATGCCTTCAAAAATCCCATCCGATGCATTTATCTGGATAAGGAAAATAAGATTTGAGATATTTTAACTTATCGACCATTATAGCATTAAATAAATACTATAAAAGAAGGGAGCATATCGAGTGGCATCAAACATGCCGATACAACATTGTAATAATAAATTTAATTTAAAAAGATAAATCCAAAGTGGAAGGAGGAAAAAACGAAACTTTAGTTTTTTATATACTAATATCACGAGAGAGAAATTATGGTTGACTTAAATTAAATGTGTTGTTTTAAATTTATAATTATAACTTTAATTTTATAAATTAGAAGTGGAATTTGGAATTAACGAAATTCAATGTGTTGTTTCAAATTTATAAGAATAAATTTAATTTTATAAATTAGTATTGGAATTTAGAAGTATTGAAAATTATTATATTTTGTTTTGCTTAAGTTGTGTAAGTTTTGAGATGATTGTATATTTGATTTTTAAGAATATTTAAGTTATCAAAATTATTTTAAATTGGTTTTATGTCACAATAATCTTTAATGTTGTTGAATTTTGTCCATGAAATTTTGAAGTGGCCACATTCACATAAGGGAGTGTCTTAACAATACAACCCAGTACCATCTATTTTAAGTAGAAAAGTCGTTATATTAAAATAACTTTTAATTTTAAATTGAAACGATGATTAGGGGTCTTAGATAGACCTGATCTAGTGCTTGTTAACGCTCCTTGATGTGAAGTCATTGGTTCAATTCCCCCTTGATCAGGGTGATATATTGGACATGATGAATATGTAGTCATGCGAAACTTACAAAAAAATTGTAAAATAAATTAAATTAATATAAGAAAAAAACATATTTATATATTATCATGATACAATATTTAGTAAAATTTCTATAATAATTAACATAATTATGTCGTAAGGCATCCCTATTTGAAAACAACTCTCCTAGGTGCACCATTGGATCAAATATTAGACAATTGATGTTGAGATTCAACAAGATGATGATCCTAGTGAAAATTAAGCACTTACACTAGGTGGGGCCCATGAGCTATTTTTAGGTGTATTTCTATTTTTAGAATGTTGAGAAAATTCTATTTATAGATGAGATTCTATTTTTAGATGCATGTGTGAAGTCTATTTATAGATCACATGTCTAAAAATAGAATGCATGTCGATTATTATTATCTCTTAATAATATTTGGACAAAAAATATTAATCTATTCTCTTGAAGCACTTGATTTCAATTAACTGAAGTGGAAAACCAGTTAGCTGAAGGAATTTCGAGTTCTAAGGTTGGTTGGTGGGACATGCAAGAGGACTTAGTTGTAACTAAGTGATTCGAAGTTGTAACAGAGTTAGATGTGTAGTTATGTGAGTTGTAAAATAGTTTAACTCAGTTAAGCGAGTTAAACTCAGTTGTGCTAGTTGTAACTAGTTGTAACTAAAGATACAATAGTGAGAGATCATTGAATTAATTATTTAATTAATTCACAAGCAGTGGTCTCACATGCAACTGAAGAAACACTATTGTTAACTACATGCATGTAAGATCCAATGGAGACCCAATTGAGAGATAGGTGAAAGAGACAGTTTGACTATCTATTGTGACATTACTGGATGCACTCATGCAACCACACACACATTGGAGACACCAATGAGGATTGCATAGTAAAGGCAAGGCAGGATCTCATTCATTCAGGGATTGTGATCACCAGGGATTGCACAGTGGAGGCAGGTTGTCAGGAGGTAGTAAATTGACAAATGTATTTGCCAATTTTTGTACGAAAATGTGAGACGATTTCAGATTATACTGAGAGCTCTTGGATTATATTTTTGTATGAGATTGTTTCATGATCCATTATATATACATAATATATGATAGTGGGGCTTTTTTCTTTATGCTTTCTCAGTATAAACATCTGTGTTATGTGTGATTGATCTTTATTCATGTGTTTGCAATTGGCGATTAAATTTTTGCAAATATTTTTGTAGAAGGATTATGTATTTAATAGTAGCATATAATTTTTAGATCAGGAGAATCCAGGCAATAGATAATTGTATTAAAATTTCTACATGGTATCAGAGAAAAGACGATTGCAAAATTGAAGCAGTAGCTGAGCTTGTTGGTGGAAACAATTCGAATTTGCTGTAAGAATTTCTTGGTGCGAAAGTTGAGTAAACATCAAAATGGATTTCCATGGTTTGTGGCTAGAGTATGCACTCAAGGGCAGCTCAAACTACATTGCATGGAAGGATGAGATGGAGGTGGTGATTGAAGATTTTGACTGTGATGTTCCTAAGCCCACTTCGACGGATGTTGCATTACTTGACGCATGGCAAAAGAAAGTAGTGAAGACGAGAAGGATTCTATTGGAAGGTGTGCGAGACCATATTGTCTGAAGCCTTCATGGGAAAGCCACTCCATTTGCTATGTGGAAGGCTTTGACGGATATTTTCAAAAGCAGCAGCGACCATAGGAAATTGGTGCTGAAAGATAAACTCAGAAATATCAAGATGGAGAAGGGCGAAAATATTCCTAAGTATCTCACAAATTTTGTCCAATGTCGAGATGAACTGGGGAGTGTGGGAATCATAGTTGCTAATGATGATTTGGTGAGCTTGGCTCTCTTGGGACTTCCTAAGAGTTGGCACAGTTATCAAGACTTTGTCAACAGATGGGAAAAAATGTCGGATTGCGAATGATTGTGGTCGGATCTACTGTAGGAGGAGTTCAGGCAGAACACTAGAGATGGATCTTCATCAAAGCATGATGATGAAGAGGATTTTTCTTTGGCTTCCAAGGCAAGGAAAGTGAAGGGGAAGAAATTCCATTCAAAATCCGAATCTAAAGGCAAGAAGTTGGATTTGTCCAAGGTGAAGTGTTGTCACTGTCACAAACATGGGAATCTCGCCACTAACTTCCCACAGAAGAAGAAGAATAAGAAGGTTGTTGGAGTTGCATCTGGTGAGGCCCTTGCCTTGCAATTTGAACTTGATTTTTCTTTGATTGCATGCTTGGTTTCAAGTGCAATGGGATCGGTGTGGTATCTTGATAGTGGTGCTTCCTTCCACATGAAAAAAGATAAGGAGCTTTTCAGTGACTTGGAGGAGATGGATCTCCAAATGTATACAAAGATGGGCAATGATGGACGATACAGTGTGGTTGGCATTGGTACCATTACCTTTGAGAGGGAGTTAGGTAAACAATTTCGTTTGAAATATGTTATGCATGTTCCATGTCTGAGGAAAAACTTGGTCTCATTCGTGATGTTGGAGGACAGAGGCTATGACGTTGCTTTCAGTGATGGAAAAGCTTTCCTACGACATAAAAAAATAGGTCAAGCCAAGAGGATATGGATTCGAGTCAATAATCTCTACAAGTTGGAGGTAGATGGTTGCACTGCCATGATGGGCAAGGCAGAAAAATTGTTGAGCCGGGATGAGGGAGAATTATGGCACAGGCGATTAGGCCATCTTCATCATGGAGCTTTGAAAGTCATGCAGCAAATATCTACTAGAATTCTAATGGGAACACTTGCTCAGTTACATCAGTGCAAGGGTTGCACCATGGGGAAGTATGCAAATTCCACCATTCATGAGAAGGAGAACCATTCTTCGGTGATCCTGGAGAGAGTTCACACAGACGTGTGTGGACCATTCTCGGTTGCTTCAACATCAAAACATAGGTATTATGTTATTTTTATTGATGACTTTTCTCATAAATTTTGGATCTACTTCATGCAAAAGAAGGATCAAACATTCTCAAATTTCTGTGAGTTTCAAGCATTGGTGGAGAAAGAGTTAGGGAAGTAAGTGAAGGCTCTGCAGAGAGATAATGGTGGAGAATACATCTCAAAAAAATTCAAAGACTTCTGTTGTGAAGAAGGAATTCGAGGAGAACTCATACCGCCTTCTAACCCACCACAAAATGCAGTCACGGAGAGGAAGAACAGAACAATCGTTGGTGCTACATGAGCGATGCTGCATGATCAGGGCCTACCAATGCATTTATGGGCGGAAGCATTAAACACTGTGGTTTATGTGCAAAACCATTGTCCTCATAGAGTACTTGGCATGAGTACACCTGAATAAGATTTTAATAGTAAAAAACCAGATGTTTCTCACTTTAAGATTTTTGGCTCATCTGTTTATGTGCATGTGACCAAGAATACCAGGAAGAAGCTGGAGCCGACTGCTGAAGTTAGGATATTTGTGGGGTACACAGAAGCACCCCATAACTATCGTGTGTATTTTCCTAACAACAAGATGAATTTTATGCGATGGGATATAAAATTCGATGAGGGGAAAGCCATGTGGTTGTCGCTTGAGAGGGAGCTATACTTTCATGTGGAAGAGGAACTGTTGGTTCCCAAAGATGAGTCTCTAGATGTGGATTTTCCACAGGAGGAGGTTCATGGATTGGAGGAGTCCACTCACGCAGAGCCAAACATTAGAACTAGCATAAGGCATGCCACAGAAGCTGAGAGGTTGAAGCTTGATGCAGCACAGAATGTAGGAGTCCCTACTTCACAGCGCAGGCAGAGACAGTCTCCTGAACGATTCACTCAATACATGGCTCTCATGAGAAAATGTATTGTGACTAAGCCATCTTCCTTCCATAAAGAAGTGTAGGAGCCCACATGGGTATATGCAATGGTGGAGGAGTATGACTCCATTATCAGAAGTAGTGCTTGGGAAATTGTTCTAAGTTTGGTTGATAAATCAGTGGTAGGTTCATGATGGATTTACAAGGTAAAGCAAGCTGATGATGGTAGTGTTGAGAAATACAAGGCCAGATTTGTGGCCCGGGGCTTCTCACAGATCGAGGGGATTGATTATGAAGAAACCTTTGCACCTCTCGTACGGTATTCTTCCATAAGGACCATCCTTTCTCTTTTAGTGCATATGGGTTGGCACATCCATCAGATGGATGTGAAGACTGCATTCCTTAATGGGATCATTGGGGAAAAATTGTACATTAAGCAGCCTGAAGGATTTGAGAGCTTCAGCTACGAGTCACATGTGTGCAGACTCAAAAGAGCGTTGTATGGATTGAAGCAAGCACCCCGTGCTTGGTACACTCGGATCGATAGCTATTTCACTGGACTTGGCTTCACCAAGAATGAGGCGGATGAAAACCTATACCAGATTGTGGTGGAGGGTAAGCTTTTAATTATTGTTCTTTATGTTGATGATTTAATACTGACTGGTGATGAGCAGTTCATGGACTCATGCAAGGAGGACCTTGCAAATGAGTTCGAGATGAAGGATATAGGCCTCCTTCATTATTTCCTTGGATTGGAAATATGGCAGCGAGATGGTGAAATTTTTTTGTCTCAAGGAAAGTATGCAAGGGATATACTGGGTAAGTTTCACATGGAGGGTTGCAAACCCATCGATACTCTTCTTCCAAGAAACTAGAGGAAAGAGGATGCTACATCTGGAGAGGTAGTGGATGCTAATATCTATCAACAATTGGTGGGTTTGCTAATGTATTTAGTAAATACAAGATCGAACATATGCTATGTGGAGAACTAGCTTATTCAAGCAATGGTTAAGCCTACCAAGCTCTTTTGGAAGGTGGGCAAGCATGTCCTGAGATATCTCAAGGGCACATCTGAGCATAGCTTATGGTATAGACAGATGGATGAGGTGAAGTTGCATGGCTTCACAGATGCAGATTGGGCGAGTAGCCCAATGGACATAAAGAGCACATCAGGAGGGGTCTTCAGTATCAGATCTACACTTGTTTCTTGGTATAGTAGGAAATAGAGATTTGTGGCACTCATTTCAGCGGAAGCCGAATACATGGCAGCAAGTCAAGCTACATGTGAGGCTATCTAGATGAGAAAGATCTTGGTTGGTTTGTTTGGTTCTCATTTAGATCCTATAGTGATTCATTGCGATAATCAGAGTTGCATTAAATTCTTGATTAATCCTATGTTTCATGATAGACTTAAGCCTATAGATATCCGGTATCATCATATCAGAGATTGTGTGCAGTGGAAGATCATGTTGCTTCAGTACATTCCTACGAAAGACCAGGATGCAGATATCTTGATGAAGGCGCTCACTAGGAGAAAATTTGAATAACATAGAGACAGGATCAGGGTGAAGGATAATCCATTTCTTGTTGAGAGGGAGTGTTGAAATTTAACAAGATGATGATGCTAGTGAAAATCAAGCACCTACACTAGGTGGGGCCTGCAGGCTATTTTTATGTGTATGTCTATTTTTAGAATGTTGAGAAAATTCTGTAGTGGGAGTCTATTTATAGATGGTTGAGAAAATTCTATTTATAGATGAGATTCTATTTTTAGTTGCATGCGCAAATTTTTTTTATAGATCGCATGTCTAAAAATAGAATGCATGTTGATTATTATTATCTCTTAATAATATTTGGATAATAAATATTAATCTATTCTCTTGAAGCACTTGATTTCAGTAAACTGAAGTGGCGAACCAATTAGCTGAAGGAATTTCGAGTTCTAATGTTGGTTGGTGGGACATGAAAGAGGACTTAGTTGTAGCTGAGTGATTTGAAGCTGTAATAGAGTTGGATGTGTAGTTATGTGAGTTTTAAAATAGTTTAAGTCGGTTAAGTGAGTTAAACTCAGGTGTGCTTGTTGTAACTATTTGTAACTAAAGATATACTAGTGAGAGATCAGTGAATTAATTATTTAATTAATTCACAAGCAGTGGTCTCACATGCAACTGAAGAAATACTGCTATTAACTACATGCATGTTAGATCCAATGGAGACCCAGTTGAGAGATAGGTGAAAGGGATAGTTTGACTATCTGTTGTGACATTAGTGGGTGCACTCATGCAACCACACACACATTGTAAATTCCAATGAGATTGCGTAAAGAAAGGCAGTACTGGGAAAGCAGATCTCATTCATTCAGTGATTGTGATTAGTAGATTAAAAGGGAGGAATGTTAGGAGGCAAGGTAAAGGCGTGATGTATTCGCCAACTTTTGTATTAGACATTGTGAGAAAATTGTATATTGTACCGAGAGCTCTGGATTAGGGTTTTGCATGAGATTGTTTCATGATCCACGACATATACATAATATATGATAGTGGGGTTTTTAGCTTTATGCATTCCCAGTAAAAAAATTTGTGTTATGTGTGATTGATCTTTCTTCATGTGTTTGAAATTGGCTATTAAATTTCTGCGAATATTTTAGTAGAAGGATTTTGTATTTAATAGCACACATATACTTGTTAGATCAGGAGAATCCAGGAACACATAATTGTATTAAAATTTCTACAATTGAAATGTTCTTGCCATCAAGAGTCATTGGGAGATGAATCCCAATAGCCTCACCTCCATGTATAAATCCATGTTCATTCTTCATTCAATAACACATTCTGATTTGAGGAGTTACCTCCTGGTTTGAAAATTTATAATATGTCTTATGGATTCAATTTTCACGCAAGTGTAATTTAAATTTTGGAGAAATAAGGATTTAGATTATTTAAATATTTTTTATCCCTAACAGATTCATCAATTTAACATTCTAAAACAAAATTAAAAGATCTGAAGAACGTTATTCACACGTCCACAAGCCTACTTCCAAGATGCGTGGAAGACGTAGCTATTGGAAAGGCTTACTCAAATATTACAACATTTTGATTGAGTTTTCAAGGTGTACTTTACAAGAGAACAAATGTCCATATTTCTTGAAAAAGTAAATAGTGAATTAAATCTAAATAGAGTATAGTTTGGATAGAAGAAGCATTCACATTTTTAAAAATTTATTAAAATGAAAATTTCGTAATAAATTCAAAGAAAATGTAGTTTACAGAGAAGACGAATTTTGATTTCAAAATATTCGATGCAAAAAAATGGTTCAAGAACCAAATTTAATTAATGTGTTATTTATCAAGGGATAGCCTTCATTTTTCTACATGGTTCTTTGAAATGCAATCCAGGAAGTAAAGTGAAAGCATAATTTACACACGAGCAGTGCGATTTCCAAAAGTTTCTTTAAATGAAGCTCTTCAATTAACCTAATGAAAATGTATTTCACGGAGAAACTGAAGCATGGAGGTTTCTAGATATTTATTTATAATCTGTCTTATGGATTCAATTTTGGTGCAAGTATAATTTAGAGAGCTAACGATTTGCATTATTTAAATATTCCTTGTCACTAACCAACTCTCATCAATTTAACATTCTGCATCAAAATTACAAGACCTGAAGAAAATCACTCGCACGTCCACAAGCCTGCTGCCAAGATGCATAGAAAATGTAGCTATTGGAAACATCTGCTCAAATATTATGACATTCTGAGTGAGTTTTCAAGATTTACTTTACAAGAGAATAAACATTTTTATTTCTTGAAAATGAAAATGGTGAATTAAATCTAATAAGAGTGTAGTTTGGATTGGATAAGGATTCAAATTTTTAAACATTTTTAAAATTAAACTTCCATAATAAATTCAAATAAAATGTAGTTTACAGAAAAAACGAATTCTGATTTCAAAATATTTGATGAAAAAAACAGTTGAGGAACCAAATAATTAAGTCGTGATTTACGAGGAGAGAGCTTTCATTTTTCTATATAGTTCTTTGAAATGCATTCCAGGAAGTAAAAAAAAAGTGTAATTTACAGAGGACCACTGTGATCTCTAAATTTTATTTAAATGAAGCTCTTGAATTAACCTAATGAAAATGTATTTCACATAGAAACAAAAGCATGGAGGTTTTTAAATATTTATTTATAATGTTTCTTATGGATTCAATTTTGATGAAAGTATAATTTAGAGAACTAAGGATTTAGATTATTTAAATATTCTTTATAATGAAGTTCATAAATTGAATGTAATGAAGAGGCATTCAGATTTAGAGCTAATTCTTTAAAATCCTGAATTCATAGATTAATCTAATGAAATTTTAATGTACAAACTAAAGCATTCTGATTTCTATCTGGATTGGATGGAGGATGAAGACATTAAAATCCAAAATTCATAGATTAATCTAGAAATTTTAATGTGCAGAGAATAGTCATTATGATTTCTATCTGGATTCGATGGAGGATCAATCGCAGAGGCTAAAATATTACATAGCGGTGGGTTTGGGATTCAAAGCCATGGTAGAAGAAGAGCTGAAACGTTACAAGAAATATTACAGAGTCAGTGCAGTCCCTCTTAAGCTACTCCACGTAAATGAGATGGTGATGCCTAATTTCTACTGGAGAACGCCTTCTCATTGCTCATGGCTGGGAGATTGGTGTCCTTCAGCCATTCTCAGCTTGTTTTTGGCCTGCCACGAGGTAGACGACGTACAACTAATACCTCACCATGTGGATTTCGTGAAAGAGAAGATGAGGATTAGCTACCATAACAAGACCATCCTCGATGAGGAGCTGGCGGAGTACCAAACCATTCAGTATTCAACTCCACCATGGCCACCCCTCGCAACGTAGACCGGTCTATTCCAACACTCTTTTCTCTTTGCATGACAGTAGGAAAAAAAGTAATAATCAGAAGAATATCAAGATGAAATTCCACATCAAGGATAATCTAGTGACCTGTGTGCGAAGGGATCTAACGCAAATGAGAAGAATTTTGATGCAGGTGAATGATCTACGTTTTAATGATGTGGAGGTTGTGGTGAACCGGTTGCTCACATGGAGATATGTTTCACATTTCTTGTTTCTCTTAGCCAACTTCCAAACCACGTTGCATGCCTTCGCTATGTGCAAGATGGATAAATTCGATACCTTTCTTCCTCTTTTATTTCAAACGTGGATTTCACTAATAAGAATATATATTGACGTATCAACTAAGGCTCGGTTGATTTTGTATGTTGAAACAGTTCTGGTTTGGACAAGCAAACCAACATAAGGAAGATCTTCGTGTGGTTGATGTTGTAAAAGTTCGGTGCATTAGTTCTCGTCTTCTATGTGCAATGTCTAATTGTGTGAGACCATCTAAGGTATACATTTAATTTTAATGTAATTGAATGTCTAATTGTGTGACACCCTCTAGAATGCACCATTATTTTTAATTCTAGATATATGTGTAATTGATGAACTTTTGTAAAAATATTTTATTTTCTTTTTGTTCTTTTTTCTCCTTTGTTTGGATCTCTTTTGAATTTAATTTTTTGGGGAGGGGAGTTAAATCGAGTCAGAAAAAATAAAATTTGAGATTCAAACATATCAGAGGCCTGTCAAGCCACATCCTTATATCAAACATAATTTTTTTAGGCTTTTTAAAATTGGATAATAATAATATTAGTATTGATGTTGGTATTTTATATAATAAATGCAATTGAAAAAGAAGTGCACCGTAGTGTTTAGGCAATAGGATGCTTTTTTTTCCAATGAATAGGCAATGGGATGAATTCATTTGAAAATTCATTCAATGGCTCCATTGCAAAACAACTTGATACAAAGCATGTCAACACATAAATATGAAGTTGGGTCTGTTGCATAATCTGAAGTTGCTTCACTTGTTTCAAAATTCAGTCTATGACCCCATTCTATGGAGATTTTCAAATAGAGAATGTAATGGAAGTACCTTTGTACAAAAATAATATACAAATATTGAGAAAGGTAAGGTGGTTGCAGAGTTGGTTAAAAACAGTTATTGAAACAGGTTGAATTTGACTGAGAGGATTTCTTAAATCATACTGAGTGCGGAGGATTATGGGCAATGTGATATTTTTGCATGTGTGAAGAATATAAACAATTTTTAATAGTATAATTTTTTGAGAAAATACCTGGATCTTGTATTCTACAAATTTGTATTTATGTTAATAGCATCATGCATCCTCGTGGATCAAGCATCCTTGCGGCACAAACTGTGCCAAATCTATACTGTTCGATTGATAAATCCCCCCTTTCCTTGAATGTCCCTGTCCTCTCTCTTCTCAGTTAAAATATGCACTTACCAATAAAAGATTCATTCAAAATAAAACACAACTGACATATACATGTGCAAAATTTGAATATGGTGCAAGAGAGGTGATCTGAGCTAGATATGTTTAGCACAACATAAAAATCGTATGATTCGAAGTCTTAATAAGGCAGAAGACCTGAACTATATTCAAACGATCTCACCTACTACTTCTTGAAGCCCAATCCTTGAATCCCTTTTTTTCTTCCTGTTTGTCTGCTGGAACACGGCCCATCTCCATAACTTTGGTGATTTGATCCTTCAATTCCAAGAAGAATGAAATGGGCAAAAAAAAACCAAGAAGCAGAGCAAGTAAGAAACTAGAAGTAATAAGTTTAGTCACTCGCGTTCTGCAAGATATAAATTTCTCATCTTTTTTTTTCATAATGTAAGTGATTTCTCTTGATATTCTAACTTTCAATCACATTTTCTTTACTAATTTTTATATTCAGTGATCTTATATATCTAAGGATTTAATTTATGTCTTACGACGTTTCCTTTGCAACATTTGGTGCAATTGCTAGTATATATATATATTTTTTTTAAACTTGGTGGGACTACATTTCATCATATCCAATATATCACTCTGATTGAGGAAAAGACAGACAATTGAACTAGTGACTTCACATCCAAGGGTGTCTTAACAGAACATCCAAACCCTTAGAAATAATAATTAATATAGCATTAAAAAATAATTTTATAATAATTAATTATTACACATGATTAGTTTTATGTCAGGTGATTTGGGCTTATGATTGTGACCCTCTTAATTCAACTTTTACAAATAACGTCAATATCTCTATTATAATAATGTAGAATCTTGTCATAATAATCCCTCAAAATTGAAAAGTCAAATTTTTATAGCATGATTAGAGTTTGAAATTTTTAAGGACACCAAAATGTTCTATATGTATTATATTATATAAATGTTTTTATAATTATTAAGAATTTAAGGTTTTTTTTTTTTAAATTAGTAGTTAGTTAAATATAATTATATATAATTTTGTACATTATATAAATATTTTTTCACAAATTAAAATATTTTGTTATGTATTTAAATATTTGCTCGATTCGTTTTAGAATTATATATATATATATATATATATATATATATATATATATATATATATATATATATATATATATATATATATATATTAAATCGAGTTTCTATTCAATTTTTCAAAAAAGAGTACATCAAAATTAAAACGCAGGCTTTCTCACTCCGATCAGGATTGTTGACTATTATTGGCAGTATGTGACAATGAAACATAAAAACATCAAGTGACAGAATCCAAAAATTGAGAGGCCATAAGCACTAGTAAACAAACCAAACAAGTAAAACACTTGTAACCATGCTATTCGTCAGAAGTGATGGAGAGTCAGTTATCCAAGGTGGTTCTTGGAGGAGGAGGAGGAGGAGTTGCATAGGAGCAGCGAACATGCTCTTCGAAATGGGCCATCTAGGCCTCCATCTTTTTTACTTTCTTAGATAAAAATTTCTCGCCTTTCCAGACTAACACTACCCACACACAAACATGGCACTGAAAGTAGTACATTTTATTGAGGGTGAAAATTAACTCTTGATGCTCCTTCTGCCTTGCCCGTCTTGAGGTTTCCAGGCATTCCAGAACTGATTGCATTAAATCTCTAAATCTCTCCATGTAGCAAGCATTTTGTTTCCCTCATTCCACATGACACACCAACCCCTGTCTCCCTACTCCGTTGTGACGAGCCAAACCACCTCAATTTTGACCCTGTTATGAGCGAACCCTGTGTTATTTATGTGATTGAATGCTCAAAAACCATTAATGGAGGATGCTCTTGTAGAAGAAGAAGAGCAGCAAGAACAAAAAGAGCAGACACTAAACAGAGTCACACCAGCAAGGACTCCCAGATTTTTAGAGCAGCATGGATCTTCAAGTAGATCCACAGATCAGAATTCTCGAGGCAGCGAATCAGGTAAGAAAAAGATGAGAAGTCTGAAAGATATTTATGATGATTTGGATGTTAGTTCAAATTTTGCATTATTGGCATTCCAACCTTCTTCGTTTGAAGAAGCAATCAGAGATGACAATTGGGTGCAAGCCATGGATGAAGAGATGAATTCAATTGAAAAGAATGATACATGGGATTTGGTTGATTTGCCAAACGATAAAAATCTCATTGGTGTGAAGTGGGTGTACAAGACTAAAGTGAATGAGAAAGGTGAGATTGACAAATTTAAAGCAAGACTTGTAGCAAAAGGATTCTCGCAGCAACCAGGAATAGACTTTGGAGAAACTTTTTCTCCGATCGCCAGATTGGATACTGTAAGAGCAGTTCTAGCGACAGCAGCTCAGAACAAGTGGAAAGTATATCAGATGGATGTCAAATCAGCCTTCTTGAATGGAATTCTAGAAGAAGAAATCTATGTGCAGCAGCCTCCAGGTTATGAAGTTGAAGGAAAAGAGAATAAAGTTTACAGATTGAAGAAAACGCTCTATGGACTGAAGCAAGCACCTAGAGCATGGTATAGCAGAATCGACAGTTATATGATCAAGAATGGATTTTGCAGAAGCAACATTGAGCCTACCTTATACATAAAGGTAAATGAGCATGGACAGATTTTGATAGTTTGCTTATATGTTGATGATATGATTTTTACAAGTGATATTGAGATAGATGAATTTAAAGCAGCCATGATGAAAGAATTTGAGATGACAGATTTAGGTCTCATGAAATATTTTCTTGGCATTGAAGTTAAGCAATCTAAAAAAGGCATTTTTATTTGTCAAAATAAGTATGCAACAGATTTGTTGAAAAGATTCAGGATGGATAATTCCAAACCTGTACCTACACCAGTTGCAACGGGTACAAAGTTAAGTAAGGATGATGAAGGGGTAGATGTCAATCCAACTCTATTCAAAAGATTGGTTGGCAGCCTCATGTATCTCACAGCTACAAGACCAGATATTATGCAGGGAGTGAGTCTGATTTTCAGATTCATGGAGACTCCAAAAGACACACATTGGAGTGTTGGAAAAATAATTCTGAGATACATAGTAGGAACCAAAGATTATGGCATAATGTATGCAAGTACAGAAAAGAAAGAATTAATTGGATATACAGATAGTGATTTTGCAGGAAGTTTGGATGATCGGAAGAGCACATCCAGTTATGTTTTCCATCTCGGTTTAGGAGTGATAGCATGGGCATCCAAGAAGCAGCCTATTGTTACACTATCATCAGCAGAAGCAGAATATGTAGCAGCAACTTCAGCAGCATGTCAAGCAGTATGGTTAAGAGGAGTATTGGATGGACTCAAGCAGAAATAGCAACGATCAACAGCGATATACTATGACAACACATCAGCGATTGCACTATCCAAGAATAGTGTGTTTCATCAAAAGAGCAAGCATATTGATACTAGATATCATTTTATTCGAGAACTTGTGAACAATGGAGAAGTTCACTTGAAGCCTTGTAGAACGAGCGATCAATTGGCTGATATCTTTATGAAGCCATTAGCAGTAGATTTGTTTGAGTTTCACAAAAGAAACTTGGGTGTTGTAAGCCTAGCTGAGACATAGACCAGCAGGCATGTTTGAGTTTTCATGATTTATGTTTTAGTTTAGCGGTCGTAATTAAGGGGGAGTGTTAAAATATATAATTACTTCCCGCATGCAGAGTTAGAGTTGAGTGAATTATACAATCAGTTAAGTGAGTTAGTTGAGTTGAGTTACAATTAGATTTGGTGAGTGAGTTAAAGAGTGAGTTGATTAAGTTCAGTTATGAGTGACAGTGTGTGCATGTTAATTAGATTAAATACCCTTCATAGGTTCATTGTATGAAGAGAGAAAGAGAGTAAGAGAGTTTTATGATTCAGAGTTTTAGATTAATTGAAGAGTCGCAGCTCATTGTTCTTGTGTGAAATCTTTGTGTTATTTATGTGATTGAATCCTCTGCCTTTCCAACACCTCCTTGTACACTACCACCCCTTTCTTTAGAGCCTAACCGGTGGTTGTGGCCCACCCTACCATCTCCACAACCCGTTGAGGCAACCAAACCTGAGGGACCGCCTCTGAAGCCTCCTCGCCTGAAGAGGTTGGGGATGGACGCCAATTCCAACAATCAGAGGCTCTCACCTCCTGTTGAGCTTCCTGAATTAGGGTTGATGCAGGACGAAGAGCGATCCATATGAGGAACAAGACGCATTATAATCATCTTGATACCACAAGGATTTTTCATTGAGAAAGAATTCACTACAACCACTAGCATGACCACCTGCAGCCACTCTGAAATAGACCGAGAGGACCACAATGCAACCATACCCATGCACAGAACCCCATCCCACACCCTAAGGAAATCTCTTGTAGACTAGACCACCAACGGAGCAATGTATCTCCCCCACAGGCACTGCGAAAGGCCGACTTGCGCTGGTGAAAGCACCGTTGGAGGTGGCATTTTCCGTGCCCCTCCAGCTCGATGAAAAAACCACCAAACCCCAATGGTGCAACGAGAAAACCACCAGACCCCAACAAGAACAACCCAGCTCTACTAGAAGAGAACTTCCAAGTTGATTCCTTCGCTCAAAGGACTTAACTTACAGACCAAGCCGATAATTGAGAAACATAGACTCCCATGAACGTAGGAAAATGCAACAACTACACCACCTCTCCCACATCGAGTGTCCACAGAAACAACCATTAACTTATTTTGAACACACATACCCAATTCCTTAACACAACTAGACTCCACAACTCTCAAAATAGATTTGATACCATAACCAAACGTCGACCAATTGATAATGGGCCGCGCCACCCTCCATTAACTCTCCATTCACGTCACCAAATGCAAAATCTCATACGAATTGATTTCTCCCACAAAGATCTAAATCTGATCCCATACACAAGGTGCTTGGGGAGAACGAGGAGATCGGTCCTCACACTTACAACCACATGCCTTCCATTACTGCACACGTGTTCCTTCCGGGACAACATTCTCTAGGTTTAACACCCCATCGGGGAGATAATGTAAACTTTATTATTTTATTTTACATTTTAAAATTATTTATTATATGATGAGATGATATTATTATTAAAATTCTAATTAAGATAAAGTTTATATGTAATTAAATATTCTTTAAAAAAATATGCTAACTACAAAATATAATGTTTAGCTACTGTTAGTTACTCATTTTTAGATTTCAACTACTCAACATATTCTTTTAATTTTATTTAAAATTTAAAATTATTATAAATAAAAATAAATATAGAAAATGGCTTAGGATAAACTCGCTACCATATAAATAGATTTGAATGATATAATGCTTTGAGAGGAAATAGTTTTATAAACAGATTTGAATGATACAATGCTTTGAGAGGAAATAGTTTTATAAATGAATCAATATAAACTCAAAATAAATTTAATGAAAACTTAAACAAATTTTATATTTTTTTTACAAATTTCAATGTAAATTGAAATAAAAAATGTAAATTGAAATAAAAAGAGTTGTTTTTAGTGTGATTTTTTGGAGTTTTAGGTGCTGGAATCTCGTGAAAAAAAATTGAGGTAAAACCTTGGTTTTTGTTATTTAAACTGGTTTTTGACTCTATATACGGATTCAGCACCCTCAAAAACCCCTAGAGCACTTTAATTGTGCAAAGCTACTAATCAAACTTTTCTTTTCAATAAATTCCGGCCAAATTTTAAAGAAGTTATACCCAAAAAACCACCCTAAAAACCTTAAAAAAATAAAATAAATAACACTAAAGACTACTCGCAAATAAAATGTTTTATCATCCTTTATATCACGCGATGTATCCAAAATCTCATCATTTATCATTCTCGAGACTCGCACTTTCGAAACCATTTTTTTACACTTCTCATCTTAACTGAAACGGATCGCTGTGAGACTGCCAGTTTACCAAGCAACTCATAGAAACATAAATGAGCGGACTGAAACCCACTACGTGCCAGAGTTCAACTTGTTGGAAGTTGCATAGCTTACGGCGCAATCTTGGTTGAAATTGGTTGTTAAACCCCTTTGGTATTTTTATTCTACGCTAGAACTGCTATGCGAACACTTATTATTAGTATATACAATCGAAAACTAGTCCATAATTGCTATCACATGATTGATGAATGACGGTGAAACCGCTTACTTTAATCAGATGCATCTTTGTGATTCTGCTACTTTTTCATAATTCGGATCCCTATACTGTTGTGTCTCTTATTGCGTTTTTACGCAATTGCTGATAACTGAGAAACGTAGCTACTGGCTTTACCAGGACCATCGTAAACTGTTGGCACGATGCTCGTTAGTCATAAGGGCTGTTGTGTACCGATTGCCCACCACTAGGGGTAGTTATATTTTTCCTTCCCGGGCCTATGTAATTTCTATTTGTCTTGAGTGTGATTCTTCTTAATTCAAGAAGGAATTTTTTAGGAGGTTGTTGGAACTTATTGGTCTTGAGAGTTTTTCTAAGTAGTTCTTAGATTGGTGTTTGGCTGAAATATTTATTCTATTAGTTGATTGGACATTCAATATAAACCGCTTATTTTTTTAGTGTCATTCATAAATTTATTTCCACAATCAGGAGAGCCCAGTAATATGTTGAGAAGGATAATGAGTGTTGTGTTAGTCTTCCCTGATAAACAAAACTCAATGGGTTGAGTTAATGAGATGGAAGTTGCAGCTAATCCTCCTCCGGCCAAACAAAATTCAATGGGTTGAGTTAATGAGATGGAAGTTGCAGCTAATCCTCCCTCGGCTAAACAAAACTCAATGGGTTGACTTAATGAGATGGAAGTTGCAGCTAATCCTCCCTCGGCTGAACAAAACTCAATGGGTTGAGTTAATGAGATGGAAGTTGCAGCTAATCCTCTTGCTGCAGAGCATGCCACCGGTAGGAGTGAGGCTATGAATGTCAATGTTGATATAGAAAAAGGAAATGGAAGAGTGTACCAGTCATGTTTAGTCCAAAATTTGAAGTGGGGAAGTGCCCTTGCAATATAACAAGTGCAATGATTCGTTGTAAATGAGAAAGCGACTATCTATCTTGATAAGAGGCCAGAGGAAAATGATCCATTATCCATGTTGTGAAGGATCGAAGTTGCTAGGCTTGGTCCAAGGGTAACTAGTGATACTTTATGTGGCAATGAAATAAGTGATGCATTGTGATGAGATTTAAATGGGTTTGATATGTTGTAAGGGGGTGATGATTAATTATGCTCGACACTCGAAAAATGTTTGATCCAAAATGTAAAACTTGGCTATAGATAAGTTGATTTTTCCATGTGTTCTTTTGGTAAGCATCGTTGAATCAATTCTTCATAAATATGTGTTATAGAACATGTAAACATGTAGCATGTAGCATTGTGTAGAGAGGAGGTGACGTTAAGTTGTGGAATTAGCCACTCATATAGGTACGAAGGAAGAAGTGGAATCATAAATAAGTTTTATGTGGAATCTGAAAATTTTGTCTTTGATTGGGGTGAATGTGAGATGGAATAATTTCAAAATATGAGGGACCAAGTTACAAAGGGTTTAACAATTTCATGAACCATGTAGGTGAAAATGATTCCTACATAAACTAATGAGTAGATGGAATTCCTTTCTTATGGATGTCAATGATCAAAGAATAAAAAAATTTGTATATGCAAGTAAGAAAGGAAGAAGAAGAAAGTTCATGGTAAAGAAAGACCAAGTGAAGACATAGATGCAATTTTTGATGTAGCAGAAAAGAATAGCTCATGATAGTGCTTCTGCTAGCAATGAAGATGGCAACCAGCGATATTCGTTATGGTAGCAATATAGATTGGATGATGGTGGAGAATGAAGGTAAAAGTTGTATGAGTGAAAGTTTGTAAGAGTATGTACTTTGTACCTCTATGAGTAAAGCTTTTCATTGTATGTACTAGAGTCAATGATAATGCATATCCCCATATAGTTCATGATAATCTAAAAGCCACTTTGTAGTGTAGGTTTGTGGCAAGCCAGAAACCACATAATAGAGAGAATTTTGTGAGCTAAAAACCAATTGGTGTATGGCTTGTGGTCATTCAAAACCACTTGATGTGTTGTTCGTGGTAAACAGAAATCGGGTGAGGTTGTGAAGAAGAAATGTAATTTTGTGAGAGATAAGTAATGTGGGGAGGCTGCGATGAAGAAATGTAATTTTGTGAGAGATAAGGAACATATGGACATGGATTCCATTTTTTGTTCCTTTGGAAATTAATGAAGGTGCATCACGAGCATGGTTGAGGGTAGGCCAACAAAAAGTAGAGTATGGTTATAGGTAAGCTAAGAAAACCTAGGATGATTATTATGGTGATGTAGTGGTGATCTAGAGGCGCAATCTACAACCCAGTATGACCCGGATGTCGAGTATGTCGCGTTCTCAAAAAAATAATAAATTTTACTTTTTCTAATGTCATCCAAAGCATTAACCTAATCTTGAATTTTATATAACTTAAATATTTAGATTATATATAATTTTTTAAACTGATGAGATTAACTATTAAAATACAACTATGTATTATTTATATAATTTGAATATATAGTAAATTATATAAGTGAATTTGAATGGATCATAAATTTACCTTTAACAAGAAAATTTACCACATTGAATTTCCAAATTAAGTAAAATTTTAAACATCTTTACTCTTTACTAAAGTCAATACCATTTCCTAAATGAAAGGAAAAGAGCTAATTCAACACAAACAATCAAATTCCAAAATATTTTAATATTTCTTTTAATTAAATATTTGTAAAATGAATCTTTAAAAACAAAACCCATATTCTATGGATAATTTAAAATATTTAAAGACATAAATATTTCCCTATCAAATTGCAATATTTAAAAATTTAAATAAATATAAATATAAATAAACATGAGGTATGGTAAATAAATAAAACCTATTTTTATAGAGCAATGGTAAATAAATAAAAATATATATAAACTAGATTTATGGTAAATAAATAAAAACTATTTTTATATACTCCATAAACATTTTTATATTTAAAAAAAACTTTAAAAAGAGGTTTTATTTAGATGAAGCCTATGGGACAAATACCATGGGACAAATTAATATTGATACCATGGGCCAAATACCATATTTATAAATAAGTATGGTAAATAAATAAATATAAAAGAGCTATAAAGAGGTATGATAAATAAATAAATATAAAATAGGTATAAAGAGGTATGATAAATAAATAAATATTAAATAGGTATAAAGAGGTAAGTTAAATAAATAACAATATATCAAATAGGATTATAAATAAAAATCTAATTATATAACAAGCCTAATACCATTGTAAATAAAAGAGGTATGGTAATGATCCGGATTTATGCAGGAACGCAACAGAATACAGAATAACCATAAACATAGAAATACAGCGGAAATAAGGCTTCATTCGATTAATATCAAATCATAGAAATATGCTTACAAACATGATGGAAATAAAATAACTAGGGTGCTGGTAGCGAATCTCTGAGAAGACATGTGGCGGCTACAGACCTCTGAAATGGATCTGACAAGATCTACAAAATTAGAATGCCAAAAAAAATAGAGAACACAAAGAAAATAAAACCATAAAGAAACTTGTTTTTATTAAAATAAAGAAGATTGTAGAAGCTACATTGTGGTGGAAAATTTGTCCTATTACAAAGTGAGGCTTGTTATTTATAGCCTTTTTTTGAGTTACAATACTATGGGTAGATACCACAGGTGGATACCATGGGTGGATACCACTTTCAATACCATGGGTAAATTCCATGTGTGGATAAATATCATGGGTCGGTTCCATTTAGAATACCATAGGTAAATTCCATGGGTGGATGGATAGCATGGGTAGATGAATATCATGGGTGGATGTCATTTTCCATTTAAATCATTCCTTCCTCCTGAAGAAGCAATGGTCTCCATTGCATGAAGTTCCCTCCTGAGAAGCCTTTGTTGAATATGAAGAGTCACTGAAGAGAAGGGTTTTGTGTAGTTAACCCATACCTGTGATGAACGAAGATTCGAGGATAGAGATACCTTGTAATGCTTGTGACCAACTGTGATATTGACAGTGTGCGGCCTAGCCAATGGACTTTGATGAAGTGTGGGTTTGTGGATGAACCAAAACCATGACAAACGAAGATTTGAGTATACAGATACCCTGTAATGTTTGTGACCAACTATGTTACTAACAGTGTGCGGCCTAGCAAATGGACTTTGATGAGAAGGATTTGGTGCGATTGACCCATAATCGTGATGTTGATTGTTGATGAAGTAGCAGGTGCTTACATAGCTTGGGGTGGGAGAGCACGTCTCTAAATAACCCAAGTCGAATGTTGCTATGCTGAAATTGATGAATGTGAAGCAAGTCCCTACTAAAGCGGGGTGGGAGGGCACGTCTCCAAAGGGAACCCACTCCGAATGTTGCTCCAAATTTAAAATGAGCATAACTCAGTCAATATAACTCAGAATATTTATTATAACCTATTTTTGGAAATGGAATGATCATTTTTCATCTTCTCACATGTTTGAAATCGATATCTGGAGACCCTGGACTCTTAGATTCACGCTGGAACTGTCCCACCATCACAAAATTTCTGAAAAAAAGATAGCTGATTTTAAATCAGCGATAAATCCTTCGTCCGGACTCCGATTTGAACGATTTTTTTTTTTGAAATTGGGTGATTTTTCAAGGGGAGATCAGATCTACAGCCATTTATATGAAATTTTTCACTAAGAACTTTTAAAAATGATAGGAGAGCCACCATCCATGAATCATCGTCAGAACATTTTCTGCAACATTGCTGATTTAGAATCAGCGATATCTCCCTCATCCGAACTCCAATTCGGCCGATATTTTTATTTTATTTATTTATTTTTGAAGTTGGGTGTTTTTTTACAAGGAATCTAGATTTGGTCTTCGATTTTGTAAAATTTTCACCAAAATTTTCAGATATGATCTTCAAACTCGCCACTCAAGAAATTCATGGAGTTTGCTGAAGATTGCTGCCAAAAATTGAAACTGAAATATGCTTCAAACCCTCATTCCTATGGATTCGTAATCTAATACCACTGATCTGGATTTATGCAGGAAAACAACATAATACAGAAATAACCATAAACATAGAAATATAGTGGAAATAAGGCTTCATTCCATTAATATCAAATCACAGAAATATGCTTACGAACATGATGGAAATAAAATAGCTAGGGTGCTGGTAGCGAATCTCTAAGAAGAGATGTGGTGGCTACAGACCTCTGAAATGGATCTGACAAGATCTACAAAATTAGAATGCCAAAAAAAATAGAGAACACAAAACAAATAAAACCACAAAGAAACTTGTTTTTATTAAAATAGAGAATATTGTAGAAACTACACTGTGGTGGACAATATGTCCTTTTACAAAGTGAGGCTTGTTATTTATAGCCTTTTTTTGAGTTACAATACCATGGGTAGATACCATGGGTCGATACCATGGGTCGATACCACTTACAATACCAGCATGAGAGTAAATTCCATGTGGACAGAATACCATGGGTCGTGTTCCATTTACAGTGCATAACAATGGCAGTAAATTCCTTGTGGATGGATAAAACATGGGTAGATGAATATGGGTGGATGCCATTTTTATCTCTAGATTGTGTGAAATAAATATAAATATAAATAAACTAGAGGTATGTTAAGTAAATAAAACCTCTTTTCATATTTACTCCATAATCTTCTTTATATTTACAAATATTTATGTTCATTAGTTTACATAACTAAGAAGAAAGAGAGAGAGAGAGTTATAAGGGAGAGATGGAGAGAGAGTGTGCATGTTTAGGGGTGAGATAAAGAGACAAAGTAAGATGTATGGAAAGAAGGGGGAGAGAAGAAGTGAGAAGGAGAGAGGGAGGGATATAGTAATGTAGTTGGAGAGAGAGAGAGGGGTGGAAAGAGAGAGAAATAAAAGGATGGGCGAAGAGAGAGAGAGAGAGAGAGAGAGAGAGAGATATGGGGGAAGAGAGAGGATTGGAGGGAAAAGAGAGAGAGAGAGGTGGGAGAGAAAGGGAGAGAGAGGAAGGATGAGAGAGAGGAGGAGAGTGATGGGGGAAGAGAGAGTATTGGAGAGAGAGAGAGAGAGGACTTGAGAGAGAGGAGGAGAGAGGGATCGATAAGAGAGATGGAGTTTGAGGGGGAGAGGTGTAGGAAATAAGAAATATAGAAAGTGAGAAGGGGAGAGAGAGAAGGAGTGACAAGGGAGAGACAGAGAGAGAGCGTGTATGTTTGGGGCTGAGATAAAGAGACAAATAAGGAGAGATGGAGATAAGGGGGGAGAAGGAGATATAAAGAGAGAGGGAGGGATATAGTAACATAGTTGGTGGGTGAAGAGAGAGAGAGAGGGAGAGAGAGATGGGAGAGAAAGGGAAAGAGAGGAAGGAAGAGAGAGGATGTGAGAGAGTGGAGAGAGGGAGGGAAAGAGAGATGGACTTGGAGGGGGAGGGAGAGGGAGGTAAGAAGAAAGAAATAGAGAGAGAAAGGTGGAGAGAGAGAGAGAGAGAGAGAGAGAGAGAGAGATAAGGAAGATGGAGAGAGGGGGGAGAGGACAAAAGGAGGAAAGAGAGATATTAGCGGGGGAGAGGGAGAGAAGGGGAAGATAGAGATATAGATGGAAGGTGAAGAGAGGGAAGAAGAGAGAGATGGGGAGAGGAGGGGATTGACAAAGAGATTGATATATATGGATTGCGAGAGTGTGTGTGTTTAGGGGGGGTGAGATAGAGAGACAGAAAAGAAGAGATGGAGGGGGATATAGATATGGATGGAGGGTGGAGAGAGGGAAGAATATTTCTCACACTAGATGGATTGATATAAGTGGAGATGGTGATTTATAATCCTATTTGATTATTTGCACTATATGCATCAATTTTAGTGTAGATATTTATTTCTAATGATATTTGATTACTTGTACTAGATGCATTGATTTCAGTGTAGGTGGTGATTTCTAATACAATTTGATTGCTTGCACTGAATTTGTTGATTTCAATTTAGATGTCGATTTATAATTATATTTGATTACTGGCACTAGATGAATTGGTTTCAATGTAAATGATTTCTAATCCTATTTGATTGTTTGCACTAAATGCATTGATTTCAGTGTAGATGGCGATTTCTAATCCTATTTGATTTATTTGAGTAAATGCATTGATTTCAGTGTAGATGTTGGTTTCTAGAGAGAGAGAGAGTGATAAGGAAGATGGAGAGAGAGGGAGAGAGGAAAAAAGGAGCAAAGAGAGATATTAATGGGGGAGAGGGAGAGAAGGGGAAGATAGAGATATAGATGGAAGGTGAAGAGAGGGAAGAAGAGAGATATGTGGAGAGGGGGTGATTGACAAAGAGATTGATATATATGGAGTGCGAGAGCATGTGTGTTTAGGGGGGTGAGATAGAGAGATAAAAAAGAATAGACGGAGGGGGATATAGATATGGATGGAGGGTGGAGAGAGGGAGGAATATTTCTCACACTAGATGGATTTATATAAGTGGAGATGGTGATTTATAATCCTATTTAATTATTTGCACTAGATGCATCGATTTTAGTGTAGATATTTATTTCTAATGATATTTTATTACTTGCACTAGATGCATTGATTTCAGTGTAGGTGGTGATTTCTAATACAATTTGATTGCTTGCACTGAATGTGTTGATTTCAATTTAGATGTTGATTTATAATTATATTTGATTACTTGCACTAGATGAATTGATTTCAATGTAGATGATTTCTAATCCTATTTGATTGTTTGCACTAAATGCATTGATTTCAGTGTAGATGGCAATTTCTAATACTATTTGATTTCTTTGAGTAAATGCATTGATTTCGGTGTAGATGTTGGTTTCTAGAGAGAGAGAGACAATGATAAGGAAGATGGAGAGAGAGGGAGAGAGGACAAAAGGAGGAAAGAGAGATATTAGTAGGGGAGAGGGAGAGAAGAAGAAGATAGAGATATAGGTGGAAGGTGAAGAGAGGGAAGAAGAGAGAGATGGGGAGAGGGGGTGATTGACAAAGAGAATGATATATATGGAGTGTGAGAGAGTGTGTTTAGGGGGGTGAGATAGAGAGACAAAAAACAAGAGATGGAGGGGGATATAGATATGGATGGAGGGTGGAGAGAGGGAAGAATATTTATTGCACTAGATGGATTGATTTAAGTGAAGATGGTGATTTATAATCCTATTTGATTATTTGCACTAGATGCATCGATTTTAGTGTAGATATTTATTTCTAATGATATTTGATTACTTGCACTAGATGCATTGATTTCAGTGTAGGTGGTGATTTCTAATACTATTTGATTTCTTGCACTAGATGTGTTGATTTCAATTTAGACGTCGATTTATAATTATATTTGATTGCTTGCACTAGATGCATTGATTTCAATGTAGATTATTCCTAATACTATTTGATTGTTTGCGCTAAATGCATTGATTTCAGTGTAGATGGCGATTTCTAATCCTATTTGATTGCTTTGAGTAAATGCATTGATTTCAGTGTAGATGTTAGTTTCTAATCTTATTTGATTGATTGCATTAGGTGCATTGATTTCAATGTAGAAGTTATTTTCTAATCTTATTTGATTGCTTGCATTAAATGCATTGATTTCAATGTATATGTTGATTTATGGTTTGATGTAATTGGATATATGACGGTACATTAATTTTAAAGTGATTGGATTAACAATATGCATTAATTTTAGTGTAAGCACAAAAAGTTATTGACAATGTACATTAATTTTTGTGTTATAGTAATTTAACCTAATAATATTGGAGAGCAAGAGAGACAAGGTATCATGTTTACTACAAAAGCTCGAGCTAAAAATTTAAATGGTTTATGATTTAAATTTTCTTTTTCATATAATCGATATGAAAAGATAAAAAAACTAACAAGGGTGGCAATAAGAATAGTAGAAGAAAATATTTTGAGATTGATCACAATGAAGACTATTTGTAACATGAGTACATTCTTATTATTCACATTTTCTATCTTTCAACAATATTATTGTCACTTTGAATTCAAAAAGAATATTTCATCATTTTTCATCATCATAGTTATTAACAATATTTATTATCTCAATGAACTAAGGTAACTAAGAAAATTTAAAATTAAAATGACCAAGTTAATATCAGAAATATTTAGCATATTTAAAATGACTATATTAATATTTGATATATTTACATATTATTGATAAAATTAATCATATTTTCGATAGATTTTCCTTGGCAGCACACTACTGAAACCAGCCTAGATCCATCTTAACTCTGGATCTATGAAGCATCGAGAGGGATCAAATCTCTCGAGGTGCAAACTTTTCCTCAAGTTTTGCACTCAAAAAAGAGGTTTGCACGTCGAGTGATTTGATCCCTCTCGGCGCTTGATAGATCCGGAGTTAAGATGGATCTAGGCTGGTTATAGGTAAGCTAAGAAAACCTAGGATGATTATTATGGTGACCTAGTGGGAGTTAAAGGTAATAACTACACTGACAACTATATCTGATTCAAGGGTGATTGAATGAATGTGCACAAAAGACTCCTAGTATACTTTGCAGAAGTTAGTTATTTATGCATTTCAGTGGATGGTTATTTTTTTATATGGACATCAACATTTTGATAATGTTTGTAAACACTATACTAAAACATAGATAAACTTTTCTAATAAACAAATGCTTCAGTTCATTGATGAAGACCTTACAAAGAACTTATTGCTTGTTGAATGAGTCTAAGTGTGATTGTTGATTACTGGAGTAGTCTGCTTATAGTCTTTACTAGATTGTTGAAACTAACTGATATTAAGAGATTCTTTCTAACATGATAGTTTCCAAATTGGAATTTTAGTAACCTGGATGATTATTGTGCTATAACAGCAGCAGCTTGTCTATGTCAAACTATCTTTAAAACTCATTCATATATATATTTATGTGTAAGAGTGTTAATTAAGACTGCTCTTCTAAATTTCTAATTGTTCAAACAATTTTTTGCAGGTTATGTGACTCAGGTAAACTCGTGGTTACAATTATTGCTTCCGATATTTGTGGCCAAACACTGACTAGGCCCAATTTTTTTTATGTTTCCCCTTTGTACAATAGCCAAAGTGGATTGTACGTGAAGCCTACTCCAGAATTTATGGCTGACAATCCCACAAAATCCTGGGATACTAATGTCCTTTTTCCCACTTCCTTTAGGTTGATTCTGGTGATTGTAGGTGCGTTCCTGAATTAGGCATCCGGAGTGCGATGTAAGACAGCAAACTACAGGTAATGGCAAATGCATCCAAACAGAAGTGGGCCAGAGCTCAGAGCTCATCTTGTCACCCACTCGGCCCCATATTGAAAGCCCACTGTCTCAACAATCGTACAATGTAGGTAGGTCGAACCAGTTCTCGGTCATATGGTAGTAGGTCACTATTCATTGCACAGTTTGAGAATGATGGGCTAGAAACACATGCATGAATCCAGTTAAAATATTTGATCGAAAAAGATGGGAATTTTCTATGTTCGCTGGGTAGGAAGATCCGCTATAGAGATCTGAAAGTATGAACACTACTAGATTATGACTACAATAATGTCAAAACAATAAAGAATTTTTGTCATTTGCTAAAGCGTTTCTGTCCCCATGTACTTGCATGTGTTATTATATTTGATTTATGCGGCTAGTTGCAGAAAAGTGAGGACAGATGTTGAGCGATGGGAAAAACGTGTTGACATGATTTCTGAAACACAACGAGAACGATTGAAATCCAAGGCCTGGTCCAGCACATACCGCATACAGAAAAGCCTTGTGTGGGGTACAGCCGTCCCTGAATGTGTTTTTTATTTTTGGGGCTGTGGAATGAGATGCACCCTACATATCCGCACCAGATGCAGACAATGACAGTAAGGCAAATTGAAGTCCTCACGGTTCACCAGCATTTTCTTCCTGCAACATTACTGAACAGTTTAGGAAGATAACTAGGAAGTGTATAAGCATTTTTATGACTATATTTTTGAAATATTTTGAAAGTTGCATGACTATTTATTTTATTAGGTATAAGTTAAAAATGTAATTTAAAAGTTCTAATATTTTCCAATTTTGCAACATCATTTTAATTATTGTTTTAAAATTTTATAAATAATCTTTTAAACAGTAGTTTTGAATTACTAAATCTTTAATTTATTAAGTGTTTTCAAAAATTTTAAAACTAACTAAAATCATCTAGAATTAAGTCATCTCATTTTTTTATAAAAAGAAAAATAAAATTTAAAATAAATGAACATCAATTAATTTAAACATCTAAAAGTATTATATATATATGTGTATATATACAAAATTGATTTATAACAAGAATAAATTTTAGATTTTTTTCCATATAATTTATGGTTAATAAATTTTTAAATACTATATACTATATGTTATTTGAAGTCAACTATAAATCTATATAAATAAATAAAAAGTGATGTAATATATGTATTATTTTAGCATATATAACCACTAATTTAGCAATTCATAACCTACAACTTAAAGATATAGGGAAATACTTCCTATTCTATCCTTTTGATGGAAGTTGGTTTGTCCTCATTGAAAGCACTACGTTGTTTAGATATCTGATATATAGAAAGAAGTTTTATAGTGTGGAATCCAAAAGGCTCCCAAAAAAGCTCCCAAAAATTGCTTCTAATTGTAGTCAAAGCCGCCACAGTCTCCTAACCCGCTGGTGGCATAAGGATGCCTATTCTTGGCTAAACCTTTGGGGAATTAAGGAGGAGCTCAGTATGAGAAGCAAAGATAGTGTCAAAAATACTATCACCTTCAAGTTTAAGGACAAGTTGTGGGAGGATCAAGAAATTGAGGGTAAAAGGAAGCTAAGATACTATAAGGAGATGATCAACCCCACCCTTGATAATCAGAATTATCTCTCTGTGTTGACCAACACTAAGAAGAAAATGAACATGGCTAGGATCACAACTAATTCTCATGAACTTCAGACTGAGAAAAAAATGAGCATGGCTAGGATCAAAACTAATTCTCATGAGCTTGAGAGTGAGATATTCAAAGTGAGGTCTAGCGGTGATCTATTCCCATGACTCATTAGAACTATAAAAATATGTCAGTTTTGCCATACTAAGCAGGTGGAAGATGAAAATCACTTCCTTTTAGATTGCCCTGTTCTTACTCACATCCACTCTCTTCCCTAACATCTGTCTCACTTAGAATCTTCTTGAACTATTAAGCCTGCCCACCTATAGCTATCTTGGAGGGCTTCTTTCCCTTCTGTTTGATCATAAAAACAAGATTTCAAAAAATCAAACTTAGATTCATTAAAATTTTGAAGAATCAAACTTACATTCATTTTATTTTCTTGAAGTCCAATAAACAACATTGATTTTAATGTACGTTAATCATCATCTTTATACAACTAAAATCAAAACATTATCACTGAATTGTAATTTTTCGTCTTATATAAAAAATAATATCTTTTAACAATATAAATTAAATTCATTATAATAATTTTTACTTGTAATTACTATAATCTCACTATTCTCAAGTCAACTATTAAAAAAAAATCTGTAATATATGCATTATCCTAATATACCTAACCACCAACCCTTATCACTCACTTGTAATTTTTCCTCATATGTAAAAGGATTTTCATTTAACAATATGTACAATCTCAAAAGACAATTAGGAAAGTTCCAAAAATAAAGGGACTTAATTTTTATTATCATTTATTATTATTTTCTTTTTATATGATGAGAGTAGTTATTTGTTATTCTAAAAACATGGTATTGCATTTATTGCTAATTTAAATAGATTTGAAAAGAAAATTAAGCTAAAATTAATGATTATTTTTTTTTTATATAGATCATTTATAAATTTTATAATCAACATAACTAATTCAGCTATATAAATTAAGTGTTGGGCAAATGTAAATAGGTAATAATTAATAATAAAAATCAAAACATTTTTTTCATTATATTTCAAGTTATTGAAGTTTAAAAAAATATAAGAATTAATAAATTATATATTATTTATTATTATTAATGATAAAAATTCAATATATAAGTTAAACATATTTATCTTTAAGAAAACATGTAATAAGATTTTTAACTATGGGAATTTATTTCATTTTCTCATGGAAATTCTTTATTTTTAAATAAGCTTTGTTACAATACTATAGGTCAATACCATGACTTATCAATACTACATGGCCTTAAAACCATAACTCATTTGATATGACATTTGTTCATATCACATTTTTTTAATTAAAAATACCAAAAAAACATAATTATTTTAAAAATAAATATAACATTTAAATTTTGTGCACTATTCAAAATATATTACAATTAAAAAACGAACATAATAACTTATAATTTTTTTTTAAATTTTTAATTGTATTTATTAAATTGAACGTCAAGTCCACCTCTAAATCATATAAAATTAATTATTAAAAATAATATAAATTCATTAAAACATGAAAGTTTGACCATTCTTTTCACCTAATACTATTTGACATTTGAAGTTAAATCCACCTTAAAATAATATGAAACTAGTTTCTTAAAATATTATAAATTTATAGTTAAGTTTTGAAACCTTCTAATTGTAATTCAACCAACAATTTCATGGTTATGGTAATATCAAAATAAATTTCACTTAATTTGACAAAGTGTAATGTACAATATGGACAAACAAGCTCACTATCAAACCATTAGAATAATATTTGACAAAATAAAGAAAAATGGTTATAAACTACAATTAACTTCTTCAAAATACATTCACCATCGCACAAAGGAACAACTCTATCTTTAAATTCTGTTTCAAAAATACGGTAATTACACTTAAATTCAATCCCAATTGCAAGTTCCAACTCCACCAAAATGCCTACAATGTGAAAAGAACCCTAAAATTGACTCTCCGTCGTCCTCCTCTTTGCAAGTTCAACGTTTAGGTACACATCCCAATGGAGTTTTAAAATGTTGAGAGGCATGCACTGGACTGAATAATAGCAAGGGCCGACAAAAGAGTTAATTCGCACTTTTCTAGATAGAAACAGACAAATTCATAGATAGTGAGTCAATAGAAAGAAACAAATTCATAGATAGTGAGTCAACCCTATTTTTTCAAAACCTACATGCATGTGCAATTCACGAAAGCAGAGACTCCTTGTTCTAGATACTTTCCTGCCACTGGATAATATTAAGTTACAGAACCGAGATTTGTCTCTTCCGTGCCATAGCTGAAGCCACATAAAACTTTGGCGTTGCAGAAACGACACGTAAGCGCTTAGGTAAGCCTTGTGTGTTCAAAGAAAATGGGTTCTTCTATTACTTTGTCAGACCTAATGAACAAATGACCATAGTGTTTTAAGGCCTTGAAGAGTGGGCTGCTTTGGAGATTCTTGTGCATGTGCAGGAGAACAGTAAGCAAAGTAGATTTTCACATCGATAGAAGTTTCAATCAATTGAATTCTGCTGCACTTTTTATGTTTGTCAGGAAATCCACAGGCAAAGTTGAAGACTGCATCAAAGTTTAACGGTGGCAGCTGTTATAATAAGAATATTGTGGACGTGAGAGAAATGCCGGAGACAATAAAATATCTGATTGGTGCAGCAGGGCCTAGTGGCTTTGGCTCTAAATCCAGTGCTGAAGATGTCACTGCTGCCTGCAACCTTGACTCTCTAACCGCAATAGTCACTGGTAATAATAGTAGACTTCCTCTCGCAGCTTTCCTTACATTTTATGATAAATCTTATTTTCTGCTTCACTTTTTTTTTTTTCAATACAAGATATAGCTTCTGGAGCAGCTCTCAAGTATACATAGGTCTTGTCGGAAATAGATTATATGAACAGCTCTCAAACATACATAGTCATGTCTATCTAGAACAAGACAACTACTAATAATTTCTAGCTCAAGTTTGATATTACATAGGCTACCAGCTCTCAGATATACATAGTCCTGTCTTTCTTCAAATTATCTAGGACAACATAACTACTAATGATTTCTAGTTCAAGTTTGATATTACATAAGCTACCAGCTCTCAGACATACATAGTCCCGTCCTTCTAACTCAAATTTGATATTACAGAGGCAACCAGCTCTCAGACATAAATAGTCCTATCTTTATAAAACTACACGAACACTGATGATTTCTAACTCAAGTTATGATATTTCAGGTGCTACCTCTGGTATTGGAGCAGAAACTGCAAGAGTGTTGGCTAAACGAGGGGCAAGATTGATCATTCCTGCAAGGGATCTCAAAGCAGCAGAAGATGTAAAATCTCGTATTCAGAAAGAAGTTCACAAGGCAGAAATTATATTGATGGAGATGGATCTCAGCTCCTTTGCTTCAATAAGAAGATTTGCTACAAACTTTGGATCCCTCGGCTTACCGCTCAATATTCTTATGTCAGTTTCATCAGAATTCAGAAAAAAAATTCTTGTATCTATGAAGTAATGGGGTATTACAGAAAATAAGAAAAAAAAATTGATACCCTCAATTACGCAGTAATGTATGTGCATGCTTTATTGCAGAAACAACGCAGGAAAATTTTGTCATGAATTCCAGGAATCTGAGAACGGTTTTGAGATGACTTTTGCTACGAACCATCTTGGTAAGCATTCAAGCATGCCTTCAATCTTCCTGATACCACAGGGAATTAGAGCATAGTTGCAATCTGTAAATTTACAACCCTACACTGCTTTGACTGGCTGTGCTTATTTTGCAGGTCACTTTCTTTTAACAAAGTTGTTATTGAACAAAATGATCCAAACCTCTGAGGAAACAGGTATTCAAGGAAGGATTATCAATGTTTCATCATGTATTCACAGTTGGTTGGGGAAAGAAAGAATCCAGTTTGACCCGCTAAACGACCCTAAGAGGTAAAAACCCTCAAGTATTAGATTTATACTACATTTCAGTTCCAGATTTAGATTGCATGTTTACATACGGGTCTACTATTTAATTTACTAATCCTGTAAACATTACAGCTACGATGCCACCAGAGCATATGCTCAGTCTAAACTTGCAAATATTCTCCACACCAAAGAACTTGCCTTGAGATTGGAGGTATAACTTTGGAACCTTGCCCTAGGTTTCTTTAACCACTCATGTCAAACCCTTCCACAAAATATTTTTTTAACAGAAGTTCCATCTAGAATGCAGAAACAGAAGGCCAATGTGACCGCAAATTCTGTTCATCCAGGCATCGTAAAGACCAGACTCACCAGAGACCGGGAGGGACTTATCACAGGTGGCTACGATGACATGTTTATCTCTTTCAGATTATAAATTTCTGTGATCTATAATTGTTTAACTAATTCTTTTAGACAAATCACAACAGCATTATTTGGAGGCCCACCCTTTTCGAACTACCAAGTGTAATTCATATAAGGACTTTGCTGGTTCAATAAAATCCTGATGATGAATTATACTAGATAGTTTAAAACTCATATTGTGGTTTGTCCAGAAAAATTAGTTAAACAAATGTTTATCTCTTTTTAGCTTTTTGTATATTATGTTCTGGATTTGACTAAAAAATTATATGTTCCTTACAGATTTGGTTTTCTTCCTTACATCAAAACTCCTAAAATCAATTACTCAGGTGAAATTGCTCACACAGTGTTTTTGTTAGTTTTCTTTCTTAATTGGCTTCTAATTTCACTTGCAATTTCTTAGACAATCAAACAACTTTTTTTCTTCAGACATTTTTATTTAAGTTGATTGTATCTATAGAGATATGCATTTTAATATATAAGGCAAAAGGGAGTTAGAAAGTCTGTTTTCCTATTTTTTTTCCAATGAAAAACTTGCAGCTTGAATATAAAATTTGTTTACTTTAACAGGCAGCATCGACAACGTGCTATGTTGCAGCTCATCCCAACCTGAAAAACATCTCTGGAAAATTCTTTGCAGATTGTAATGAAGCATCAGCTTCTAGCTTGGCCAATGATCCAGAAAAAGCTATGGAACTGTGGAGAGACAGCGAAGCTATGATAAAATCCTATTTGTAAACCTAGACCTGTTAAAAATGTAAAGTTAGAATGAAGAAAAATGGGCAACTGTACAGTCCAACTGCCAGTTACAAACTTGTATTTTATTCCTTCATAGGGTATATATAACCTTTCTTGTATAAATTTTTGAGATCCTGATTTTATGGGGCAAGGAGCAATTTTCACACAAAAGCTATAACAAAAAAAGCAGCCATCAGAATTTAGAAAAATGGCATAGCCATTGTTCACACTTTCGAAGCTGGCAGAGAAAGTATCTCAGTGGTGTCATGTGTACGAAGCTTCTTTCCAATGATAAAAAAAATCTGTCCTCGGCGTTCGTACATATTCTCTTCACCACTATCAATATCTTAAAACATATCTTATTTCTGAAAGCTTTTTTAGTTGATGACAAAGACACTTGCCTTTATATTTTATTATACTTGTCTTATATTGTAAAGATTTGTCTTGAGTTCAGAAAATGCAGTGTGCTATTTCTTAATGGAAGGTACAGTTGGAGGGCACTTTCTATTTAGTTTGCAGATCTCAGCTTTCGGACAATTGTGGTTCATTGTTAATTCTGTGATGTGATGGGACATTTATGTAATCAATATTCAGGGAGCTTAGATATCATCTTTAGTTTTATCAATGGTATGATAATATTATGGTTATATAACTAAAAGTGAGTGATATGATTGATATCAATCAATTGGTGTAAACTTTTGTTTTTAATTAATAGGATCATCCTTTTATATATATTTATTATTTTCTTTTTAGGTTTTCAGTGGTCGAAAACTCTGCAACGCCATAGAAAACTTGCAAGGGTTTTTGCCACAGAGGCGGCGACCATCTTCTGCCGAGCAAAAGACGAGAATGTTCGAAATGACAGGGAAGCGGTTACAGTGGGAGATCATTACCCAAAACCCTAAACCTATCCCACCGTCAGATTTCAGACAATCTGATAGACGGTGGAGGAGACTAACACATGTCCACCGTAAGATTGCTGACAACTCCACAACGTTTTTTACTATAATATCACATTGAATTAGCATTAAACACAGTACAAGAATTACAAATATAAATATAATTTTATTTGTTATTTGAATGGATAACCATTTTAATTTATTATTAATATTTTTTATTAATTTAAGTAAAATTATATCATTAAGTCTGCACATTTACATTTTTACTCATATTTAGTAAGTGTTGAAGAATTTATAAATGATGGTGGATAGTAATAGCTCTTGGTAAGTATATTTCTTTACATCTTGTTCAAATCCATTTTTTATGCAGATTCTTGTTTAAATTATGGTGAGTAGTAATTTATTCAAGGATTTTAATTTTTGTTGGTTTCCTATGAAACTTAACAATGAAAATGTTAAAATTATATAAAAGTCATAGCATTAATATTGCGACTACTTACAAGAATTATGGCAGAAAAGTCAAATTTGTGGCACTTATCAAAATGGCATTGTGTGTAACTATAAAAATTGGGAATATATATATATATATATATAAACTACATAAAAATTAGCATCAACCAATTAAAAAAAAATTACATTTAAACAAATTAGAAATTATTTTTTAATTTTAAAATATTTAATGTAATATTAAAAAAATATACTTTAATATATTTCATAGAATTTGTTTAAAAAATTCAAAAGTAATAAATTCAAAAAAAATTCACCAAAATAAAAAACAATATAAAAGTACTAACAATACTATTAATAATATTGTTAACCAGTAAATAATATTGTTTTAATATATTAAGTAGGTGAGGTGGGAAATAATTTCATATAAATATCTATGAACTTATTTTATCTCTATTACAAGCTTAGCTAAAATTGTAGTATTAAGTATAAGATACATGGAGCATGGAAATATTATTATGGATTTGTAAACAATTGTAGATGTATAGGATAATAAGAAAATCCTCTTTTACAATTTCTTCATTTGTAAACAATTGTATATGTAAGGGATAAGAAGAAAATCATATTTTACAATCTCTTCATTCTTGTTATCTTATTTATAGTTTTGAAGTTGTAGGATGGAATATTTCTAGACAACTCTTGATGAAAATAAAAAAAAACCCATAAATGTTTTATAATTTATAGTTTCAAGTTAAATGTCAATTCAATGATATCCTCCTTAAGTTTTTCCATTGTTGAGAATGTGGCTATGACTAGTTACCTCATGCATAAAAGCAAAACAATAACATGGAAGACAATATGTTTCTTAAGATTGTTTCAAACTCTACTCAAAACTGATGACCATTCAAACAAAATAACATAAAAATATCATGTCTTGTTAAATTATTGGAGAATAAAGAACATGATCACTTTGTAAAATAACCATAATATTATTATATAAAAAAGAAATTTGATAATACTAAAATAAAATAAGCTCTCACTAACTCAGTAATCAAACAAAATATTGAAAAAGTCTGAAATGATTATGAATTGATTTTCACCACCAACCATAAAAACAAAATAAAAATACAAAAATATGTTTCTTAAGATTGTTTCAAATTCTAAACATATCTAATCACTAATTGCATAAAAATATCATATCTTAACTACATCATTAGAAAATAAAAAAGGAGATGGCTTAGTAAAATAACCATCATACTATTAATTAATAACCATCATATTATTAATTAATTTTATTTGATTGAGAAAAAAAATCAACATTGCTAAAATAAAATAAAATAAACTTTGTAACTCCATAATTAAAAAAACACTGTAAAACACTGAACCATGAGTTGATTTTCACTACTAACCATCTAGGTAAACTTACAAAAGACGCCTGAAATCGCCGGAGTATCATAGGGAAGAGCGTAGTTGCAATCCTCTGTAAATTTACAACCCTGCACAGCTCTCACTAGCAGGTCACTTTCTTTTAACTAGGCTGTTATTCAAGAAAATGATCCGAACCGCTAAGGAAACAGGTCTTCAACGAAGGATTACATACTGTATTCACAACCTGAAAAAGATGGTGGTATGTTGCAGGTCATTCCAACGTGAAAAACATCTCTGGAAAATTCTTTGCACACTGTAATGAAGCATCAGCTATTATAAAATATGTCTAAACCTAGATTTGTTAAATTTGTAAAGTTGAATGAAGAAATATAGGTAACCTACACAGTATAACTATCAGTACAAATTTGTCAAGCTGAATGAAGAAAAATAGGCAGCTCGTACAGTGTAAATACAATTATCTCTCTTGTATAACTTTTTGGGATCCTGATTAGACGTATAAATTTTCGAGATCCGGATCTTGTGGGATAAGGAGCAATCTTTAAAAACAGAAAAAAAAAACAAAAAATGTGGCCACCAAAAATTAGAAATCTCATCGTTCGTTTTCAGAGAGCCATGGTACAGAGAAAGTATCCTATAATTGTCCGATTCAGTTCTGTCATGTGTACGACGCTTCTTTCCAATGATAAAATAAGTCTGCTTTTATGTGTCCGTACGCATTCCCTTCACCACTATCAAAATATTTAATATGAGGTTTATGTATTTTATTTATGCCAAAGACTATTGATTTTATGTTCTATTATACTTGTCTTATATCTCAAATATTTGTCATGATTTAATCAGTCTTCTCCCTCTTCACCTGTATCATTCTCACTATATTTAATAGAAGATACAGTTGGATAACACTTTTCACTTCGCTTGCAGAGATCTCAGTTATCGGGCATGGTTGATTTTTGTGATGGAAATTTAGGTAATCATGTAGATTATATATATATGTGTGTGTGAGAGAGAGGGGTAGTTGCTAATAGGTAAGAAGAAGTAATAGGTAAGAAGAAGTAATAAAAATTGGCATTAAAATAATTTTATCAATTAATAATAATTTTTTCTGTCACATTACTACTTATAAAGGTTTATCTTAACTTTAAATATATTAAGTATAACAGGGATTAAATTTCTTTTCATATAAGAAGTTTGTATCTCAAAAAATCTGATCTCACTTAAAATTTGGTAAAATCTATAATTAAGATGGATTTTGGCTACTTTTATTATTAATTATAATTATAATTAATAATTATTTATAATTTTTTTAATTAAAAAATTACAATATAACAAATTGAATTTTAATAATTTTATTACTTTTAACTTTTTATTATTACATTTACACCACTACAACATCTTCCTATATTGTAACAAAGTCTATTTAGAAGTTATTAATATCGATCATATTACATTTACACCACTACAACATATTCCCTTATTGTAACAAAGCCTATTTAGAAGTTAATAATATCCATGATAAAGTGAAGGTCAATATTCATGGTTAATAATCTTGCTATATTGCAAGTTTATTATAAGTATTAAATTTGTATTATAACAAAGCCTATTTAAAAATTAATAATATCCATGATAAAATGAAGGTCAATATTCATGGTTAATAATCTTGTTATATTGCAAGTTTATTATAACTATTAAATTTGTATGTGCTAATTAATTAAACTTAAATATACTTATGGAATCATTATTATTTTAATCTATATGGTATGATCTTAATTTATAACTACTATTTATATATATATATATATATATATATGAATCTCATATGCATATTATGGATTTCTTTTATCTAAAAATTTGTTCATAATTTTATTAATAAAGAATATGCCAATATAAAATAAAATGAATTTAAAAAAATGTTTATATCTAATATCTAATGCCTACACATCTCCCCGATACTGAGTTGTAGAGAATCTCTTTCGATGCAATAATATGAATGAGAAACCTATAATTTTTATTATTTAATAATAATAATAATAATCCATTGAATGAAGTAATAAAAATGTAATAAAATTGACAATATTTTATCCCAATGCCTATACCCTTCCCACACTCAAAGGGTGCACTTTCCTAGTAACATGATCATTTCTATTCTTTAGAAGATTATGGTATATAATGTGATTGATTTTGAATGTCATTTTTCCATGGCACTAATAGTATTAGCTTTTCTTCTAATATAGGAACACAAATGGACTAATCCTTGACCTCATGTGGCAGTGAAAGTGCTCCAATTTCATTGGATTTTTAATTGTTTTCATTATGTCTATCCAATTTATCTGGCTTGGTCTCTACTCTTTGTGAATCATGCCCTTATTAAGATTTGGAAATGCATTTATTTCTATAACTTTTTGTTATTTGAATGTAGCCTTTGCAGAACTCCCTGGTCATGTGGTCTTTAAAGCTTCATGGGTTCATCTCATTAGGTGGAGGTACTCTTATTTTTCATCTATGGGATAAAAAAACTAATGTTGATGAGGTGAGAAAGGATATTTCCATTTCCCCTCACTTATGCTCAATGGAAGGTTGAATCCTTTTTCGTAATCATTGATCTATCCACTATGCTCAAGGTTTGGACTATAATAGATTTTGTTGAGGATGAAGCCATAATTGAGAGGGAATTCATCCTTGATGAGGAAATTCAAGACTCAATGGCTCGTCACATATTCAAAATATGTACCTCCATAACTAAGGATGCTAAATATTTCAAACCGATTGACCTTCACTAGTAAGGGAAAATCATTGTTGGTAAGTTTCTTATTAAATGAGATGAGGAATATCATGCAATATATCTAAAAATTGATGTCATGCAATAGTATATTGAAGAAAACGATCATAAGTTATCAATCTCAACCAAAGGGATGGGAGGGTTTGAATTTCCAACACCCAAAGGTACGCATGCTTACGTTTCTAACTCTACTATTGATTTTTCTCTTGCTTAGGTCTCAAAATGTTCTCTCTTCTATTTCTTTTTTGCAATATATCTTAGTATCTAAGCTCTACGTATTCTATCACAAGTCATATGCATTCACGAAATTTATATCCTATATTTTATTTTCTACACTCTTCTATTTGGACTAATAAGTCCTTCAAAATATTATGGATAAAACAAATCCCTTATTCTAGTTGGTATGGTTCCCCTAGTGGTGAAATAAGTACATAGATTATGTAAATTTTTTTTTTTCTAAGTTAATAGGAAAAATCAATACTTACTAATAATAACACATCATATTAATGATAATAATAAATGATATAAAATCATTAATAACCATAATTATTACATGTATAATAAAAAATACCAATATGAATATAGAAGATTTTTAAATATAATAATTAAGTTGTATATGAAGTTACATAATATAAATATTTGGATTCTACCTATTACAAGCTTAATTGAAATTATATCAGTATGAAAAGGACAAAAGGAGGATGAAAAACTTAGAGACTTATGGCTAAGGAATAAGAAGAAACCCCTCCTCCTTGAGATTATCAATACTCCTATTAATACTATATGGTTGTTAAGTTTGAGAATGGAGCATTTCTAGATAATTTTGGATAGAGATAGACAAAATATAAAAGTATTTTATAGCTTATATTGTCAAAATTAAAAGCGCTGCATAATTTTCTATGCTCCTCACAAAAGCAAGTATTTCTCCCATTGAGAGTATGGATATGAATAACTACATCATGTATAATAAAAAAATAGAAAACATAGAAGACAATATGTTTCCTACGATAGCATCAAACTCTTAGCATAATCAGTTGTGGCTCAACCACGAGTGGAATAAAAATGGAAATTCATAGATAAATCACTGGGAAATAAAGGAAGACGTCATTTTGTGAAATGACCATAATAATAAAAATATTATTACAAAAAGAAAAAATGTAATCAACATTACTAAAATAAGAATAAACTATCACGAGTTCCATAGAAAAATGGAGCATGAGATAGCTTCCAAAATTTCATGACTCAAAAGACTTTGTCATCTTTGTGACACATAGAGGGTTGAATATGAAAAAAAATTTCTCTTAGAATGTATGAGATATAATCTTTTATGAAGTTAGGGATAATAAAAACAAAAGAAGAGGCTATTGCTAACTTAATATCATTGAAGGAATTTCGAGTTTCTTCTTCCCTTTCAAACTTAACATCATTCTTCAACGATTTTTTTACAAGATTAACAATACATGAATAATTTGAAAAAAAAACATCTTATAAAATTAGTTTTCCCAAAAAATGATTGGTCTGATTTTTTGTAGTAGGAGGTTTCAATTCACATATTTCTTTAACTCTCTCAAGGTCTATATAAATCTGAAATATTCCCAATTAGCAATGACTAATTGGAATATTCAACTTCGTCAATTTTTCCTTAAGTGGTTAGCTTAGGAATAAACGTAGTTAGATTATGAATAAAACGTGAGTAAAAGGGGCCAAGACTCACTCTAAATAAGACACACGTGGTAATTACGGAGGGGAGCCAAATTGGGCATGCAACAAAGAGGTAATACCATGGTATCATGAGGGGAGGCGCACGCAGCAAGGAATATTGCCATGGTATCATGGGTTGAGGCGGCCGTAGGATTCAAGAGTGGCCAAATGCTATACTAAGGAGATAATTTCCTCATTGAGGGGATCATGGAGAATTTATGCATTTGAATTTGGTCATTGCGACTTGGAGCAGGCTGGCTGTTTAGCCTGTCTGCAGCGCTGTTTAGCGCATTGAGTGTCTCCGTTCAGATATCTCGCCCTCAACCCCAGGGGACTTCGAGTGCCTACTCGGGTGAGGTAGTTCCGTTAGTGTCTTTATAGGAAGATCGATCCACTATAATTGCAGAGGAGCAACGCGTATTAACTGCACAACACCCATGGGGAATCAGTGCGTTTATTAGCTGCGTAGAAGGACGCGACCCATATTTGGGGAGCTCCGGTTGTATCCTGAAGGATCGTCGACAGAAGGTTAAACAACGCATCTATTGGGGGGGGGAGAGAATTTCTAGATCGACAGGTGATCGTATTATTGTAGATCCTGAATAGTGGAGGCATGATCAATTGAAGGAAAACACCGATCCACAAGGAGATATGTCTGAGAAGTGACACATCCGTGTTTCATTAGCAAGAACGCAGATCTGAGACACAGTCATCCCAAGCAATGCAGATCTGTAACACAGTCATTCCATGCAGTAAAGATCTTAACTGGCCTTGTGAAAGTTTAGATGCTTGATCATTTATTGTACTCCTGTATATTTATCAGATTAATAAAATGGCTCAGTGTTCTCTTATTTCTTGAATATCTGTGCATGTTATTGTATGTCTACAATCTGTTCCCTTGGCATTTAGACCTCTACACCACTTTTTGTATTTTTCCCACACTCTCAGACAAAGCCTGGAAAGGGCCAGATAGCCTCCAGATCTCATCCTCTTTTCAGAGGTGAAACATCTCGTAAATGCCCTCCTAGTCCATCTTTGGTTAGAGTTTACTGTGTTTTAGAGATATCCTCGAAGAGGAATATTACAAAATCCTTTTCTTGGCTCATTGTATGGCGAAACGATCATCCCTTTGATATTGCAAATAAACACTTCTTAGGATTGATGTATACTCTATATTTTATACATATTTCAAGACTTGTTGTAAATGACCCCAGTGATATGCCTCAAATATACAATACATAGTCAAGTCATCTTGATAATACACCATGATTTTTTGTATCATTTCTTTAGATGTGTAATCCATGGCTCTCCTAAAAGTTTCCCCAACATTTTTTAGTCCAAATGGAATTCAAACATAAGCATAGATTCCCCATGGTGTAGTGATTTTTGTCTTATGTATATCATCTCCTGCCACATATATTTGTCTATATCAAGAAAATGCATTTAAAATTGACATTATGGCTACTCTAGTGACTTGTTTCAATATCATTTCCATGTTTGGAATGGGGTAATTATCATTAAGGGATTATTTTTTAATATCACAAAAATAAATAAATAGCCTTATTTCTCCACTTTTATTTCTAATAAGGACACATTTCCAATCCATTTAAAATGCCTTATATGAAAAATAGTTCAACCTTGTTCCTTCATTTCAATTTCCAACTTAGCAAAAGTTTTAATTTCAGATTAATTATATATCTATATTTCTAACTGGATTAGCCCCTTATCTTAATGGAATGACATGGTTGATGATCCTTCTATCATACTCCAAAACTTGATATGTCCGTGAAAATACATTCTATAATTTCTTAAACAAGGTGACTTACTAATAAATTCATACTAATTACAAGTTGTCCCCATATTTAATCATTACAGTGCTTCAAGAGTTCTAATATTTATCTTTCTAAATTAGTTTATTTTCTTACTTGATGAGAGAAACAAAAGGTTGTCAAACTTAGTGCACCTTACTCTTGAATGTATGGAGAGATTTTCAAAACGTGACCTGATTTGATCATCTGAAAAAGTGTAAGAGAAGATGAAACAATAGACACATTAAAATGATTACATGATAAACTATGTGGGGGATATTTTTATGACAAAAGAAATGCATACAATGTTCTTATTTATGGATATTATTGTCCTACCCTTTTTAAGTATGCAAAGAAATTTTTCAGATGATTTGATAGTTGTCAAAGAATGGAAAACCCAGTTCATGAAGATAAGATTCCTCGACAACCTCAGGCACTTATAGATCCATTTGGAAAATTGGCTCTATATATTATGGGGCTGATCACTCTAGCATATAGGCAGAAAATTCATATTCTTGTTCATATTGTTTATGTAAAAAATGCAATTAATTTATGGAAGATTAAAACATCACTATGCTAGAATATAAATTAAATTTTTAGCTATATGGTAGATTAACTATATAATTAATTTATTGTTTAACTGAATGTGTGGACAAAAAGTAATTAAGCAGATTAAAACATCACATCAACACATAAACATCAAAAACATAGACACCAGATATACATGGAAACCCACAAGGGAGAAAACCACATCTTATTATTGTTGTGATGCAAAGGCAAGCTCCTACTCCCTCTCATCACTAATTTTCTGTAGGATACAACTTACAGGAGGCTCCTACTTCAATTTATGCAAGCTACAACTTGCAAGGAAGCTCCAACTCCCATCTATTTTCTGCAAGCTACAACCCACAAGAGGCTCCTACCTCAACCAACTCCAACTAGACATCTATCAAGCTACAACTTGAAATGGAAGCACCAACACCCATGTATTTTCTGCAGGCTACAACCCATAGGAGGCTCCTACCTCAACCAACTCCAACTAGATATCTATCAAGCTACAACTTGAAACGGAAGCACAAAATCCCATGTATTTTCTGCAGGCTACAACCTACAAGAGGCTCCTACCTCAACTTATGCAAGCTACAACTTGCAAGGAAGCACCAATTCCCATAAATTTTCTGTAGGCTACAACCTACAAGAGGCTCCTACCTCACCCAGCTCCAACTAGAAATTTATCAGGATACAACTTGAAAGGAGGCTAAAATCCCCTCACTCAACATGAAACTATAATGTTTATTTACCTGGATATCAGCTCTGTTATACTCCTTCTCCATCGCTGCCTCTTCACCCTTCATATATGCTTCATATCAGCTCCTGATGTGCACAACAACTTTATCAACTCTCTCTTATCCTTCCACTCTCCAACCTTCTCTAGCTCTCTTACATTCTTCCGCTCACTTCCATTCTGCAGCTTTCTGACAATATTTAGCTCTCTTCAATTCTGCAGCTTTCTGACAATATTTAGCTCTCTTCAATTCTGTTGCCCTCTCTCTTCTTCCCTCTATGCACACTTATGTTACATGTTTTATACAGATAACTACATCATTATTTGCGTTCTACATGGAATACGAAGTGAATAGGCTTGTCTCTCTGCCTTCCACCCTTTGATTCCTTACACTTCAGTTCAGGTTATTACATTAGAAATAATCATTACAACACTCATTTAAGTTTTTCCTATGCCTACAGAGACTTGCCTTTGCATCACAAACAATATAAACAATCAATGAATTTACATTTACTGTTACGACAATATTTCACTTAGCTCTTTTAGCTCTTGGCTCGCTGTGCATTTCTCCTTTATGCTGCCAGCACTATCTTTTCTGTTTCTGTTGTTACATTTGACACATTTTTGTATAACTGCCTTTTTGGACGACTCAACCTAGCTGACACGTTCATAGCAATGCCACCATATGCTCCTTTTCCCAACTCTGCCTATCTGCCTTCCTTCTATTGCCCACAACGTTCAGCCTTCTTCTCCTTTGCTCTATGTTGGGTATTCTACCCTAGTCTCCTTTTACTACGTTGAGACTTTTGTTATTAAACGACCGCACTGACCTTGCACGAGTATCGGGTCACTTTCCCGAGTATTTCCTCTTGCATTCAACCTTTCCTTTTAACTGACTGCCACAACCACATAACGTTGTTCTGCACTTAGAGTCGACTCTTACCTGAGTCTATTCCCATTCATATTTTTCTTTATACACCTAATTCTTTTGCTTGCGTTCAGTCTTTTATTCATAAAACATGCATATCCACAGAGAACCTTGGAGCTGAAATATATAAATATTTACCTTTGAACGATATCATGTCCGGTCACATCTATCGCATTTCGACGTTCCATATTTTTTATGTTATAATCCTCCTTTTCCTCCTCCGATGTGATTTCTTCACAAAAAGGCCTTATTCTCGATTTGAAATCCTTTGTAATTTAACTCTAAAGCTACATCGCATCCACTCCTTATCGCATGTCCCAAGATTTGGCTCATAGCAATAGCAATTTTCCTCTTATCATATGCGATACACAATCACATCACATCGCAAACCGCACTTCTTATCGCATCGCAACTTAAAAAAATTAACTTGTGATGAAAAACATATAAATATAAGAATCATTGATACCGATGTGCGGTATGCGAATGGGTCCCACTCAGGACTTTAAATCCTCTAGACTTTAGTTTTGAAGCATATTGCATCCAATACTCTTATTGCATTACGCACTTCAGCATTTTAACATGATTCTTTAGTGCTTATCGTTCTAAGCTTGCGATGTGCGATATGCGGCCCAGGTCCTCGTCATCTCTACATCATCATGCCACATCAGCTTGCCACATCACTGCCACTTCATCGCCATGTCACTGCCATGTCATTGCCATGTCACTGCCACATCATTGCCATGTCACTGCCACATCATTGCCACATCACTTCCACCTCATCTCCACATCACTTCCACGTCATCACCACGTCACTACCATGTCATCTCCCACACTTCATATTTTGCAATTTCTATGTCTTATCGCATCGCAACTTAAAAAAATTAACTTGTGATAAATTAACATATAAATATATATAAAAAATTTTGATAGCGATATGCGATCACATCGCATCACAAACTCTGCACATTATCGAAACTTCGCAAGTTTTCATCTCTGTCGTTAACTGTTATACCATATCGCATGCACTATGGGATATGCGCAAGGACCTTCGCCCGACACATTTCCACTTCGACATTTTCATAATTTAATCTACGATGAGATCTTAACCATCCATCTCTCAACCTTTATTTCTTCGATAAGATTTTGACCATCCGTCTCAACATGCATATTAAGATTTGTTGGCGATTTGTGCGGTTAGGTCTTCTGTTGCAATTCTGACTTGCAGTGAAGCCTCCAAACACTATTCTGTACGGATATTTGCACGACTCGACCCTGACCTCTGCACTGTTACGACCATATTCAAAAGCCCAATCCTTGATCTTTTCTGAACTTAAAATAACACGACTCGACCCAAACTTGCTACCTTTGCTGCCTTTGCTACCTTTGATCTTCTGCTGCCTTTGCTCCTTGATAAATATTCTAATGATGCTCCTTGCCTTTTTACTACTCCTCTCTACTCCTTTGCCTTAATGATAATTATTATGTTGATCCATGCCTCTTTTTTGCTCCTCTGACTTGCTCCTTTGCCTCTAATGCTACTCCTCTACCTCTATTTTACTCTGTGCTGCTCCTATGCTTTTCTTTTATGCTTCTCCACTTAAATTTTTACTTCTTCGCCTTATTTCTCCTTTATACTCCAGCTGATCCTAATCTGCTCCTTTTTTCTTAATGATAATTCTGGTGCTGCTCCTTTCTGCTCTTTTGGCATCAATGACATTATTTCCATTAGTTTCCCCCTTTGGCATTGATGGCAACACTTTCTCCAACACTTCCTCCAAGACCTCATCCCCCTTTCATTCTGAGAAGTGTCTATCTTCCTTTGCTTTCTTTTCCTCCCCCTTTGACCTAAATGGAAAAGGGTTACACCTTTTTCCAGTGTATTTTCCATCATTGCCTTATTTGAGTTTTGCATAAGCATTCTTCATTCAATTCTTTTGTTATTAAATGAATATACACAATCCAACATTGTATTACTACATTCTAATCTTCTGCATACATAGTAGGTGTTGTTTTATGTTACACATAACCATTGCTTTATGTGCACTTCAAAATTACAAGAGTGTAGTAGACCATCGTTGTGACTACATTGCAGACTTCATAAGATACATGAGCATTGTTGAGATAGCACTTTGAAAATCATAGAGATTACATGAATATGCTGCAAATTGATGCTACCCCAAACTCATGAGAATGTTCGAAGGCGTGTCACCATAGAATTTTATGTACTTTTGTCCCTTGATGCCTGATGAAACTTTGAGGAAGAGTATAATTCTATCCAAGATTAAATTTTGCTTAAATGTTCAATATAATACTTCAAATGCAAACATGATAATGATATTTTGGCACTTTTAATGACCTTTCCATGCTTTGATAATTCAACTCGACATTCTCCAGTATTTACAGTCATAATATACTTTGCAATAATCATAGAAACTAAGCTTAATCCACATATGCAATAAAGTTGACCACGCAGGGAATTCTACCTTGATGTACTTCTGCCATAATACTCCGATCCTAGGGACCTGTACCATACCACTGCTCCACTAATAAAACTTGGTATTCTACTAATAGGAAGGCTGCTTGCTCCAAATACCAATTGATACCAATTGATGAATGTTGTAATGATATAATGATAATTAACATTTCTCTTATTTATCCTTCTTAAGAATATTGTGTTTCATTATTAACACTTACAGAGAGACATACATTGTGATAATCCTTTGTAGATATTACCAGCTCCATAGCTCTAGCTCTTCTGTGGCAACTTGTATGGGTTGCTCTCCCCCTGAGCAGTTGCTTCTTGTCTAACCTTGGCTAGATGTTTGCATTGCTTCCTGGAGTAGCTCCCCCTAAGCTTATGTTGGATTCATAATGTCATTAAAGTAATAGATTCCCCCTTTTTATTCTTCTTCCATACTTTTTTAGGGTTCCTCATAATGTCTGCATCTCCTTTTTATTCACAGTTTGGTATGATATCATTTGGCTCCATCATATATTTGGAGTTCTTTAATTTTTATGGTAGCCTACATTATTTTGCTTTGTATCCAAACTTGTGGCATACATAACATCTTAGTTTACCTAGGTACGTTTCAGCTGATGTATAACATTTTGTGCTCCCTTTTTAACATAGTTTACATTCAACAGTTTTATGTCCAAATTCATTTCATGAAAAACATTAGCCATGGAAACGATTAGTGTACCTGGTGAAATCTTTTCCTTTCCATTTTATTGCTTTAGGGAGTCTTCTCATTGGCTACATCTTTTGCTAGTTAAACTCGATTTGATTTATCTTGCAGTGTGTTGCTATATGTCTAGATTTATGGCAGGAAAAACATGTGATACTTCTCACAGGAGGAAAGAACCTCATTTGACATCTTCTAAATTTTTTCAATTCATCCTTAGGAGCGTATGAGCCTGTTTCATTTGACTATTTCTTCATTTCATTATTTGTCACTTGAGGTTTCTATTTGTTTCTGTCCGCTTCATTACCCATCATGGTCTTGCTGCCTTCTAACTCTTTGGATATCTTTTGGGCTGCTTCATCATTTCTCTTAATTTCTGCCTTCTCTGATTTCTCCATGGATGCAATCTCGTCTTCGAGTTTCTTACACAACTTGCTCCTTTCTTCTATCAATCTTCTAGCTGCAATAATCTTAGATCATTGAGAGTTATATTTTTCTTTTACAACTTTCTTAAAAGTGACATTCTTGTTATCTTCAACCTTGGACTTACTTTTTTTTCCTTCATAGCCTATCCTGACATTTATAAGAGGAGATATTTGAGCATTTATTATTTTTTCCAACTATTCAGAGCTTTTCATTCGTGGAATATTCATAGATAATTCCCTTTGGGCCTTTTCTAATTTATTCCCGAGGAATACTAATTCTTCTTCCAACATCTCTTGCTCTTGATTTTTATCTTTTATTTGCTTTATCAGAATGTCTTTTACCTTCTTAGCTTCTTCAAGTTCTACTTTCAACTGAATGAGGTTTTCTGAACTTGGCTTTTCCTTTTCATATTTCAGGAGAATCTATTTCTTTTTTCTGCTCTTGAGTCTAAGTCTATCTATTTCCTTTAGGGAACTAATTAGCTCCCCCTCAAGATCAACCTCACCTTCTTCTTCATCTTCCAGAAGGTATCCTTCAAGCTCTTCCTTGGCCATCAAAACAAATTCGGAGGTTCCTTCTTCATTGGAGGATTCATCTAAGCTTTCAGATGCACTACTATATTGCTGAGCATAAAATGATTTTCTATTAAATATCTTACCTTTCTGCCAGTTATTTATTTTTCTTTACTCTGTCTCTTGTGGCTGCTGCTCTGCTCCCTTATGGGGACATTTTTAAGCATAGTGGCCCACTCTTCCACAATTAAAGCACTTGAATGGAATTTTACCTTTGTACTTACTTGTGCCTCTATCCAATCTTCTGACGAATTTGGCTTCTTCTTCATCAAAGCATGATCATGTACCTTCCTTTTCTTCTATGCACTTGTCTGCCTTGAAGGCTACCTCCCTCACATTTGACTTCCACTTTGGAATTCTCATCTCATAAGCCGTCAAGTTTCCAAGAAATTAGTTCATGGTCAAGGTTTCCCAGTATTTTGTTTCTTATATGGCAGAAACCTTAGCGTTAAACCTACATGGTAAATATCTCAGTATATTTTGTACCATTACACATTCCTTAATGGTTTCTCCTAGAGCTATCATGTCATTCACAACTTTCACAACCTTTAAGAAGAAACTGACTACATCTTCATCTTCATTCATTTTTAAATTTTCAAACTGAGTTCTATAAGCTTGTAGCTTGGCCATCTTCACCTTTTTATCTCCCTCATGAATATTTTCTAATTTGTCCCAGATTTCTTTGGTAGTTTGACTGTGCATTACTTTGATAAATTCTGACTCACCTATACTGTTCAGGAGAGTATTCATCTCTTTTGCATTAGCTGTGAATTCTTTTTTAGCTTCTTTCTCAGTGTTTGTATCCTTTAGTGCATATTGTTCTAACACAACAGTCCAGACTTCTACTCTAGGAGACATCGAATAGGCTTCCAATATTATTTTCCAGAAGTCATAGTTTGTGCCAGTAAACAATGGGGCTTTATTTGTTGAGCTTCCTTCTAGGCTAGCCATTTTGGGGACCTAGGACCTCCTTCTAGTTGTTAAACTGTTACTAAAGGAACTGGCTCTGATACCAATTGATGAACCCTTAGCTAAACTGAGAGGGGGGGGGGGGGGGTTGGGGGCTGAATCAGTTTAGTACATTCCTGGTCATTAATACTCTTTTCATTCAACTCATTAACTACTTAATTTTATAACCAGCTTAATACATAATGAGTCAACAAAATGAATGTGTGGACAAAAAGTAATTAATCAGATTAAAAAATCACATCAACACATAATCATCAATAACATATACACCAGATATACATGGAAACCCATAAGGGAGAAAACCACATATTATTATTGTTGTGATGAAAAGGCAAGCTCCTACTCCCTTTCACCACTGATTTTCTGTAGGCTCCAACCTACAGGAGGCTCCTACCTCAATTTCTGCAAGCTACAAATTGCATAGAAGCTCCAACTCACATATATTTTCTATAGGCTACAACATATAGGAGGATCCTGCCTCAACCAGCTCCAACTAGACATCTATCAAGCTACAAATTGAAACGGAAGCACCAACTCCCATGTATTTTCTGCAGGCTACAAACCACAGGAGGCTCCTACCTCAACCAACTCCAACTGGATATCTATCAAGCTACAACTTGAAATGGAAGCACCAACTCCCATGTATTTTCTGCAGGCTACAAACCACAGGAGGCTCCTACCTCAACTCCTGCAAGTTACAACTTGCAAGGAAGCACCAACTCCCATAAATTTTCTGTAGGATACAACCTATTGGAGGCTCCTACCTCACCCGGCTCCAACTGTAAATTTATCAAGCTACAAATTGAAAGGAGACTAGAATCCTTCTCCACTACTGCCTCTTCACCCTTAATATCTGCTTCATATCAACTCCTGATATCCACAAAATCTTTATCAACTCTCTCTTATTCTTCCACTCTCCAACCTTCTGTAGCTCTCTTACATTCTTCCGCTCACTTCCATTCTGCATATTTCTGATAATCTTTAGCTCTCTTCAATTCTGCTGCCGTCTCGCTTTTTCCCTCTATTCACATTGATGTTATATGTTTTATACAGATAACTACATCACTTTTTTCATTCTATAGGGAATATGAAGTGAGCGGGCCTGTCCCTTTTCCTTCCACCCTTTGATACCTTACACTTTAGTTCAGGTTATTACATTAGAAATAATAATTACAATGCTCACTAGAGTTTTGCCTATGCCTACGGTGTTGAATCCTTAGTTAAACTGAGAGGGGGGGGGGGGGGTGTGAATCAGTTTAACACAGACACAATCTTTTTAAATTTTTCATCAACTTATTTACAGCTTAATTTTATAACCAACTTTAATACGTGAACAATCTTAATATGTTGCAGCAAGTATTAAATTAATGAGACACCAAATTTATTATGAGAGTAGCAAACATTAAGCAGATTGGGTAGATCATATCAAGACATAGGCAACACAGATAGAGACAACATATATAAGTGGAAACCCATAAAGGGAGAAAACCACATCTTATTATTGTTGTGATGCAAAGGCAAGCTCCAACTCCCTCTCACCACTATTTTTCGACAGGCACCAACCTACAGGAGGCTCCAACCTCAGTCAGCTACAACTGACAACTATCAAGCTTCAACTTGATAGGAAAGCTCCAACTTCCTCAATTTATCAAAATAAATGTTTGTTGATTTACCTCAGATATCAACTCTATTCTGTAGCATCTCTTTCTGCTCCTCTCTTCCTTATCTTCTCAGCCTCAATTTTCCATACTCTGCATTCTCTATATTCACTCTCTCTAACCTCTATATGCATATCAAGGTGATATTACTTATACATATTTCCTGATGACTGTTTTTTTTCCTCTATGAATTCGAAATGGATAGCCATACCTCTTATTCTTCTACCTTCTCATTTATTTTCCAGCTCACTCAGAAAAATATAACTGTATGTACTAATTTTAACATTACAGTGTGATATTTGTTCTCTTCCGGAGACTTGCCAATGCATCACAAACAATATAAATCAGTTAAACCATTTACATTTAATTACAATGTGAATTACAGCTCACCCATTCAGCGTCTTAGTTCATTGTGCTTGTCTTTTCTGTGACTGTGTTTTGTCCCTTTCGGCTCTTCTAGCTCTCCTGTTCTCTGCCATGGTGTAACTGCTATGTATTTGTAACATCGATTTTTATATATAATGCAATTTCAACTCTCAGCATAATTATACAGAGTTTTAACATACAAATTGCCGCGTTATTTAACTCCGATACCTCTTGGAAATATAACAATAATGAATCATTTTAATACATAAAATTCCCTTTCAGGACCACTTTCCGAGCTTGCATTATTCTCCGATGCGATGCGATCTCCGATTCGATGCGATGCGATCACTATTTCCGATTGCGATTAATCGCAATTGCAACTTCCAGTTGCATGTTCCGATATTCCTATGCTCCGATGCTCCGATGCGATCACTCCGATCCGATGTTTCACTGTTCACTGCACTTTATTGTGCTGATGCAATTAATTGTAATCGAATACTTCCGATTGCAATTGATGCATTTGCGAAGGACCAGATGCGATCATCACAATCGCAGCTTTCAATATAGTGCTCCAATGTTCTGCTTCTTTCCGATGCGATGGCCTACTCTGATGTCGGAACTTAAGCATGCATAAATCACAGTTTATAAGCCCATCAGGTCTAAAACTTCATCGCAATCGTAATCTTTTGTTAAAATGTTCCGCTGTCAAATTTTCTCCGATGTGATTGATGAGGGTCCCACCATGTGGTACTTTGTTTGTGATAGAACCTTTGGTTCTTTAGATCTCGCGCTCAATAATATAATACATATGCTTCGTATTATACCTTTGGTCCCTTGTCCATAAAGCACTACATATATATATATATATATGTAACCTCTCGAGTTCCATAGTTTGATTAATGCTTCCACTTCGCAGTATAACCTTAGCCATGTATCATATTTATATTGTAATAGGTAACAAACTCTGACTTCGTGTAAAAAGCGCTCGGGCCCAAAACATATAACTATATGCTGACCATCATATGTAGCACTCCTTTGGTGACTTGCATATCAATTATAATATATGGACATATATAACTCCCCCATTCTATTCATTATGTATCTTATAATGAATCCATGCACTTAACATATATGTGAACTCTTTACCATCTAATTCAACCTGCATTCGGCCCATCATATATATCAACATATATTAATATAGGTAATAACCTCCACCTGTTTATTAACTTGCATAACACGGAATACACAATCATTCACATAGTACTCTGGCTCCGCAGCTCTGAATGTAGGACCCACAACCTTGGATATCTTCCCCACACTTTCACCTTTGATCGGACGGTCAATCTGCTCTCGCGCACCAATTGGGCTTTGGACCCCCATCCAACAGCTGACGCGCAATATCGCACAACTTAAACGCTCGCTGCATAATCCTCCAAAATCACGCGAAAAAAGTTGTTTTACAAAACCGCCTGAGGACACGTGTCCTTCAATGACATATATCACGTTCATTTAGGTAATGCAACTTACCACTTCAATCGACGTGCGAACCCACTGGTTTTGTGGCCCTCCAGTTTTACTGTTTATGGTTGGGGTTCCGCTTAAAATCATGGTTCCTTTCCAACAAAAGCTTTGCGCCTTCGTTATTTTCATATGCATGTAATCTATGTTCAACTTATTTCTTCAGTGTTTAATATATGAGTTTCTACATATAAAGTTATTTCTTCAGCGCTTTTTAGTATGTGAACCCTGTTTCATTAATACGTTAATTCAACGCTACCTCAAGGTTTAATACCCGACTTCATTAGGTTTTTACTGCTAAACGCTTGGTTCCATTTCCCTGTTTGTTAACGGCTCTGCCTCTGCCTTCGCTGCTCGACTGTTTCTCTGCCTTTGTATCTCTGCCACTACCTCCGCTGCTTGACTGCTTCTCTGCCTCTGTCTCTGCTGCTCGACTGTTTCTCTACCTCTGTATTCTTTGCCTCTATCTCTGCTGCTCGACTGTTTCTCTGCCTCTGTATTCTTCTCATGCTCCCTGTAAATGTTACCTGCTATCTTCTCCTTTGCTTTTGCTGCTTTCCTTTGTCTGTCTCTGCCTCTGCTACCTTCTTTGCCATCAATGACAACATTTCCAACATACAAAGACTTGCCTTTGCATCACAAACAATATAAACTAATAAGTGAATTTACATTTACAGTTACAACAATATTTCACTCAACCCTTTCAACTCTTGGCTCGCTATGGATTTGTCCTTTCTACTGCCGTCAGTGTCTTTTTTGTTTCTGCTGTTACATTCAACACAGTTCTGCATAACTTTCTTTTTGGCTGACTCAACCTAGCTGGTACGTTCAAATCAATGCCACCATATTCTCCTTTGCACGACTTTGCCTATCTTCCTTCTTTCTCTTTCCCACAATGTTCAACCTTCTGCTCCTTTACTCTGTGTCGGGTCACCTACCCAAGTCTCCTTTTGCTACGTTTAGACTTTTGTTATTAAACGACCGCACTGACCTTGCATGAGTATCGAGTCACTTTCCTGAGTCTTTCCTCTTATGTTCAACCTTTCCTTTTAACTCACTGCCACAACCATATAACACCATTCTGCACTTAGAGTCGGTTCTTACCCGAGTTTATTCTCGTTCATATTTTTCTTTATACACCCGAGTCTTTTTCCTGCGTTCATTATTTTCTTCTTAAAATAGGCGTATCCATAGAGAACCCTGGATCTGAAATATATTAATATTTACCTTTGAACGATATCATGGCTCGTCACATCTATCGCATTTCAGTGTTCTATATTTTTTACGTTATAATCCTCCTTTTCCTCCTCGAATGCGATTTCTTTACAAAAATTCCTTATTCCATATTTGAAATCCTTTGCAATTTAACTTTGAATCTACATCACATCCACCTCTTATTGCATGTCGCAAGATTTAACTCATAGAAATAACAAGTTTCCTCTTATCATATGTGATATGCAATCGCATCACATCACAAACTGCACTTCTTATTGCATCGCTAATTAAAACAATTAAATTGCGATGACTTAACATATAAATATAAGAATCACTGATAGCAATGTGCGGTATGCGAATTGGTCCCATGTCAAACTTTAAATCCTCTAGACTTTATCTTTGAAGCATATCGCATCCAATACTCTTATTGCATTTCACACTTCAACATTTTAGCATGATTCTTGAGTGCTTATTGACCTGAGCTTGCGATGTGTGATATGCGGGCCAGGTCCACATCATCTCTATGTCATCATGCCATATCACCTTTCCACATCATTGCCACATAACTGCCACGTCATTTCCACTTCATTGCCACATCATCATGTCACTACCACATCATTTTCACGTCATCACCACATCACCTCCACATCATCGCCACGTCACTGCCATGTAATCTTGCCATGTCATATCTCGCACTTCACATTTAGAAATTTCTTTGTCTTATCATGTCATCGCTTAAAACAATTAACTTGCGATAACTTAACATATAAATATATAAAAAAACGCTGATAGCGATATGTGATCGCATCACATCGCAAACTCTGCACATTATTGCAAGTTTACATCTATGTCATTAACTGTTATATCATATCGTGTGCGCTGTGCGATATGTGCAAGGACCTCTACACGACACGTGTCCACTTCAACATTTTCACAATTTAATCTGCGATGAGATCTTAACCATCCATCTCTTAACCTTTATTTCTATGATATGATTCTGACCATCCATATCAACATGCATATTAATATTTATTTGCGATTTGTGGGGTTAGGTCTTTTGTTGCGATTTCGATTTGCGGTGAAGCCTCCGAACACTGTTATGTACGGATATTTGCACAACTCAACCCTCACCTATGCACTGTTCTGAACGTATTCAATAGCCTGACTCTTGAGCTTTTCTAAACTTAAAATAGCATGACTCGACCCAAACTTATCGCCTTTGCTGCCTTTCCTCCTTGATAAAGATCCTAATGCTACTCCTTACCTTTTTACTGCTCCTCTCTACTCCTTTTCCTTAATGATAATTATGGTTTTGATCCATGCCTCTTTTCTTCTCCTCTGCCTTGCTCCTTTGCCTCTAATGATGCTCCTTTTCCTTTGTATTATGCTTCTCCACTTAACTATTGCCTTCTTTTCCTTATTTCTCCTTTATACTCTAGCTGATCTTGATCTGCTCCTTTGTTCTTAATGATAATTCTGGTGCTGCTCCTTTCTTTTCTTTTACAATCAATGAAAATATTTCCAAAGGTGATTGGGGTCCCTTATTTGATTCAAAGTTTAAATATTTTCAAGGAAATTTTCAAGCACACTTGTTAGGTCCATACAAGATAGAAAAAATCCATGGAAATGGATCAATAAATGTCAAAAATATTGATGAAGAGGATGTTATTTTTCTTGTTAGTAGGAATATATTAGAATTATATCATAAGCCCTTGACACGAGAATAATTGTTTAAAATTTGCTACAATATTCAGAGATGGAGTTGGAGAAAGGGGGGATCATTCTCCTTCCCACAAAACTGAATTTGATTTTTCTTCGAAATATATATATGTGTGTGTGTGTGTGTGTGTGCATATATACATATATCCATATAGACACACACACACACACACACACATAGATATATATATATACACGAGAACCATGGAATTTCCATAAGTATACAAGAATCCTAATTGAAAACTAGTTTCTTGCAGTTGGGATTCTCTTTTAGTTTTCCCCAAAATATTGAATTTCCTTAAATCTACATTCGCAACATGTAGTATCTTATTTTTCTCCAAAAGACAAGAATAACCAGTAGCAACAACATCAAAATATTTTTCCTTCAAATTTTTGCATTTGTCTATGAATTTGGAATCAAAGCATGATGGTCTACAACATAAATCTTATTAGTCAACCAATTCTTGCACCTTATAATATTTTCAATAGCCGTTTAATTTGTCAAAGTAAATAAATTATTTTTATAATACTATTAGCCTTATTAATCATCAAGGGAAATGATGACAAGGTTCCAACATTCATCAAAATTATATAGTAAGGTCAAAAGCTCAGATCCAATAACACATAACCAACCAAAGTAACAACTAGAATTGAGGACCTATTTTTAGATTTCTCAAAAGTAATAAAAGGTAATGTTTTTTTTAGTTTTTCTATTAAAGGAACTAAGAAATAGGATAAAAGGGAATTATTTTTAATAACCTAACCTTAAGAAAACATCAAGGAGGCATAATTCAAAAGGACTTCCTCATCCATAAATTATATCAATCATCCCCTAACCTCTTGATTTACCATATCTGATTACCACCTATCATGTCATAAATTTCAATCTTGTGCATAATAATTGCAATATTGTCTTATAATTATTCCATATTTTTCACAAAAATATGTAAATTTTCACCCAAAAAATATAGATCCATTATCTATGATAAATTTCATTAGAACACCAAATCTTACAACCATGTCTTCTTTTAGAAATTTCATAAGGTGTTTTTTCTTAGTGTTATTTAAGGCTACTGATTCTAGAAAATTAGTGAAGTAATTTTTTTCTATTATGATGTAAATATGACCAAAAATTGATACTGTATTAATTGGACGACTAACTTCTAATCCCCACTATGTGAAAGGATCACATACAAAAATAGTTTTCAGAAACATAGAAATTTTCTTTTGTTTTCCTAAGAATTTTTTACATGATATACAATTCCTTATGTAATCATAAGTGTTTATGGAAAACGTATACCAATAAAATCTAGTTGAAATAATTTTATGAGCTTTAATGACAGGAGAAAAATACCCTCGGTATATGCCTTCATGTAGTTCTCTAATAATTTCAAAGGTTTTCACCCAAGTACATGATCTTAGTAATACTCTATCAATATTTCTTCTAAATAAAACCCTGGATACCAATACATAAAAATTACATTTCATCTTGAGATCTCTTCTTTCTTTTCCTATCATCCCATTTAGAAATTTTCTTGGTCTCAGATAAAGCATAATATATTTGTAACAAACATATGTTTGTATCAAATCAGCTTGACATTCTTTATTACAAGACATGATATCCATTTCTTCAACCCCTCTAATTAGTTTACATATGCCTTGTCCTTTTATAACTTTCGGGGGCTTGATTTCAATATCATATTCTTATATTTTTACAACTAGTTGGCCCATTTCGCTTCTCATAATGTAAAAATATATCATCTAATGTATGCAATAGATTTAACTAAGGCATAATATCTTTTTCAATCAAATACTACTTTAATGCATTTTCTTGTAATTAATTACTCATAAACGAAATAGGACGCCATATTTTTTTTTCCTTCCATTGAGTGAAGACTACAACAAATTTCTTGTGTGATGCAAAGGTGTATCACATAAAATATTTTGTGAAGTCGGGGATGATAAAAATAAGAGAAGAGATTATCTCTAACTTAATATCATTGAAGCCATTTCGATTTTCTTCTTCCCATTCAAACATAACATCCTTCTTCAACAATTTGTTGATAGGATTAAAAATAGATGAATAATCTCGAAAAAACCCATCTTACAAAATTAGTATTCCCAAAAGATGATTAGTTTGATTTTTTGTAGTAGGAGTTTTCAATTCACATATTTATTTAACTCTCTCAATGTCTATATAAATCATTTTCATGGCTCAGTGTATGACCAAGCGATCTCCGCTTTGATATTGCAAATAAACACTTCTTAGGGTTGATGGATACTGTATATTGTATACATATTTCAAGACTTGTTGTAAATGACCCCAACGAGATGCCTCAATTGTATAATACATAGTCAAGTCATCTTGATAATCTACCATGTGTTTTCCTATCATTTCATTAGATGTGTAATCCATGGCTCTCTTAAAATTTTACCCAACATTTTTTAGTCCAAATGGCATTCAAGCATAAGCATAACTTCCTCATGGTGAGTGAGTGTTGTCTTATGTCTATTATCTCTTGCCACTAATATTTGTTTATATCTAGAAAATCCATTTGACAACAACATTATGGCTTCTCTAGTAACTTGTTTCAATATCCTTTCCATGTTTAGAAGGGGGTAATTATCATTAAGGGATGCTTTGTTAATATCACAAAAATCAATAAACAACCTTATTTCTCCACTTTTCTTTCTATCAAGGACAAATTTCCAATCCATTTAAAATTCTTTGTAGGAAAAATAATTCGACCTTATCGGACTTCTTTTCAATTTCCAATTTAATCAAGAGTTTTTAGTTCATATTAGTTATCTATCTATTTTTTTGACTGCATTAGCCCCTTCTCTTAATGGAATGACATGCTGGATCATCCTTTTATCATACTCCAAAACTTGATATGTCCGTGCAAATACATTATAATTTCTTAAACAAAGTGAATTACTAATCAACTTCATACTAATTACAAGTTGTCCCAATATTTAATCATTTATGTGCGTCAAGGGTTCTAATATTTATCTTTCTAAATTATTGTATTTTCGTACTTAATGATTCTTCTAATAATTGGAGCATCAAAATATGATAATTATAATTAAACATTGATACCAACGACATTGATATCATTGCTTTTTCTAACATCTCTTCATGCTCTTCATCATCTCGAACATGAAATTCAATAATATGTTCTTCATTATTAAAAAAAAATGCCAGTTTTCATGATGACTAGAATAGATGGGTGAAATAAATCTTCGACGTAATATGAATTACTAGTTTGCTCTGAATACGACGGAGAAGCTATCAAGGCTAAATAATAAGCATTTTTTATTTTTTTCTCATGTGTTGAAAAATATTTTATAGGAATCAAAATTTTGTAATAGTCCAAATTCTATTAACATCATATTTTAATCTATTCTTCTTTATATTATACTTATTGCTGATACGTTTGAAAATTAGCTAGAAATATCCAAAAAAAAAAAAACCATTTTTTAATTCATTTATGTTTATCCATAAGAAACTCTTGAACTACTTAATGGAGGTGGCTTCGTTATTTGTAAATGGAGGTGGCATAAAAAGGCATATGGAAACCATTTTTCATTTGAGCTTTGGAATACTTTACCAACTCTTAATCCCATGTTCAATGAAGCATTCTTGAAGAATATTGTCTGTTTTCCCTGAAATAAATTTCTGCCACAACTATTTACAATATTTACATAATTTAATATGACACAGTTTATTTCCCCCACAACTATTTACAATATTTAGCACAATTTACAGCCATTGTCAATATGCCAAATTGCTCCATCATTCTCTACTAGACTAGACTACTAAATTCTCTTTGTACTCTTATCCTACAATCATCTTTACCAAGAAGCATCATGCAAATTCCATCATTCATTGTGTATCCTACTTACTCCACTCTCATCCCAAGACAAATCCATGCGCAACAGGTGGATCCACCAATACCATGATAATGATAGTGGTAACGTTTAGTGCCAAGCTTATAGAAGCATATAAATCTTTAATTTCACCACAAGATGGTACCCTTCTTAAATTTATCGCACAAATACTTTCACCGGTCTCGTAATATTTCAGTGCAATCTAAACCTTTTGATTTCATGATATAAAGTGACATGATGTTATTTATTGCACCACTATCCATCATGCAAGTATGCAATATGAACTCTAGAGTTTCCAATGAGATGTAAAATGTAATTACTTTACCATGATGGTGGTGGAAAGGAGGGGTAAGAATATTTTGTTAATGTGATATAATAGCTTCTTTTACCCTTGTATTAGATACATCTTCATTTCCCAGAGCTTTCAAAAGGTTTTCTCTCTGCCTAGGAATTTCAATCACATCCAAAAATGATAGAGGGCTATGGAGTTTATGCAAGTCATTCAAGATGGTATTTAAGACATTTTAGTTGGATTGAATAGATTGTTGGTCTTGATTTGAACTGGTCGATTAGAAGAAATTTCATTCCAAAAAAATAATAATAAAATAATAATAAAAAAAGAGTTTATCATCGAATCTCATTACCTTACCTCAGAATCAAAATAAAATTTATTAAATTGTCCTTCTTCCTTGGGACCATGCCGGGACCTTCGTATTGTTTACTCAACTCCAGAGTCCACTATCGATAAGATTCGAGCCCATGAAATCTTTCTAAACTCAATAATGAGACTCATTCATCGCATTATGATACCTTACCTTGAGACAATTAATGATGAATCATCTTATGAACATTTAGTATGACGTCACATTTCGGCTAAACAGTAAACTGTCCGACTAGATTCTATTCCGACCAATGGTAAAACGACTCATTTCCAGAAAAAAAACTAAGTGAGATGATGAAATATTTCAAAAATAAGTGTAAGTGAAACTGAAAAGACCAGAAAGAAAGGGTGATGTGATTGGATATTGAAATTATGATGAAAACTGACGTTGATTGGAATTTTTGTACGGTTTCCAACGAAAAAAAGAAAGTGGTCATTATAATGAAATATTTCAAAATAAGTATAATATGCTGCTTTTCTATTTAGTATTTTATGGAAATATATTATTTCATAATTTTAAATTTTATATCTATATCTATATATATAGTTATTATTTAAAATTAAAAAAATAAATATTAAATGGAAAAGCCTCACAATATACTTATTCTAAGATATTTCCTTGTGATAACAACCTTTTTTTTCTTCTTGAACCATACAAAATCCAAATCCACCTCATAATTCCAATATCCAATCACATCACTTTTCATTCCAGTTTTCTCTAACTTCATAATTTTAATTTTTTAATATTAATAATTTTTTTTGAAAAATAGAAATTAATATTTTAAAATTATTTATTTTATTTAAAATTTTAATATTAAAAATTAATATATTTTAAATTTTAAATTTTATGTAATAGTGTAATTTTATTATTTAATTTATATTATTATTTTAAAATTGATTTGATTAATTTACAAGTTTTTAATCTCAATTCAAATTTCCTCCCTAATTTGGTAAATGGTTTATTTATTATATATATATATATATATATATATATGTATATATATATTTTAAAATTATTATTTTAAAAATAAAATCAAATTAGAAAGTATTGCAACTGAATTTAAAAAATTTCATGTAAAATTTGTGAATGATGCTAGCTTTGAGTTATTGCAAATTTTTAACTATAAGTAATTGCTAAATTTATTATAGTAAAATTTTAGTAATATGTATTTTTATTATGTTTAGTAGATAAAAATGCATGTATGGAAGTAAGATATAGTGGTAAGTGTAATTGTTAGGTTTTTTGTGATTTTTTTATTTATTTTTAAATTAATTTTTTTCTAACAAATATGTTGAAAACCACATAAAAATTCTCAACATTTTCAACAGCTAATCAAAAATGAAAAATAAAATTATTTCAAAAAATGTTAAAAAATAATTTTTTAATTTTAAAAAAATGTTTGAATATGAATTTCTGAATTTTTTTTAATTTTTGAGGGATTTTGTCTTTAATAGAAGTCAAAGATATTTTTACCAAAAAATAAAAGACAATATAACATTTCCTTAGGCATGTATATTAAGTAAAAAAAGAATTAAAAAACTAGAAACTAAGAGTGATTTGATCTTGATGTTGTAATTATGATGGATAATTTACTTATGGGCACGAGGGTCTTTTGGTGTTTTTAAATAGATTTATAATGTTTTTTTCAACCGCTCATAGTTCGATCAATTTTTATAATGCAGATTTGAGTTGTACGAATCAAATAATAATATTTAAGAATCAAATTGTTGATTGGATACATTATTCATTATTTCATTTAGGACATGTTGTCGCTACTACAGCCCCTCCAAAATTTCATTCAAATTTTGGAGCCTACTTTATCATCATGTCAAGTCGCCTCAGTTATCCAGTGTCATTTCAAGTCATCCTATATGTTTCAAGTTTTCTTGAGTGTTATCAAGTGTTGTCGCATTAAGTAGAACATCTTTGGGGTATTTCGTGGTTGCAACATCTTTTTTGTTATAAAACAACAGTTTTTTGGTCGTAGTTGTGCACACTTCACCTGTTGTACTTGGGGAACGCATGCAAAGTGGAATTTGGATGTATATTTATCAATTTTCAAGCTTGATTAAGTTTTCTCGATGAGTTTTTATGTGTCGCACATTGTTTTATGTTTAAAACTCATCATGTTAAGTCCTTTTCCTATTTTCGAGACTTATACAAATTTTGGCTTCAAAGCGAACCCACTAAGGCCAAGTGCAGATGAGCGCACTATGAACCCTTCGATGAGAATCCTTCATTGTTCAGAAGTGGATGATGCACCCTCCAAGAGCACAAAGCGCACTCCCTAAACCCTTTCCCCTTCCTTGTTCCGAACTGCACCCTTTAAGAAACCAAGTCTTCCTTTGATCCAACTCCTTCGATTCAAAGAATTGTGCCCTTCTTGAGAGCAAGAGCGCACACTGAAGGCCTTAATATCAACCCTTCAACATTCCACAGTGTGCCATGTAAGCCACTGACCTTTTGTGTGCATGAGCACACTCCGAAGGCACGAATATTTAGCCCTCAACCTTCAAATATGCATCATGCTCCCTCCTTTGCCTCTTGAATGCCCCCTAAAGGCCTGAAGCCTTCCTCCTTCAACCTTGAAGAGTGCATCATGTGCCCTCCCTCTCTCCCATTAACACAGGAAGCACTTGGGAAGCCCAAACAATTCCCCTTCATCCTTCATACTTGTGCCATGCGTCGTGCCTTGATTATATTTTCCTTTTGAGTGCATGAGCACATGTCGAAGCCTTGAAGCCTCTCCCCTTCATCCCTTAGCCTTTTGAAGTGTGCCTTCATGCCTAGAAGCTATCCTTTCTCTTTCCAAAGTGCACTGAAAAGGCATCAATGAAAAATATGCATAAAACATGTTATATTAGGGAATTTTCAAGCTAATGGTTGCTTGTCATGAGTGACTGCGGCTAGAGGAATGTCAAGAAAAACATGGAAAGCACACATGAGGAAGATCAGGCAAAGAAGAAAGCAGAGGAAACATTGCAGAATAAAGAACACTTTGAAAGATTCATGATTGAAGCACCCTCAATACTCCAAGATCAAAGACCCTTTAGAGGGTGAGGGCATCAATGATAAGAATTTGCACGAAGAACGAAGACACAAGTGGAATCCATGTCACCACCGAAGAAATTCCATGTCATTAGTCACTATGAGTCCTAGTTATCAAGGATAGTGACATGTCATGTACTCATCAGTGATGATGTGGAAGTCGTGATGTAATGTTCTAATCATTATAGAGACAAATAAGTTGAAGTTCAAGAGTCACGTATGGAAAAAAGAGTCATGGAAGTCCAAAAGACACACAATACCAAAAGTCATATGTAATTCCAAAAGACATTTGTAAGTCAAAAGGTTGTAGAAGTCCAAAGGTCATAGGATTTGGAAATTCAAGAGTCATGGGGATGTGAAAGGTCATCTCTTAAGTTATAAAAGGCTCATCATTTCTCATGTAAATAATTTTAACCTTGGATTCTCCCAAAAGTTATTAGAGAGTCAGAGTTAGTACTTTTGGGGAGAAATTTATAGCTCTAACACTCCACTGTTGGAGCTAGTGATGTTCATTGTATTTATGTATCTTGGGAATTTTGTTTAATATCGAAGTTTTTCAAGCTAGAAAATTTTCACACATGGATTGTGAATTTTTCTATGACTATTCTTTGAATATTTATTTTTCATTTTTTCTTTCACCTGTATAGGAGTAATTGAATTATTTTGATGACTTCGTTTCTCAGCTTATTGGAAATGTGTTGTAATTTTTATAATCATCGTCTCATCCATCTGAACTATTATTCTCAATGTTAGATGAATCTTTCGTATTCATGTGTGTCTCCATTAGGCTAGTACTATTACTTCTCTCTTAAAGTTTCACTTTATTCACCCCCCTGTAGTAACAGAACCTTGATTCATGTATAATTGAACATTCACAAGGCACACTCACTTGCTCATTCAAAAGAATGTGTATGCTTGTCTCTCGTGCTAACAAATAAATCTAATGCATATCCTTAAGTAAATGGAAGTTGGGTCATTTTCTGGATGGGATTCCCACAATTAACGGTGTCAGGTCTAATTTGGGCCTCATATCGGGGGTATCCTCTGTATGTTGGTAGTGTCCAACACCGCCAAAATTCTAGCACTAGAATGAGGGAAAATAGTTTTTTATGTCTAGTAACTCCACACACCCTAACCATTAATATACTGGACAAGCTAGCAATATTCCAAGCACCATTCAAACTCCTATTCTTGAAGTACAAGGGTCTTATTAGTGTGACCCATAGTTGACATACGAGGTTACCTACGAAAAAGTCTCGTTACTTCGACATATAACTTGTCAATTCATTAAGGCTATCGGTTTAATTCCATTTCAAAAAGTCTCCCAAATTTCTAGAAGAAGAAAGAAATGACACGTACCATATATTTTTTTCTACAGTATAAGATTTAGTTTTTTCCACTCTTGAAGAGTTATCAGATTCCTTAGAAGATACAGTGCAACAAGATCCACTTCTACTGTTTAACGAACCGTACGAGGAAGACACTATTATTTCTGAAGACATTTTTTACGGTTTAAACAGTGAAGGAGAGGACTCCTTGGATTTTAAAAAGGAGTAGGTACCAAGAGAGGAGGAGATGGTAGACCTCACTCTTTCAGCCAATCTCCATAATATTCCTAGACATCTGAAAAAGTTATAAAAGTTCGATCCAGACAAGAAAAAAAAGGCATAATATCACATTGATGGTTTCTACATGCATGTATGGATGTTGGAAATAAGGTATGATGAAGTTTCTTATTGAATTTCCCCTTATACATTAGAAGGTAGAGTACTAACATGGTACCAAAATCTTCCTGTCAATTCAGTCCATAGTTGGAAGGAGTTTAAGAATTTATTTCTAGAGAAATTTGTTGATGACAAGACTCCCTCCTTTTTATTGAAAGAGCTCAGAAATAGTAAGATGGGGGAAAACAAGAAATTGAACGACTTCAATCAAAACTTCAATTGTGTATTGAAAATTACCCCCCCAGGAACATAATCACATGATTTGATTACTATTGATTATTAAACAACTACCTTTCCACTAACATTTTATCATTCATTAAAAGAGTTTCAAATGAAACATTGGCACACAAATTTGCAGAATAAATTTTCGTCGAGACGGACTTGCACGTTATTGGATTTATTACTGATGGTGATAAATTAAAAAACCTCAATGAAACTAGTAGGAGTCTCAACCTTCTTCAAGCGAGGCTAGAGATAAGGAACTATCAGGTATTGAAAGCTTGACCTGAACAATGAAATAACTTACTAATGAAATTTTAGAACTAAAGAGAAGGTCAAGTGATACTTCTACTAGCAGCAAGTCTCCCAACTCTTTCTCCTTTATAATGAACAACTAGCTCACCAAGTCTACCCGGAGTTCGAATGTTGTGCTGAATATAGAAAGTATAGTTATAGAAAACTATTGTTCTTTCCATAAGGAATATCATTCAGAAAAGACATTCCCATAGTGGAACCAGAACATGAAAACTTTGGCCACACACATTGTGGATTCCTTATCGGAATATGAGAAGACAGAAAAAATAGAAGAAACGATAGAATTGCAGTGGTTGAAGAAAGTATTGGTATTGGGCATGCATTGAATGCTTTTGATTATATCTATAATGCTGAAAATAATAATGTTGAAGTACCACCACCAAGTGAGGCCCCACCTCATAATAAAAATGGTCAATATAGTTTGAGGAGAAAAGGACCCATTTTTGAAGAGGAAGTGACAAGACAAAAATTAAAGGAGAAATTTTTAATAAGGATCTCACCATCGATCAACCTTGCTCATAATGCATAGAATAAGCCTAGAAATACCACCACTTCCAACAATTCTTCCTCCAACAATAAAAGTAATCCCATGACTCTGGAAATGTCAAATATATATACTCCTCTAGACACTTAAGCATGACCTTGTATAAGCGAAACCATTGATTATAACATTTTTAAAGATTTAAAAAGTACCCGCACCAATATTTCCATCTCTAAGTTCGAAAAGATAGAAAGCCAACGTGAACTACTTCTCCAAACCTTTCCAGAACCTTTTCCAAGTGAAAAAATCTTCTGTTTCTCAAGATCTGTTTGTTAAGTCTTTTGATTCCCTTAATTCTGTAGATAATAGTATGACACCATAAGTTAACACTCTTTTCCCTCCATTGTTTTTAACATTTGAAATTTTTAATTACAATGTACATAATTGTTTAGTCGATTCTAGTGAATTTGTAAATGTAATGCCATTATCTGTTGCCAATAAAATAAATTCTAAATTGTACAAGAATGATGCAAAAATTATATATCTGGAAAGATCTCTCATCCAAGATATTGGTGAACTCATAAATGTTCTTATCGGATTATCATCGATCAATGAGTTCGCAAATTTAGAAATATCATAATTTTGGAAATCCTTGAAGCCTATAGAATACTCCTCAGGAAATATTGTTCTAGAAAATTATAGGGGTATTTTGCTATAGACTATCCACATTTATGGCTTCCATACAGGGGCAGGAATAACTAGATTCGAGTGGAAAGTGAGCCATATATGAAACACACTGTGATACCACTTGAGGCCAACAGTGAGACTATTTCTTTTTCCGATATGATTTTTGTAAATTTTTTCCTTGAAGCCTACCTAGGGTGTTATCAAGTGCAATCGCCACTCATTCCACCAGATACACAATTGGAGATCCTTCCTTGTTCTCCATCTAGTGCAAATAAATCCTACAATATAGATGTACACAGTAATAGTAATAATAGTATATGAAGTAGTATAGTAGTTGATAATTTGGACGTTATATTTTGATGTTTCAAAGACATGGGATTTCTCTTGATCTCGTTGCATACTTATAAACCCATGTAATAAGAAGCATATCCTTTCATGTTGTCTGGAGTTGGAGTGTACCAATAATATTTTCGAATATGAAGCACTCATACTTGGATTCCATTGATCTGAAGGTAGAAATTATCAAGGTAATTGGTGACTCAGAGGTGTTCGCTCGTTAGGTATGAGATACGATCCATTGCGTTTCATCGAATCTAAAAAACTATGAGCAGGAGGTATGGAATTTGATTAATCATTTTAAATATTTTAATATCATTTTTGTTCCTAGGATTAGAAATTCCACAACATATGCATTAACAAATGAATTTGTTAGGATGTCACCATTGAAAATTGGTTTTTCTATTGAAATTATATACAAACCATCTATGCTTGACAATGTCACTAATTTCCTTGTTTTCAATGACAACCAATAAATACTTCAATTTATGGCTAGTGCAAATGTATTCAAATATGTTTCGATAGAAGAGGATGAACACAATGAGGCTTTGTAGAGGGAATCTGGTGCAACGAAAGGAAACAATATGCCCAAAGGTGTGGTGTCCCTAGAGAAGTTAGATGACCTAAATAACTGATTTAGAGGACCAACCAATACAAAGACTCAAAGTTCAAATTTATCATTTGAACAAATCAATCTAGGAACTCAAGAGGATCTGAAGTATGTAAACCTCAGTACATGTTATTTTTCATAGGAATGACACACGTTTATCCGCTTATTCAAATAATGTGGTGATGTGTTTGCATGGACATACAACGACTTAAATACATATGATACTCGTATTATCCAGCATGCAAGTCCAATAAAAGAAGGGGTAAATATTTTCCAACCGAAACTAAGAAAATTCCATCCAACACTAGAACTCGTTATACAAAAGGAATTGAGTAAGCTGTTGGATGCTTAGATTATTTTTAAAGTTGGGAACTCCACTTGGGTTTCAAATTTGGTTGCAGTTAGAAAGAAATCTGGTGAAACAATGTTATGTGTATAATTCCAAAACCTCAACCAGGAATCTGGTAAAAAAAATTATCCAGTGCTATCCATGGAACAGATCCTCTAGACAATATCTGGGTTTGAAATGTTCTCGCTACTAGATGGTTTCTTTGGTTACAATCGAGTGCTAGCAGCTGAACCTGATCAATTCAAAACTACCTTCAGGACCAAATGGGGAACATTTTCTTTCAAGATGACGCCATTTGGACTTATCAACATCGGTGCTACTTTTCAAAGAGAGATGGACATCAGTTTCTATGTAATTATTGGTTAGAGTGTGGTTTCTTATTTGGATGAAATTACTGTGTTTTCGAAGAGAATATCAGATCATGTATGTCATCTGGAACAAATATTTGAGCAGTGTTGAAAGTATGGGGTTTCTCCCAATCCCAACAAAAGTGTCTTTGGTGTGTATGAAGGGACTCTCTTAGGGCACATAATTGAAAAAATAATAATTAAAATTGATACCAAGAGGGTAAAATCCATTATATGAATCCTGTTTCTAGTGAATAAGAAGGTTGTGTAGTCTTTCTTAGGAAATATCAATTTCTTGAGAAAATTAATCTCTAATTACACTAAGATAGTTAAGCCTCTACAGGAGATAATTAATAAATATGAAACTTAAAAATGTGATAAATGGGAAAATGATGCTTTCATTCAAATCAAGCAGGATATTTTTTATGCACCTAGGTTATTCATTCCAGACTATGGAAAATATTTACTGATTTATGCTTTCGCTTCGTATTTGTTAGTTACTATCATATTGACTCAAAAGGATACTAAAGGAAATGAGTGGCATATTTCTTTTATGAGTGCCAGTCTACATGCGACAGAGTTAAATTACCCTGCCATCGAAAAGCAAGCATATGCACTATACAAGGAAGTTAAGTATTCTAGGCCCTATCTTTTAAAATCTCATACAATCATATTTGTACCTCATCCAATGATAAGAACATTATTCGTGGAGCAAAAGCTGGGTGATAATAGGGCTAATTGGATGAAATTATTATAAGAATATGATCTGGAATTAAAATGAGAACTCATACCATAAAGGGTCATGGTCTCTACAATCTAGCAACCGAATCTAGAGATGACCCCGAGCAAGATATTTCAAGTTGCGAGTAGGATATAGAGATGTATAATATTGAACATGTTCCTAATTCTACATTTAAAATTTCATGGTATGCTGACATACTAAATTTATAGAGCATGGCACCTCTCTCATGCACTTATAGAATAAGAAATAGAGGGAAATTTGTTTAAAAAATCTATCTTATGAACTATTTCATGGAATGCTTTTCATAAAGTACCACAATGGTGTCCTGCTAAGATGCCTTGAGCCGCAAGATATAGAGAAGTTACTTAGAGACTTGCACAATGGAACACAATTTAACACCCGTGTTATCCATGATAACCATTAGGTTTGTCTTGAGTTAATTAGGTAAGCTACTTAAGGTTTAATATGTTTTTTAAATTTTTGATTTTCAAAAATTTCACATGTATGAAGGTCCCTTAGTGATTTAGAAAGGTCATCATTAGTGTTTATAGGAGTCATTGTCAAAGATAAATCCAAAATTTTGGTTTTCATGAGATGATCTCATCATTATGGTGAATTTGAAACTTTTACACACTTTCGAGACAACTTTAGTTTAAACAGGTCAGAATTTTCTACGGAAGTTCCTGACACTTTCTTAGCAAATTCACCCTCCTGAACATAGGATTTTCTACGAAATTTTGTTTTATACTAAAGGTAGGGAAAAGCATACAAAGGGCCAAAAATGGTTTGGTCAGAGGTTGTCAGAGCATATTGGCTCATGATTTCTCCCTTTTGTCATTTTCCATCATTTGTGAAATGAATGTTGCTTGGTCATCATATTCCCTTTTCATGTTTTCATTTTTATTTCTCGTCTCAAATACACTTTCATCTCATCCTTGTGAGCTGCTTTGTTGTCTTAGTATTTTTATGTTAGTCTTGGATTCTATATTGATGTCTCAAGGTAGATTATATTAGTGTCAAAGGTCATTGTGATGTCGCTAAAAAGTTTTTGCAGGTGTCAAGGAAGGGGTTGATAAATACATCTTGGAGCCATGGCATCAAAAAATAAGCATTTTAAAGGAGTATGTGGTGTTAGGTATGATCCCATGGACATGAGGCTAATAAAAGAAGGCCCCACCTTCTTCCAAGAATTTTCTAGTGTGGGATGCCTCTGATTCTGTCAAAAATTGCATGGATAGCATGGACAAGTGTCAAAGGAATTTGCCATCAATTTTAAAAGCACAGGGTCAAAAGTGGGTATGTTAAATTTTGTTGTGTCTCCTAACACAATTGCGCAAGTCACTGAGATCCCAAGATGAGGAGAGTCATAGTTCAAAGGTAAAGAAGTTTAAATTGTATAATTGGGATGAATTCTTGAAGGAAGAACATAAGGGAATTGATATGGCTTCAAGCATCCCTAGAACATGCCGTTAGGAGTATTTTTCCAAGTTTTTGATGGTGATTCATAAATATTTCACCCGTGATGGTAGATTCCATATGGTATATAAATACCACTTCAATAGTTCAAATTATTGCTACACTTTAGAGGTAAGAAACCCTTGGATATGCCTCTCTATTTTCTTAGGAGTTTGGGTAAAATGGAAAATAAGGTTCAGGAAGAACCTAAAACCAGTGATACCTCAACCTTTCATCATGTTGTTATCAAGTTGTTGGTAGTTGAATAATTAAATAAATTGAAAATATATTGGCCTAGATTTATGTTTTTAAGTGGATATGAAGTTGATGATGTCACTCCTAGGAAGACACCAAGATCCAAATCCATTATTCTAGGGAAAGGCAAGAAATATGAAGAAGAACCTGTAGTTGACCATGAGGTAGAGATGTAGCCTATAGAGCTAGAGGTTGAACAAGTTCATAAGACTGTGGTGCCAGAGAAGACTTCTACAAGCAGTCAAATAAAAACATATACAAAGACACAGAAAAGGGTTACTATAAGTAAAACTGAGGTAGGAGGCAAGTTAGCAGATATCTTGGAGGCAATTTAAATTGAAGAAAGCCCTATTGTATAGCCTGTTGAAATCAAGGATATAGAGACTCAAAAGAAAAATAAAAGAGCCAAGAAGTTAGACTTTGCTCAAGATGATTAATGTTTTATCTTAAATCCTAGAAAACCATTCACAAGATCACAACAGTCAAAGGGAAAGATGCCTGAGCAACCATTAATGGAGAAGCTTCCATCAGAAAGGGAGATACCAAAATTAACTCCAGCCCAAGTAGAACCTGTGAAAAAGAGGAAAGTTAAAGAACATGTTCAAGAGAAAGGCGAAGTGGATATGTTGCAGGAACAACTAATATATGCTCGAAATGAGGTAATAGAATCAAAATTTCTTTTTGAGGAATTAAAGAAAGACATTTCTACGAAAATGGATTATTACAATGAAGTGGCAGATAGCTCATGAAAGGTGTTAAAGAGGATGTTTCTTCTACATAGGATGATGAAGAATCTATGCAAAATAAATAGGTGTCTCCAGGAAGAGAGGAGAAGGTTGCAGGATCAAGACAAAGACCTATAAGGACAAATGGAGATGATACAAGATGAACTTTTGAAGAGGGGCCTAAAATTCATTACTGTTACTGATGCTGCTCCATAAATATGGTAAGCTGACACATTTTTCACTATATTATGGCTTATGATATTATACAGGCATGTATAGGCTTCTATAAATGTTTTGGAGGTGATAGAAGGAAGAAAGTGCAAAATCTCAGGAAACTAGGTACTTTCGTAGCAACTCCCAAGCTTAAAGACATAAATTTGCTATGAAAGTGTTGTAGCTTTTCATGAAGGTAAACATCTACCAAAATTTCATAAACAAGAATACTCAAGAAATTTGTTTGATTCATTAACCTCAAGGAAGACCCTAGAATAGTCAGAAAAGTTAAAGATTATTGAAAGGGTTTATTTTTGCATTTTCTATGGAAGTTCGCTACCAAAGTGCCTGTACTCTATTTTTTTCCAGCGTAGGAGTTTTTAATGTTTTGAGGTAGTCAATACAGTGAATAAGGGGATAAATCACAAGAAAAGAGCATGGATATTATTATGTCACTTTTTCAAAAGGAAAACTCAGCAGTCAACCTCCATGTGGCTAACAGCTCATTAATACAACTTGCTATCACTCTGAAATTTCCAAAGGTTGTACTAAGTGTTTAAAAGAAATATCAGAGGTAACTACTATCCATTTTTGGAACTTGGGATGTAGCCTTCCTAAATTCAAAGAGGGCTCTCTGTTAATGATTTAAATTTGTTTGTTTAATTGATTTTAGGCTAGTTATGTATGCTTGGTTGTATTAGTTTTCTTACTGGTTTTGGTTGGTTGGTGGAATTAATTATTTAGATGAATAGGTAATTATAAAATTTCCATTGGGCTATGGAGTCAATGTGCTTTGAAATAGAACTGAATCAAATCGTAAGGAAAGTGTTACAGGGCAAGATAGGTGAGAAATATCAGATCTTAAGGCTGGATGGTGAAGTGAATTTTCAATCAGGATCAAGGAGAAATTAAGAATTATCTAAACCGGATATCAGAAGAAAACATATAAATGCATAACAGTTAAAAGAAGAGCGTAATTTAAACAAATTCTGTAGAAAAAATCCTGTTATAACATTTAAATTCATAACACATATAAGTTTATGGAATACTTAAAGAAAGAACATTAATAATTGAAACTTGTAATTCACACAGATGGCTCATCACATGAATCCTGTAAAGAAGTTTATTTATTACTAGTCCAGTATGCCATCTGGAAATTGGTATAATAACCCTTTTGCAAGAAGATTATTCAGCTAACAAAATGTTCAGAAGTCCACACTTGACTGACCCTTGATTCATCTGAAGATCTGAGCTAAATATTCCTAAAAACCACCTCCACTCATTCATAGGGGTAGAATTCATGAGATGAGGGAGATATCACATAAAAATATGAACTGATAGCTAGAGTGTAGGATGAGAAAAGTGCCTCATTCCTATCTCTAATGAAATGATTCATTACACTTTAACTGAGTGACTTAACTAATGTATTTACCCTAGATAAAAGTAAAAACATAATATTTACATTAATATTGACCATTTACATAAGTAATTTCTCATTTCCCAAGATAAAAAGTCTAATTGGATTGAAACTCAAAAAATTGTTGACGACTGTATAAAATGCAATTTCCTTGTCAAACGCACAGCGTCCAGGAAGAAAAATTAACCTTTGTTAATGGTTGATTTTGAGTACCTTCCCGGTGTCCGAATCAACTCCATAATATCTCATTGGAAATCCATTTGAGTCTATTTTCAAAAACTACCTCCATTTTTCAAAATTGTTCTCATTTTCCCTGTCAAAAACTTGTTTTCCCAAGAGTGGTAAATGTGTAGCGACCAGGGAGATTTAGAGGCAGAAACATGAAATTTTGATGGTTTTTAGCATTTTTGATGGACCAATTCTCCTACAAAAACTCTGAAACTAGTTAAGGTTGATTTCCTCATCAATATGAACCTACTGGTGGTGGTTATTTTTCATTTGGAGGCCCCAAAAAAGAGTGTATCATCCAGGTCGCTACGCCTTTGGAAAATTTTCTATGTGCAAAAATACTTAAAAACACAAAAATGAACAAAAGTGCAAAGTATGCCTAAACTTGTCAAAATTGTGAGGGTAATTTCTCATCAAGTGCTTGAGGCATGGAGTGACACCTTAGCAAGTATATCTAATTTCTCTTTTTCTTCTTGCTTGGTCAAAGCTTGAATTTTTGCATGGGTTCTTTTGAGATTGGCCCTTGCAATTTTGTTCCTCATGGCATAATGTTTTTCCATATTTCTCTGAATGTCATTGTCCTTGTTGGCCTTCTCTAGCAACTTCTCCAAATGAATATTGGCTCTATCAAGCCATTGTTCCCTGTCCTTGCTGATTTCTAGGGAAATATTTTCAATTAGTGTGAGTTGGGCTGCTAGTTTAACTTCCCTTTGTTTCTCTAGGGCTAGAGCTCTTTTTAGCCTAGTCCTTGGTCTCTATCTTGGGGGTTGATCCTCCTCATCATCAGGTTCACCAAACCTTTCCAATGTTTCCTCAAGCAAGGATTTATATTTTTCTGTCTCTCTTTGTGCTTTAATACACTTAATCTCATTGATGACCTGTTTGGTCTTCAGCTGCTGGTTTTATTGCTCAAGGAAGTCAATCACATACTTTTATTTCTCAATATTAGTCTCAATTTCACTAATCTTTGCCTCGCTTTAGTTACTGCATTGGTGATTTTTTCTTCATCTTCCTCACTTAGTTCAATCAACTGAAACTCTTGCTCTGTTTCATGTTTTCCCTCCTCATCATCAATTTTTGGCTCTATTACCCTTTCCTTACCTTTATTTACCTATTGTGTTGATGAATAAGGCATGGCCCCTTTCACTCCACGTGAAGCAAACACATGCCTATAGCCTCTTTGGTAAGTTTTGGGAAATGGCTCAACTTCAACCAAAGTAGCCCATGTTGCCTCAATATCTTCCTCACTGCTTTATGATTCTGAATCATGATTTGATGGTGTTGTAGGGTTATATAAAGGTGAAGAAGAAGGCTCAATATGAGGTGAATGAGGTGAATGACTCTGACTTGGTAATGATGTATGGACAACAGGCTGAGATGAAGGGATAGATGCAGGAGGATGAGATGTTGAAGGGGAATTCTGGCCATGCTGACTAGGTGGGGTGGTAAAAATATCATTTGATATGAAGGTGCCCCATGGAATGTTCATATGATCAAGCTGATGCATGACTATTATTTTGATGAGGGAGTGGTGAAAAAGACTCTGCATTTGATAAAACATAATCTCTCTTTTCGGCAATATATGCCATTTTGTCAATGCAGTGGGAGAGATAATAGGGTATGTGAAGCATTCTAACTCTAATGAAGTGCATGAGGAGCTGGATATGATAAGAATAGAGTCTAGAAAACCTCCCCTTACAGGTGAAGTATTTCATAATGATTTTCATCATGGGGACATATCTGTTAAGGAGATGAGAGAAAGGAAAATTTGTATTTTTGTCATCCTTGTATCTTGGTTTAAGATATGGGTCATAGGAGCAATGATCGAGGTTTCCTTGTTTAACTACATTTGGAATACCTATAGAAGCTGCAACGATATTAGTGTACATAGTGAAATTAACCCCAACAAGAGTGACCTGTCTATCATGAAGATTGGAAATGAACAATATTATCAACATATGATGATACTGGATCTTCTACACTTTCTCACAAAATTAAAAACAACCCACATGCTTGAAACATGACACAGTGAGGGGAGATGTCATAATCTCTCTAGTGGTTACTTGTTCAAGTCTAATGACTTTCCCTTCCTTTTTATATGGCTTTTTCTTTGGTCTCTGTTCCTCACTAGTACCTTTGTTCTCCTCTTCAGCCATATTTGAAGTAGAAACCGTAGGGTGATGAAATGAAATGGAGGGAATGAGAATGTAAGGGAACCTAGGTTAGTGAAAACCCTGAGATTTAGGGACATTAGGAATGGTATTGCCTTTAGGGAATGTGGATATGGACAAATATATTATGGGAATGGGAAAGGAGATATATAACAGTTTAGAGATTAGGTTTCAAATGAGAACTAGGGTTTCTTCCTTAGGAAATGCTTCAAATGATTATAAAAAAAAATATATCAATGAGATGATGCTAAGGTTTACTCACTAATTAATGGAGCTTTGAAGAAAACCCATGCAGAGATATAACATTTGCTGATGAAGTAGGAGGTTGTAAGATGGTTTTTTCTCTTCCTGAACAAACGCACAACATCTAGAGAAAACACGCAGCGACCACGACAAGTGCGTAATGACTACTTCCAAACACACAGCGTCCAGGTGAAATGGTCTGAGAAATTTGGGCAAAAGCATAGCGACTTCCCTCAAATGTGCAACGACCATCTCAAACGCGCAACGACCCGAGACATTTGCTTGTTTGCTCACTGAAAATGAAAAATTTCTCCTTTGTTGAGGATTGTTGAAGGTTGAATGAAACAAATAGGCTTTTCTTTGAGGTTTTGCATGGCTTTATAATCTAGTGGATTAATTTTGTAATTTGAATTACCCACTTTCCTTATGTTTACTTTTCTTCTCAAACTTTAGCACTGATACTCTTTGACCTTCTAACTTTTTGCTTTGTAGGTTGATTTAGCTAATGGATCTTGGATTTCTTTGATTTCAGTTTGGAAAGAATGATTGAATTGTCAGCTAGGGAAAAAATTATTACATATTGAAACATAAATTACATTTGAAAAATAAAAAATAATTTACATATTTGATTTTATATCAAAATAGCATTTTGATAAAAAAAATCATTGAAATATTTACAATTTGAATAATAAAATAGTTACAAAGTAATGATATTCTATAAAGGAAGATAAAATTTATTTGAGTCACTCTCATATGCTTGCTGAATTTATTTGGATGGATTAATGACCTTGAAAAAACAAAACCCTAATGACCTAATGAGATTTTTAAGACCTAATCTTCATGACTGATTTTGACTGAGACAAATCATGATGAAAAAGAGAATTTTGATAGGTGTTATTATGCTCAAAGAGAGATGAGAGTAAGTCAGAAAATATGGTTCTTTGAAGGAGAGTGAAGTATTATTGAGTAGTGCTACCATCAGTGAAACAATTTTTAGCATGACCAACAAGGGAAAGGAAATTTTCAAATGGGAAAAAGGGGACAAATATTTAATAAATGGATTTCTCTTTTTAAGGGATAAGCATAATGATGGTTATATAAATTTTAAAAGTATTATACCTACCCTTTTATTTATGCTAACATTTTTCCTTTCTTCATTGGGTGAATTTGAGCTTGATGACCCTTTTTTTTATTATAAGAAAACTAACTTATTTCTAATCGTATATCTCCCAATGGCTCAAATTAAACTTATGAGCTCATTTTTATTCTCTACCTAACTATTGATCTGCAAAGGTTAAATGGTTTGGTCAGATATTTAATCACTAACTATCATAACATGAAATTTATAGCCATGAATGGCCAAGATTAGATTGTATGATCATCATGAATTGTGGTATTTTGGAGAAGTTGCACACAATTTTATTTGCAAAAGTAAAGTAAACTAAGAGTAGTGACATTTGAATGTGCAAAACGTTCAGAATTTATTTTTGTTTCTTTTTATGGGGCTCATATTATATATATATTTTTATCTTTCTTTCTTTTGGTCCTTTGATTATTCTTTTAGGACATACCCTCTTTTAATTTTTTTAATATGGAAAAAATTTGCAGAAATAAAAAAGGTATGTATAATATTACAAGACTTAACATAGCCAATTCAAATTTATGATTGCTATTATTATAGCAACCTAACATGTAACTCATCATGTCAACTCAAGATGATGAGGTCTTAACTCTAGTGCATCAAATAGCCAACACCTTAGCAGTTAGTTTGGTTCGAAAAAGATGACAAGCATAGTTTGTTATATTTTTGTTGGAGTTATTTAATGGTCATGATTCCTGTTTGAATACAAATTATATCAAAAGAGAAAATATCCCTATTAATTCTCCATGTGATGTAATTCTACTAGAATTAGGTCTCTAGGTCAAGCCATCAAAGTCTAGCCTAGGTGGAAAACTATTGTTAAGGGAGCTCACTTTATAAATGAGGGAATTTTTCAGTTTGAAAGGGTTGATGAATGTTATGAGGAAGCTATTATGTAATTTTTCATTATGAAGATAATACACTGTTTATAGCAGTTGTTTTCAAAACCCCATATTATTCTTGGCTTATTTATTTTTCGTCTCTTTAGTTTGTATATTGTCATTAGTTTCATGGTACTATGCTTACTTGGAATTCATAATTTTATGCTCCAAGTTCCTTCATATGCAATTTTTGTTATAAAAGTTATGTTTTAAGCCAATTTTCCATAGCTTCCATGGATGCAATTTGCTAGTAATTGAATTCCTTTAGCTGACTCCATGCCCAATGGTAGCCATCATACACTCTTCCACTTGAAAAAATCGCATAAAAAAATAAAAATATTTATCCATATGCAATAGAGATCTTGCCTTCAGTATTCCATTGTTTTTATTAGAGAGAGCCCTCTCTGATTGGAAGGGCTAACTTCCAGTCCAAAGTGGTTTGAAATAGTTGTGCTAGGTTGATAGTTGAATAACCCAACTTACTACAGCTTGGTGCTAAAAACCCTCTTCCCACATTCACCCCAAAAAAATAAACATTTAACACCATTATTTACCATGATCTCCATCGTACCACTAGGATAAAAAATCATGGATGCCACCAGATTTCTCCACCTACACGACGAGAAATTTTCTTGTCTCCTAGTCTCTAGGCTTTACTGCAATCCACACTGGATCACTAAGCCCTAACCGAGACTCCATCCTCTATGATTTAACATATATCCCACCATTCAGCAGAAAGGATTCTTAGGTTTAATAAAGTCCCAACCACCTTTAGGTTTTAATGTATATCCCACCATTCACCGACAAGGATTCGTAGGCCTACTAAGGCACACATTACTTGGATTTACCAGAGCCCATAGTCTGGTTCAGGGGTCACTAAGCTAGTGGCCTTTCCTCAATCCATAGTCTATTTTAGGGATCATTAGCGCATGCATTCTTTCATTCATATATCCACCTCACTTAGCTTTGAATCCATGCAGAAAAATAGCTCAATGAAAACATGAGAACCCCATAACAACATGGTTATCTGAAAATGGGAAGGCTAGGCTAAAAAAAATATCACACCCGGAAAAAACCCATGCCCATGATTGAAAGAGAACCAAGAACACACATGCAAGACCATGCATGCCAAATATAGCAAGGAAACCACACATTGATAGCTACAAAGAATCTCGTTGTAGCAGCTTGATCTTGTTGTTCCCTACTTTACCTTTTCTTCCTTTTTCCTTGTTTTTCCTTTCTTGATCCAATGCTGAAGTGCTCCAAGAAAAATATAAGTGGCTAAGAGTGAGTGAGAGAGAGAGAATAGAGAAAGATCCCCAAAACTGAACTGAAAAAAGGTACCAACTGAACCTCAGAAGCCATTTTATTAATGAGGCCTATAATTTCTTCATTTTCCATTATTTTCCTTCATTTTCCTACTCACGTGAAACATGTGACCTTTGACCTTCATTTTCTCCTATTTTCCATTATTTTCATAAATAAAATTCCAATTAATACCACTTTTCATTTCCAAATCCTTTTCCATTTCCTTTGCCAATTTCCTTAGCCACAATAACTGAAATTAACATCCACACTAGGATGTGTTGCCCAAAATTCAACTTGGAATAAGTGTTCCAGAACCATGGTTATTATTTTTCCTTTATTAACTTTTATTACATGAAATTTTCACTATGTTTTTTCGAGAACTCTCCCCTTCGGGGGAACACTGTTGTCAATGTTCAATGACACCTACAAACAAAAATTCTATTGTAAGCACAACATACTGCCCGTGGTACATTATAAATTAGTTCATTGCAGTATTTACAATGATCGCCCTACTAAAAATCAAACCAAAATTAAAACATAACAACATGACAACCATAATGACATGACACCCATACCACTTATTAAAGCTTTATAACACAACTAATGGAGTTATTTACATGCATATACATATGCACACATACCAAAAAATCACACCAAAACATGTGCCAAAACCATATACCAAAAATCACACCAAAACTGCTCTGCCTCAACTAGCAAACAATGAAGGATACATAGCCCGCATAAGATCCACCATCTCCCATGTAGCTTTATCAAGCCTAAGGTGCTTCCATTGCACATTAACCTACTTGATTTCTTGATTTTGGAGCATGAGCATCTTTATCTGCAATATACACTTCAGTTCTAGATGGAATTGTCCTTCTCGTTCCACCTACAATACAAACCAGTCAATAACATGATCAACATCTTTAACATGCTTTTAAAGAAATGGCACATGGAAAACATCATGGAATTTTAGTTTTAGAGGTAGTGCAAATAGATATGATACTAACCAAATCCTTTCAAGAATCTTGAAAGGTCCATAAAACCAAGGTGTCATCTTGGCACACGATCCAATATCCAGTGAGCTATTATTGGGGTTGATGTGCAAGTACACATGTTCCCCAACTTGAAAGTCCTTAAACAACCTCTTCAAATATAAATAAATTTTATTAATGTCTTGTGTTTCCTTTAGATTCTTCTTGATCACCTGGATTTCCTATTCTATTTTTGTTAACATGTTCAGTCAAATCAATACCCTATTCACTGGATCACTGCAACTGATGGGAGTATTACAAATCTACCCATAAAATGCCTCAAATAGACTCATCCTCAAATATTCCTCATACTCATTGTTGTAAGTGAAATCTACCAGTGGAAAATACTCCTCCCACTTTCTGTGCTGATGCATCACATACATCCTCAACATATCCTCCAATATCCTATTGACCCTCTCACTCTGTCCATCTGTCTATGGATGATAAGTTGTACTGAAGTGAAACACTATACCTAATCCTAAAAACAACTCCTTCTAAATATTGGAAGTGAATTTTTCATCCCTGTCTGAAACGATCTTCTTTGTAACACCATGCAAGATGACCACATCTCTAATGAATACCTGTGCCACATCACCAGTTGAATACATAATCTTCACTAGAATGAAGTGCACAACCTTTGTCAACATGTACACAACAACCATGATTGAATCATGCTATTTCGATGTCTTGGATAAACCTGTTATGAAATAAATGGGAATGACCTCCCATTTCCACTCTAGAATCGCAATCCTTTGTAGCAGTCCACCCAGATTCTTACACTTTGCTTTCAGCTACTGAAAATCCAAGAATCTAGCTACAAACTCTACCACATCCTTCATCGGATTTGACCAATAATAAAAATTCTTTATTGCAGTAAATTTATTATGATAGCTGGGTGACCTGACTACGGTTTCACATAAAAATCCCTCAATATGAACTTCTTGAGCTCACTACTATCTAGAACCTATACCCTATCTCTGAACCTGACCAATCAATATGTTGTAATATAATAGTCCATGTCTTGTATTCTTGCGCATATACATGTATCACTACCTATACCTATACCTGTACCACTACCTATACCTGTAATATGGTGTAATTTGTGCCTAAGCTCCATATACCTGGCATCTCGTTGACCTTCTTGCAAGATCCTATCCTCTAGATCTATCCCAAGGGAACTCATAGTTGTTATATGATTCACTTTTATCCACCTACTAAGAGCATCTACAACCTTGTTCTCCTTACCTTTCATATACCTGATCTCGAGGTCGAACTCACTGATAATGTACAAAAATATACCTTGCATGTCGTTCAAATTCATTTCGTCAAATAGATACGTCAAACCACTATTATCGCTCATAAGTACAAAACTCCTGCCCAGAAGATAGTTCCTCCACATATTTAATGCATGGATGATCACTTCTAGCTCAAGATCACGTGTTGAATAGTTCTGCTCATGCTCATTTAGTTTCCATGATTCATAGCACACTACATAGGAACTCCACCAAGTCCTCTCTTACAATAATTTGTACACACCACAAATTATTTTTCCAGATATGAAATATTTAATGCTCGATCATTTATCAACAACTCTTTTAAATTCTCAAAGCTCGTTGTGCATTCCTTTTTCCATTCAAAATTCATACCTTGCCTCTGCAATGACATAATGGGACATGAAATCTGAGAGAAGTTCTTGATGGACCTACTATAGTAACCTGCTAACCCCATGAATGATATTACCTCTTCCACATTTATAGGTGTTTCCCACTCCATGATAACTCTTGAAATCTCTGGATTTACTATTATTCCTTCCTTGGAGACCACATGCCCCAACTAACGTACCTCTTTCTGAAATAAATTTCATTTACTAAGCTTAGCATACAACTTAAGCTCTATTAACAATATCAGTACTGTTGTTTAGTGTTCAGAATTCTCTTATTCATTTTTAGAATACATCAAGATGTCATCAATGAACACAATAAAAAAAAATTCCAGATAAGGATGCAACACACTATTCCTCAAGCAGAAAAAAGTAGTTGGAGCATTAGAAAAACCGAATGGGACTACAACGAACTCATAATTCCCACACCTGGTCCAGAAATTTTTCTTGTAATTTTCCTCTTCCTCAATTCATACTTGATGATGTACAAATCTCAAATCAAACTTTGAGAATAAAGTTGCTCCCTTCAACTCATCAAAAAAATTTTCAATCCTCGGTAATGGATACCTGTTCCTGATTTTCACCTCATTCAACTAGCTGTAATAAATGCATAATGTAAGAGTTCCATCCTTATTCTTCACAAACAATACAGGTTCACCCCACGATGATAAACTTCGCCTAATGTATCCCTTGTCAAGAATTTCCTTCAACTGCAACTTCAAGTATACTGACTCTGGAGCACTCATCTTGTAAGGTGCCTTTGATGCTAGTGTTTCTCTTAGTACCAACTCAATAGAAAAGGCTACTTCCCTGTGAGGTGGAAACTCTGAAACCTATGTGGGAAATTCATCATGAAAATGCTTTAATATCGGGTACCTACTTAACACTTCTGCATCCTCATCCTCCTTACCTTTATTAATCCAAGATATTTTTCTTATATATGCGTTAAAGAATTAAATATAACATAGCACTTAAAACCATGAAAAATAAACACATAAAATCAATAAAAAAGAGACCATAACACACATGAGATAAAGACACCAAAAATTGATTACGGAGTTCGTCCAATTTGGACTACGTCTCTGGGCCCTGCTCAACAATTTGGAGGTCTTCATTCATTAAGCGACAAGAATAAGAAGAAGTACAAGTAAAATTACATAAAACACCCTTATACCTCCAATATGGAAAGTGCCTGAAAAGTGGAGAGCTCTGATGTAGAAACGAACACCGTCGTTGAGTTCCTGTCGCCGAGAGGTGTAAAATCGACATAAAATTCATCTCAAATGGACACTCGAAAGTTCTGCACTCCAGGGAATATTTTTGATGCCACTCAATATTCCATGGGCATGGTTCCATCTCGTTGGCCTGCTCGTGGTTCCACTTCTGCTCTTGCTAATTTTCCTTGGTGAACTAGAAAAATGAAGGTTTTTATGTAAAAATGGTGCAGAGTTTACCACATGAGGTGGTTTGGTGCATTTGTTGAAATAACAGTTAGTTGAGGAGGTTTCGGGGGATCAAATTCTGCCCTTCCCAACTCACACATCAGTTATGCAAAATTGTATATTAAATTTTATTTTGGGTGCAGTGGACCTGACCCAAACACACCCACTGTGTATGATGTTCTATATATGGAGAGTGGTAAGGTGTGGTTGGCTGGTCCGCTGCACGCGGCCCAACCCAACCCTCATTTCCTTTTAAATTTGCCTTATGGTAATGGTTACATGGGTAGTGGGGTTGAAAGCCCGCCCCCCAACAAAATTTGTATGCATGGTATTATATGGTTGTGGGGTGGTAGGGTTGGTGGCTTGCCACCCATATATGGTTTTTTTTATAATTTTTAAAACCATATCCTATTTTTAAAAATTATTGAAATTAGAGGTTATTAGGAAAATTAAGTACCCAACAAATTCGACAGCTTCTCGGGTGCTGGCTTCCATGCTGGTTGAGTGTGAAATTGTAGGACACTTAAACCTAGCCCACTGCTTAACTTCGACTACAACTTTGACTTGCTCTAACTTCTTCACACGACCTCGGATCGAGGCACCATTTGCACCGTTGGATTCAGAATGGAGAACAATTCGACATGCTCTTAGTCTTGTTCTCACCAGGACACTTTTATTTTTGAGAAATTTTAAGCCACTTGTCCTCTAAGATCATCCTGGATCAATCCTCCCCAGTGAGGAGATTTTGGACCACCAAAAGCATTAACACATCCAACACACTACTTGTGTCTTTTCCAAACCATACTTCAATCACCTACACACAAATCTTTTACATATTTTGCTATCATATACAAACCACACATGACTCAAAAAACCCTTCACTTGACAATAGTTGATAACACACACTCATTGGTCAAGGATTACATAATAAAAACCAATACCCCAACTACTCGTATGGAAAGGCCAAAATATCATCGTCGCGTTTTCGAAGTGATGGGAAGCACATCATCACTTTTACATTTACTTGGAATGCATGATATACAAACTGTGGCCATAACAAGCTACTGCCTCTAAAAAACATCTTTTACTTAATAAACTAAATGGGTCATCTCCCTGTGGCGTATTTTCTTGTGGAATGTCTTCGATGACTGGATTCTCCATGGGCGTTTTTTGGGCTTGAAGTGTTTGACATGAATATTTCTAGTTTTCATCCTTGTGGCAATGATCCTTCCTCTTCCAGACTTTCTGGATTTCCTTGTAACGCTTCCTCCCGATGTGCCTCTGAAAAGTACTCATGGATCCCTCACTGTCGCTAGAATGTGATGAGGTTCTCTCATCATCTGTCGTTGGTGGGTCCCTGACGGTCTTGGAGCATTCCCCAGCTCCCTTCTTGACATACCCAAGTCCTGCATGATGGAGTAATTATTCTACTTTGATAGGGTTTATGATTCCTTGGTCATTAATGTCAAGGCCCTTTCCCTGATACCCCATCTTCTTCAACAATTTGGACCCAATACATGTAGTATTTTTTTCAAAAACAGCGAAATCATCATAATGAAAATTATATGAAATCAAAGAAACACATTTTACCTCAAGGAGGTTATGTTGCGGCTTCTCCAAGGCCTCATCCTTAGCTGGAAACTGTTGTAGTAACTTTTGTTTCTACTTTTTTGCTTCCTATAGGAGTCTCCATAGCTCAACATTCTATGCTTGAATTATTTGATTGATCTCCCCAAGTTCTTGGACCCATGTCACATTTGGAGACCCTTTCATCTTTGGTACATTATATGTTGAAATTTCTATTTCATTGCCCGAATTTGAAGCCAAATCGATGGGTCCATCTGCTGCAATTCCAAGAGCTATAATCCTCCTTTCATCACCATAATTTGATCCCAAGTCAATTGGTATACCTCGTGCAACTCCCACAACTATGGCCTCTCATATTACTCTAATTCATACTTTTTATCTTGTTGCATGGTAGCAACTCTCTTCTTCCTCTCCTTCCTGTCATCCCTCTTAGGTCTCAGCTCAAGGTGTAGTTTCCAGCAATTGTCTTCGTCGTGTCCTTCTTAATCAAAATGGGTACACAAGAGGTCTTTTCCCCTCTTCTCTTTGATGTTGCGAGTATTTTTGGGTGGTCATTTTGTTCATGTGTCTCCTTTTTCTCAAGATGCATGGCCTTCAAGTTGCCTCATCGATGGTAGCAGGCTCAAACAATAATAAGGAATGTCTTATGTAGCCATGTAAATAACTGATATACGTAGCTACAATATCTCATGAATCTAATGGAATGTCTAAGTTCAATGCTTGTTTTCTAAATTATTTAGTGAAGTTTTGCACATTTAGGCCTTTGCCTTGCTCTATGTGTTTCCATTCCATTAATTTTTTTTTCTTATAGCCCAATGGGTAAAACTGAGTTTTCAATGCATAAATAAAATTTGACAATGAGGAGAGAAGGTTACCCAGATAGTTGTTGCCTTGCAAATTTATCTCCCACCAAATGAGAGTAGTGCCACCTAATCAAAGGGATGCCAACTAGATCTTTTCCTCATCTTTCCTCATCTGTTGAATCTGGCAGTAGACCTCAATCTATATAATCCAATTATTGATATTTTCTGCATTACATTCTCCTATATACATACACAAGTACTTTACATCTAGTTTAAGGAAATGTTTCTTAGATGTATGTCTATAATTCATGCGAGAATGATGAGAAGAATAAGAGGAATTATGACTAGAAGATGGAGAGGGAGGGGGCTCTTCTCCACCATCTCTATGGTCATCTCATTTTTATTCTCGGGCTTGACAACCTTCTCATACTCTACAAATAGTTTGTCTACTTTCTCTACCATGTTGTAGAATGCCTTGTGGTAATTCCTCTCTTCTTCCCAACGAGCTTCCTTATCTGCCATGTTTCTTATTTGTAGTGCACGTCCTGCTTCAGGATCAAAATACTTAAGCTTTCCTTCACCTCTTTGAAACTTGTTTATGTTTAGCATATACTCATGCAATTCACATCGACAAAGAACTACTCTGATACCACTTCATTCAAGATCTTTTGCTTATAGATGCATTAAATAATTACATATAACATAGCACTTAAAACCATGAAGCATAAGCACATAAAACGAAGAGAAAAGAGACCATAAGACGCATGAGATCAAGACACCAAAAATTGATTATGAAGTTTGTCTAATTCGAACTACGTCTCCGGGCCTCGCTAAACAGTGGGGAGTCCTTCATTCATTAAGTGGCAATAAGAAGATAAGTACGAGTAAAATTACATAAAACACCCTTATACCTCCAATTTGCAAAATAACCAAAAAATGGAGAGCTCTTATGCTGAAACATACATCACCATTGAGTTCATGTGGCCGAGAGGTGTAAAATAGACATAAAATTTGTCTCAAATGGACACTGGCAAGTTCTGCACCCCAAGGAATTATTTTAATGACACTTAACATTCCCTGGGCATGGTTCCAGCCCTCTAGCCTGCTCATGGTTCCACTCCTGCTCTTGCTACTCTGCCTGGGCACACTAGAAAACTGAAGGTTTTTAATGTAAAAACGGGGCGAATTTTACCACATGAGGTGGTTTGGTGCATTGTTTAAAATAGCAGTTACTTGAGGAGGGGTCGGGGGATCAAATCCCGCCCCTCCCAAATTGCACGTCGGTTATGCAACATTGTATATTAATTTTTTTTTTGGGTGGTGGGCGGGTCCACTCCACGCAGCTCAACCCAACCGCACCCATTGTGTATGACTTTTCATATATGGAGAATGGTAAGGTGTGGTGGGCAGGTCCGCTCCACGCAGCCCAACCCAACCACCATTACCTTTTAGATGTGCCTTATGGTAACGGTTCTGGGGGCAGTGGGGTTGACATCATCTCGCACCCTAAAAAATTTTGTAAGCACGTTGTTATATGGTTGTGGGCTGGCGAGGTTGGTGGCTTGCCACCTATATATATATATATATATATATATATATATATATATATATATATATATATATATATATATATATATATATATATATATATATATATATATATATATATATATATTAAAACCATATCCTATTTTTAAAAATTCTCGAAACTAGAGGTTATTAGGAAAATTAAGTACCCTACAAATTCGCCTGCTTCTCGGGTGCTGGGTTCCCTTCCGGTTGACAGTGAAATTTCATGACACTTAAACCTGGCCCAATGCCTAACTTTAACCGCAACTTTGACTTCCTCTAACTTCTTCATACGACCTCGCATTGAGGCATCATTTTCACCATTGGATTTAGAATGGAGAATGCTTCAACATGGTCCTAGTCTTGTTTTCATCTAGACACTTTGATTTTTGAGCACTTTTAAGCCAGTTGTCCTGTGAGATCCTCTCGAATAATTTATCACTAGAAATGTGCAATGTAGATAACATGCACCCTTTTCTATTACTGCACTTTTCCTGCATGGCCATGACCATCCTAACTAATGTTGCTTTCTTCTTACCTTACAAGATCCTTTGTTCTCCATTATCATCTAGACATTCAATCCATTTTTCATAACAATCCACTTTGGTCATATGAATATATAGTCAATCCATCCCCAAAACATAATATATGAACCCAACGGTAATAAATTTAAATGCGCTGATGTAGACATTCCATTCAATTCAGCACAAGCTCTTACCCAATGATGGAATATTTTCTTTGTACTTGTACCCAAATGCACTAACCAAGATTATGCATGCACTTCTTAATAAAACCACACTTATCCACTACATCAAGGTTAAAATAACTATAATTAGATCCAGGGTAAATCAAATTAGAAACAAATTGATCAAATATCTTACTGTCCATCTCAATGATAGATTTCTGATAGTTTTCATGCCTGTTATCCAGTGCTACATAGATATGAGGAATACTCTAACCAACATCCCCATTAGTCTGTGCCTCCTATGCACATTATATCTGAGGCCTACCACCCTGATTTTGTAGACAATATCTCTTAATATATTATTTTCCACATGTCCATGATCTGATGGATTAGTTTAATGATCAAAATAAAAATTCTCAAAATTGATTGAAACCAGTGCCAATGCTTAGATCTCGTTGTTCTAAATTTGGTGCAACTCGTTTTTCTCAAATTCAACATCAGATTCTCCTGATATCGCGTTTTGTCCATTTTCAGAAGCAAAGAAAAAAATTGAATTGGGTTTTATAGGGGTGCACAGTAAGTGGTTCGTACTATTGACTTGACCATTACATGACATGATGATTGTGATCCTTTGGCCGGTGGCTCATCGAAATTTGGCATTTAAATTTAGCTCAGATTTGGTTTATTTTTATTGGTTTACAAATTGTTGAGTTGGACCAGCGAGAGAGGACTACGGGCCAACCAGAGGCTGCCATGTGGGCTCTTGGTGGCCATGTAAAATTTGTGTAAGGGCTGGAGTGGTCCACTGGGGGACTCGAGCGTGAGACCTCCAACATCCAAAAAATACCTTTGACCAAATCCTCTACATTGATTCTTAACCTCTATAGTCTCGATGCATTAGTTAAGGTTTAACTCTTTTCTAATTAAGGGTGGGGATCGAGTTAAACCCCGACCCTAGTCCAAAGACCAGGGTTAAGGGCTAACCCTATCCCATTATATATATATATATATATATATATATATATATATATATATATATATATATATAACCAAAGTATTGAAACCATATATTGTAGTGGATTAATTTTTTAATACAACCGCCAAAAACCATTGCATAAGAATTATCCAAAGTTTCAACTCTAACTCTGGCGGTTTGGGTAGAGCCAAGAGCACATACACAACGAAGTAACTATTTAATTCCAAGGTCATTGTCGAGCAGGAGGTTAATGTTGAAAAAACCGGCGGGTCATGGCATGTTCACATGGTGAGGTTATATTATATGCCACAATTAATGTTTGTTACAATGGGGTATTACAGTGAGTTTGGTGGTTATCGTGGCGGGCTAAGTCCACATGTGAAAAAATTCAATGCTACGGTCACTACAAGGAAAAGACCCTCTAGTGGAGGTTATAAAGGAGGTTTTTAGTGTTGTAAAATTGGCCAAAATTGTCAAAAAAACATTTTCTACAACATCCGTTTATGGTTACGAAGGTTTTGGCGAAGATTTTAATAGAATTTCAACACAACTAAAAAAAATGGGTGGCCAAAGGTTATTACGGATGTTTTTTTCATCAGTGCACTACTAAGCTGTCAACGCACTGGTGCGTCTCATCTAGAAGGTGGCTTGGGATGGTCGAAGGTGCATGCACTGGGCTGACAAGGTATAAAACCGCATCGGGGCATAATGTTGGTGATACAATGCACGGGGCCATTCTAATTGGTCTTGGGATTTTTGCAGTTCCCATAGGTCGTCTAAACGCACCGGTACGTCGAGTTATAAAAACGTGCTAGTGCGTAGTATCGGACAATTGCACCGTTTGTTTTAATTCGTATTGGTATTTATGCAGTGCCCATTGGCTGTTCAAATGCCCCAATTCGTAGACTCACATAAACGCACCGGTGCAAAGTATCTCACAAACGCACCGAGATTAAAAATTGGTATTGGTATTTGTGCAGTGCATATAGATCGTAGAAATGCACCGGTGCGCTGTATCATACAAATGCACTGGTCTACAGTAACTGACATGCACCAGTGTTCATTTTGTATTTTTTAGAAACATCGACCTGTGACAGGGCAATTATTGTTATTTTTTAAAATTCATTATTCATCAAAAGTCGACACATCTTATAACAGTATTCATATTAATTAAATTTTTATTAATGCATTTGAATGTGATGTTTGGATTAATTTGTTATATCATATCATAATTATTGTGATTTTTTAAAATTCATTGTTCATCAAAAGACGACACATATCTTATAATAGTATTCATATGAATTAAATTTTTATTAGTGCATTTTAATGTGATGTTTGGATTAATTTGTTATATTATATCATCAAATTTCACATCTCTTCATTATAATATTTAATCATCCATAAATTTAATCAATGGTGTTACATTTCACATCGACAATTGAGAACACAATAGAATAAATTAAAACACACACACACACACACACACACACACACACACAGATATATATATATATATATATATATATATATATATAAGACAGTCTTTGTCATACAAAATGGGATAGTTATTGGTATCCCTTTGTCTTTCAATTGGGACACTATGTCCATTACATTAAACAAAATGTCTGATTTCATAGAAAAATATTTCATAAAATACAACGCCTTGCTTTGATATCTAAACATAGTGATCATCATTCTTCACTTGAATTGTTGTCACTTCTAGAGCTACTTCCATGACTTGGGTTATTTTCAGGAATGTTTTGATCATGGTGTTGATTGTTTTCTTGATCTTCTTCACCTTCCATCTACAAACATAAAAAGAAACTGTAATGAATGTATATACATTGGTGAGAATAATAAAAATTGAAATATTAAATAATATACATCAATGTAAATCTAAAAGAAATGATGTATCATAGCAACAATTGACTCATGAACTATACACATTCTTTCAAAACCATGTAGTATGCCATCTTTCAAGGTTTCATTTATTGGCACAGTTCTATACTTTGTTTCGTGCAAGTTTTATACCCCATAAAAAATCATATATTTAATATAAAATATTTCTTTGTTCTATTAATTATAGACGGAGCTAAGTAAAACAAGATCAATAGATGCTTACAAATTCCACAATTAATTTATGATATGCCAACATATACTCAGAACCCATACTTAACCCAATGTCAATCAATTTGTTTGATGGTTCTTGTTTGTATGTTAGCACCTGTTTGAAGAGATCCAATGATGATTTTTGTAAAAAAAATTAAAAATACAAAAATGAAATCTAGTTAAGCTGTTATAAGGAAGTAACAATTACTCACAAACTTAGATATCAACCCTTTTCTTCCTTGTCGTCCTGTTTTATGCGCTGAATAGGTTCCATTTTCTTTTCTTTTCTGCAAGAAAATACTTGAAAATTAATATTTAATGCTAAATTGTTTATTTATTGTACCTAATGATAGAAAAATTCAATGATTACATATTACATTTGAAGCACGTTGTTGTTGAGATGGCTCCTCCTGCGATGCAATTTTGTCCATTTCTTTGACCATCTCCTTGTACACCTTTTTGGACATTCTTACTGGCATATTTCTAATATCAACTTGTTCATCTTTTGAAATTTTCATAATCTTCCTGAAAATGTAACATGACAATAAACTATTTATTTTTTATATTGATATATGAAAATTAAATATAACTAAAGTGATATTTATAAATGTATTTATAAATAATTCTAGAAAAAAATTTAAAGGAATATTAATTTTTCATTCTTTTTTTTGTTGTTGTACGTTTTTGCTATTAAAAGTCTGACATGTCTCATTAACCAATTCTCTGGAAACTTTTCTTGTAGTTTAGATAAAATTTGGTCCTTGGAATCATTGGATTGATTTTTTTATTGTAAGTGGAAAGAAAATCTATACATTTGTTCCACTAGATCCCTCAAACTTTTGTAAAATCTTTCCCCCTTTCGTTAACCTCCAGCACCACTCCAGATGAGATAAGGAGCAATTCATTTTCATTTGCATGTTCTCTTTTTTCTTTTCTTTTCTTTGAAAAACATTCCTTTTCTGAGTTGTTGGTCCCTGTATAACATTAAACAGATGTGAATTAATATATTATTTGACACATGTTATCTAATAATTTTAAGTATATTATTAATGAAATTAAAAAAACTCATATTGGATCGGTAGTATTTTTTCGTTCACCTGACTCATCCTTTTGCAATTTTTCCATCAAGATTTTACGCTCTTTTGGTCCTAAATTAGAAATAACATTATCGAGCTTTGTCATTTTGTGGCTCTACATGATACACAGTAAACAATACATATTAGTTAAACTTACATATAGTTCAAAAATAAATGTTTTTGTAAAGAATTTACAAAGAACTTTCCTTTTTTTCTTTTATTTATGTGTTATCAATATTTTTGTTACTTGATATCTTATTAGCCATTTATTTATCAATATGAAACCTATACCATATCATTGATTAATATATTTTATAAATAAATTTTCAAATTTTCAAGTAAAAAAAAAATCTCAAGAAACCAGTGTGCCGTTCATTGTGTACGCACTGACATCGGTGCATGGGTGTCTTATAAACGCACTGCACAAACAATATAATAGACCATACGGTGCTCAATGTCAATAGGAAGCACTAGTGCATTACATTTTAACTACCTCACCGATTAACATAGAGAAAATAATAACAATCGTCCAGTGCTAGTTTTTGTAGCATAGATGCCCCACGCAAACAAGGGACCACCATATGGTGCTCTCTGTCACCTAGGAGACCCGGTGTGGTGATTTTTATGTTAGATGGTGCACTGATTAACACAATAAAACATTTTTTGTGAAACAGCACGTCCGCGGTGCACCATAATGAAATTTTGCAACGGAGCTCTATTTTACATATGGCGCACTAATTAATTTTTTATTTTTTATTTTCTCACAGTAATTTCTCAATGTGCTGGGATATTACAATGCATCGGTGCACTAGGTTACGCAGGGCACACCGATATATATATATATATATATATATATATATATATATATATATATATATATATATATATATATATATATATATATATATATATAGAGGATATCTTTTTCACGTAGGGGCTGACATGGATTGGGATCTGACTATGCAATTTGTCCCATGGGTTGGATGTTTTAGGCCTATATATAGCAATACAAAAACCCTATAAATATAAATGAAAATCCCTAATTTTGAAATCACAAAAACAGGTGGAAGAAAGGGAAGAAACAAAAAGAATTTAGGGTTTAGGGTAAAAATGCATTTTTTATTTTTTTATTTTGTTTCAGAAAATGAAAAAGAAATTGATTTTTTTTCTTACTGTGTAAAAAAACCTACGGAAAAAGTAAAAAAAACAATAAACATTAATCATGAGATCGTTTGAAATTCTATGCTACAGGGTTTGAATCACCAGAGGTTTGGAATTTTGATTGTATGAATACTTCTTTTCTAACGTATTTCACTTCTCCACAGTGCTCTCATGCTCTGTTTCTCCAGGTATGTCTCCTGCAAATCTCAGGCTGAATATTTTTGCATAAATAGTGAAATAATGAAAAGTGTTCAATATTTAAAGAATTGTTTTATGAAATTAGTTTTTCGAAAATATTTTGCTGCCCATTTTTCAATTTACCAATTTTTTTTCACTTAAATAAAATAGAGTTGCATTTTTTTTTAATTCGTTGCTGGTGCATCACTTAATATCACCGCAACGGTGAGTCCGTTTATATCATGACATCGGTGCACATTAACGAAAACACACTGGTGTGGTGTTCTGTATATTGGCACCAATGGAAAGATGTCCATTTTTAATTCATCGAAATTACTTTTAGGTGTCTGCACCAATATTTATTGTTGATTTTGCTCAAATTCAGGGAGAAAATATTATAATTATATTGAATGTACAATTCTTTAAAATCCAGCTCTATCCATAATATTTCTCAAAATCCATCGCAGAGTTCTCCCTATCCATCTCGAGACGTAATATTTGCTTCAGATTTTATTTATATTTTCATTATGTAATTGAATTTATGTATTTTATCCATGCCAATCATGCATAACTTAATTAAATTTATAATGTATATAAATTTACAGGTTCATGCAGATTCAAAATCGAGTTCAGATGCACAAAATATTCAAACGTCAGCTCCAAAACATCAAAAGCTCTTATCAAGAGTAGTATACCACAAGGCGCATTTGGTAGATGAAAATGGACAGGCGCTTCAGCCTGCCAATTGTAACAATATTGCATCTTCTAGCCACAATCCTGGGACATTAATGATGGTAATAATTATAATTTCTTGGTATATCGATTAATGTGATTATTTCAACACAAAACTAATTAATCATGCGATATTGTCAACATGGTTACTAATTGATATCATATATTTTGTACTAATCATTTTCAAATATTTTTTTAAATTATTAGGATTCTAGTGATGATGAGAAAACTACCTACCATCTTCCGTTGCATCCCACGACAATATCAAATCAAGAGAAGACTAAATGAAGAGAAAAAATCGAAGAGGAACGATACCAATAATGTTGAATCAACCACCGATTCAATTCCAGCTACGTCCAGATTCACCAATTAGGAATGGCTACAACAAAAGTAGTTCTTCACAAGCTCGCAATGGAGGTAATCAAATAGAATTTGGTATGGATGATTGCTTAAGGGATACGACTGCCATGGAGGCAATTTTGTTAGATGCATTCCAAATCGATGATTAGCTAAGGGATGATGCTCATATTGCTAACACCTTTTTCGAAAGCCTTAAATTTGCTTCCACCACCCCTCTCTTTGGACCTGGCAATCAGTCAAAGTCTACCCAGTTGGAGACAATGATGTTATTGTACAACTTGAAAGAAAATTTTGGCTTGTCAAATGCATGTTTCTTGGAAATTTTGAGGTAAGTTACCATAAATTCATCCCTTATATAAATATGAAAAATATAATCAGTACAATACAATGAACATTACGAATGGTAAATTTTCTGAACATTATTAATTATATGGGAATTAATGTACATTTATTAATATATTTTTCCATGATCACCAACTATAGGTTATTCAAATATAAGGTTCTTTCGAGTGATAATGTCTTTCCCGGTAGCTGCGAAGAGGCAAAGAAATTGTTGAAAATGTTGGGTGCTGAGTACATATCATATCATGCATGCCCAAATCATTGTATTCTATATAGAGGAGAATATGCAGATAAAGAGATATGTCTGAAATGTGGGAATGACATGTAGGATAAATAAAAAAATAAGGGTAAATCACGTACTGGTCCTCCTTTTAATATATTGAGGCAAATGCCTATAATCCCAAGGATTCAAAGGCTATTTCATTGCAAAGAATTATATGTTTTGTAGGGATGGCATGCATCACACAGAAGTGAGTTGGGAGTTATGAGAATCCCAACTGATTCAATAGCCATGAAATATATAGAGGATACATGGCGTGAACAATTCAAGGATGAAGTACGAATTCTACGACTCAACATAGCCATGGATGGCATCAACCCATATTCCCTCCAGAACACCAACTATTTTCTTTGGTCTATAGTAGTGATCAATAACAATATCCTCCGATGGTTATCCGTGAAGAATGAACATCTTATGTTGGCTCTCATAGTACCTAGTAGAAGACAAGTGAATAACATGGATGTCTACTTACAACCACTGGTAGATGAATTGAAGGAATTATGGGATGGGATAAATGTATACGATGTATCAAGGCGCATCACAGTAGAGAGGAGTTTTATGTTGTATGGCATATGTGCTTACACGACACATGATTATCCGGGCTTAATAGTTTTCTCTAGTAAATTACAAGCTTAATTTATTGATTTGTTTATATACGTAACAATATTATTTCACATATTAGTTATTTAATTTGTTTGAATTGTTTTGATCTTCATGATATTATTTAACATGCCATGCATATTAATTGTATACAATAATCTCACAGTTCTTGTAACAAAAGGGTATTTTGGGTGTAAATGTTGTGGACCTTCTCATAAATCTAGATGGTCTCAGAACCTACGAAAGCTAGTGTATGATTTCTCTAGAGTATTCCTCCTAGAAGAACACCCTTATAGAAGAGCATCATCCACTTTCAATGGTAAATGAGAGAGAACGAAAAGGCCTCCAATAACGACACCAGTTGAATGGCTTAGAGAATATGAGAGAAGAAGGAGAAGGAATTCATAGAAATTTTCGATTCAAATGGGGAGCCTATGTTCGATGATCTAGAATTCTTCGACACCTATGTTGAGAAATTTCCCATTAGGATGAAAAGGAAATCTATCTTTTATAACCTCCCATATTGGGAGCATATTAAGATTACCCACTTATTATATCCCATGCATATATTAAAAAAAAATTCATCTCCTTTATGGAAGCACATATCATCGAAACAAAGTGACACATTGGTTTTTAGGAAAGGTCTTATTAGTTCAAAAACTAAAAAGAAACATTGGACAAGAGGATTAGAAATTACAGGATCAGAGATAGGTGCTGGTCCCTCTAATTCTTAGTTTTACAAAGAAGGTGATGTCCCATGGATTTTAAAAAAAGATGATATTTATTTGGAAAAGGAAATTACAATGGGTGTGAGGGTGCCAACTTCATACAGGTCTTCATTACGACGCTGCTTCATCGTGGATGACCATTTGTTGGGGTTGAAATCGCATGACCATTTGAATATTCTAAGAGTACGTATAATGCCAAAAGAATGATTTTATTATTTTTTATATTAACAAATTTTATCCCATGTAGGGATCATAAAACATAACTAATTTTGTATATTATTGCACATGTTTATAAATTTCCAGTTTCATTACCCTTTATTCGTGCGTGGGTGTGTGAAACATGAATTTCCTCAAGACCTAGGACGTGCCATATCTAAATTATCTACATTTGTATGTTGGATCACGTCAAAGGAGATTCATGTGGCTATAATTCCACGGTGGCAGATAGTTAAGATTGTTTGTATGTTTGAGAAGGAATTTCCGACGAGTTTCATGGACTTACAGGTTAATCTTCTAATCCACCTAGTAGATGAGGTTGAATTAGTTGGGGTTGTTTCTTGTCGTTGAATGTTATTCTTAGAGAGGTACATGAAGAAATTGAAAGGCTTTGTTCGACAAAGGGCAAAACCCGAGGGGTCTATGTTAGAGGGATACATATCGTATGAGTCTTTTTGTTATGCGGTGATTTGGGACAATGAAAGGTATGAAGACAAAAGAGAAGAGGAGTTGCTCCAAACGAGTGGAAAAAATCACTTGATAAAGAGTAAGCGACTTATAATTTTTAAAATTTACATAAAGTAAATATTCATGTTGAACTTCAATATAATGTATATTTTGATCTCTACGTACTATATAATGTCGGTTTGATTTCATCAACGAATGCAGAAATTGAAGCAATCAATAAATTATTTATTTACAATTCTGAAGCGACACAACCGTGGGTCGCATTGTATGAACAAAAGAGGATGAAATGGGATAGTGACAGGAAAGAATTCAGTCGGTTGAATGGTAGAAGCGTGCCTTATCTTGATCATTTAAATGAAAATATGCCAAAAATATGCCCCGACAGTTGTATTTCTCACCAAGACAGAGAGAAATACAGTGCAACCGGTCGTTACCCATGTGCTGAAGAGGATGCACTAAACGTAGGGATTGGGTGCAACAACTTGGTAATAATATATTTAATTTATATGTAAATTTGAAACTTATAAGACATCTATATTTCATATTTTAACTGTTGGGTTATTATAAGACACATGACACTATGATTTTTTTAACATTTTATAATAGGTACATTTGTTCCCATCTATGTGGACATATGGACACCATTTTTTCACAGAAAATGTCAATGCTGGAAACGTCAAACAAGACTATGGAGTCGAAGTCGAGCTCCATCAATCTAGTCGATCTAGCCACCATGATCAAAACCTACTACGAGGGACGTTAGGTTACGTCAGAAAGATACAAGAGATCATTGAAGTGGATTCTCTTCTTTCCAATGAGTTATTTTTAGGTGCAAGTGGTGGGACACCTTTTATCAAAATAATGTAAAGGAATATCGCAATAGTAGGCAAATGTGGGATGAAGCTAAGGAGCCCTATGTTTTCCCCAAACATTGCAACCAGGTGTTTTTTTACCCAGATGTGTTGGATAGGGATTGGTGGTTCGTATCGAGATATGACCCTAGATCAAAACATTTTTTTTAGAACAATAATGTTATCATGCCATGCGAGCTGGAAGATAATGAGGGTGATCATGAGAACCGAGAGTGATATGGTACACGTATTATTTTAGCAATATTTATACTTTTTAAGATGGGTTTTTTGAAACATTATAATATTTATTTTGAATTAATTGGTAAATGGAATTGTGTTAATGTAAAAATCAATATTTCACTTGATAATTTGCAATTATGTTGATCTCAGAAATAATGGTGTACTATATATATATATATATATATATATATATATATTTTTTTTTTTTGGTATGTAAGATCATAATAAAATAATGATAGTTCTAAAGGGCATGCATTTATTTGCATTATTTTCTAAACTGTATTATGTTACAATAATTCATATTATTCTAGATTTATTATTTTACAATTATTTAAAATTTTACAAATTTAAAAATTTAAAAATTTTAATAAAATCATTTCACATTAATACAATTAAAAATTTACAAACATTTTACATACAATTACAATTAAAATTACACTTAGACTTAGAATTACAATTACAATTAAAATTACAATTTAATAATTTCACATACAATTATAATTACAATTATAATAACAATTTTAGAATTTTACATATAATTAGAATTACAATTACAATTTTACAATTTTACAATTACAATTAAAATCATTTCACAATAAATTAAATATTACAATTACAATTAAAATTTTACAAATATTTTACATACAATTACAATTAATACAAATACAATTACAATTTTAGAATTAAACATACAATTAGAATTGCAAATATAACAATTTTACAATATCATGATCATTTGATATTAAATTAATTAGTAAACATCACGTTCATGATATACATCGTACAAACATCATATTTGACTAAAAAACACATTCAAATTCCCTAACATCGTGATCATGATCATATAACAAACATAATTAACATTATATAACATCATCACAACACAAGCATCAAATATACATCCCATGTGAAATAATTGTTATCACATACACATCTATCTTTAAGCTGCACATTAAATGAACATATATAACATGACCTAACAATATACACATCATGGTGATCACCAACATGTAAATTAAGTGCAACTGCAACATGAACATAAAATACATTGAACACACACACGCACAAAGATATATATATATATATATATCTATATATATATATATATATATATATATATATATATATATATATATATATATATATATAATTGGGTAATGTCAAAAATATACATTTCTTAAATATAAATGTCATGGATCATGGTGGGCATCATCAATAGCAGTACCGGTCGAAGCACTTTCAGAGTCGATGATGCAGCTCTGGCCATTGAATACATCACTCAATGCTCTACATGCCACTAATCAGGATTAAATTGCAAACACCATCCATTGTGATGACTTGACTTGGTCAATGCTCCAGCCTGCTCATGATCATGAGTACCTCTAGATGCTGCAGGTTGCTGAATGGACGTGGCTAATGGTCTAGCCCGCTCTCCATGATGACTGATGCTTGATGCTAGTGGAGGCTTCTCATCTGGAGCAACGCGAGGTGAACGATAATCAGATGATGTGTCGTTGCTTGCAGACTGTCAATCACGTGCTGCATCTCGACCACGCCTATAACGTGAAACGATCCTCCTCAGCCGCGTAACTAAGATCGTAGCTCCTACTACATGCCGCATTAGGCTATACATGTCACATGACATGCTTGTCCACATATGTAATAGCCTACCATTATCTTGTATGTCTCTCATAGTAGCAGGCCTGATTCCCACCTCAACAATCAATGCAGTGTGTTGGTCACCTAACTCTATCCAGTATTTTCTATCAAGCCTACTACGCTTAGCAAAAGGCGATACCAACGCACCACCAGGAGCAAGTCTCTCTGTAATGGCCTCCTAACAATCCTCGACATCTAGCATACCCTAATCATCATCAGGATCCATACCTAGAACATGTGGTGGTGCCGACATGTCCTCACCATCGAAAGACCCAATTTCTGTAAAATATATACAAGTACACAACAATAATTAGGCAATTTCATTACACAATTTAATAAAAACAAGTTAAAGAATATGCTAGAATAAATTTAAATAAAATAGTAATATTACCTCTATCATCTGGCAACTCATCATCTATGAAGAGGATGTTGGCACACCCTTGCCAATCCAAACCAGCATAAGGACAGGGGACCATAATGAAGGGATTCTCATCAACATTGGCTAGCAACTCCAGTGAATCTTGTGATATTCTTGATGGAAACATAGTCTCGCCCCTCTTGGGAATCATCTACCCCCAGATGTGCATATGTTCCTCGAACATCAGCCTACAAGGCTGCTGAACAAAAGTAGGCCTCGTCTCTGGAAACCTCTCAAAAAATAAACAAAAAAGCTCCGAAGCAAAAGGGAAGTTGACCCTCCTTTGTGCATGAGCACAACATCTATCTAAGGTTGTACAAAACTACAGCAAAAAAATGGTAGACCACTTGAGAAGTCGTGGCTCTTGTACTAAAGAATCAACATAATATAGAAGCGAGAAACTAATGCGTTACCCATCACTAGTGTTGTGTGAAATGGTCTAAATCAGAAGTGAGAGGCACTTCACCTCCTCACTACCTAATACACCAACACGTAACTGACCTGCAAAGATCTGAAAATATGAAGGAGATAATATATCTGCGCTAATGTATCTCTGGGATTACACCAACTGACTCCCTACTGCATAGCCAACTCAAACCTCTGGGAACGAGGGGAAATCCACCCCTCTCCTCGATAGCCCTGTAATGAAATATATGTCCTCCTCAGTGGGCATGTACCACTAGTTAGGACCAACCCGAAAAACCTATAGGTGGGCATTCCACCTGCGAATAAGATGTCTCAAAAACACACCATGGCCCTTTAGGGAAGTATCCTCCTCATAGAACTTGAGGAGGCCTACCTGCCTTAGGAGCCCCTGGGTACCTGCTATAATAGGGTGAGGGTACGCATCTCTCTCCCTCTCTCGTGTCTCCCATAGGCAAACCATGTTACATTGGTCCGCCTGTTGTTGCTGTTGTTCCCCCCTCTTCTCTCCTTTCACGTCTCTGAATGATTGACATATTAAATACAATTTTTTTATTAAATGAGTCATGTATTTAGTAATATACATATATAATTTTTTATGGCAAAAAATAAAAAAATCGGTGTGTCACAAAAAACAGGCATGCATCGGTACTGGTGCATATTTTTTTGTTGTGCACAGGCAGCAGTGCACCAGAAAATGTTCAGCGCACCGGCCATAGCGCACCTGAAAATTTTCAGTGAACAGTATACTATGGATGGTGTTGGGAGTGCAATGCGCTGAATAAACTCTCTGCCCCGAGGCATATAGTTCAGTCAACGCATCGACCTCCTGAAATCATTACATAGTCAATGGTGCAGTCTTTTACCAGGTCGCACCGTTGACCCTGTCAAAATGCGAAATGTGGTGTGTCGACAAATATACGCGCCCCGAGGTGGATATTTAAGTCAATGCACCGCATTGCCGCTATTCCACATGGTGAACAGTGCGGGCGGGAAACTGACCACACTGCAGTTTTTTTAAGATTTTAAAATAACACGGTGCACCTTCGGTACTACCCCGGAACTGGTGCGGATACCATTCACACTAGTTGCGGTGCAGCCTGTAAAGTTACAGGTAGCACCGCAATCCGGTGCGAGCTAAACGGCTCAAGCGCATCACACGACAATTTTTTTTTCATTTAAATGGTTAATTTCAATGTAATTTAAAATTATAATATGCTAAAAGGATTAATTATGGAAAAAAAGAAAGATACCTGTACATTTGGCCATCGAGGAGGCATATTGGCTGTATAATTTGCAAAAGAAAATTTTCCCACCATTTTGCAAAATTCAAGCTGGAGATTGGTGGGTAATGCACATCAGCAGTGCGTGCAATGGTTGCATTGTTAGCACCGATGTCAGGGCGTCTCAGACAAGGATAAATTGCACCAGTGCTTGAGAGTTCTGGCGCACTGAGAAAAGTGAAAAATGCGGTTTTTTGGCCTTAATTTTTTTTATTTAACCCTGTTTCGTTGCACGAATTTTTATAGGTTCACCAGTGCGATTGCTTAAGATTGCATCCAGCGGTTTCTGTTTTGGCGTGGAGTTTTATGATGCATTGTTGTGGAATATTTGTAAAGCACCGGTGAGCTACAATAATAAGATGCATCGGGCGGGTGTGTACAGAGCGCACGATGTCCAGTTTGCTAATGGTTTGTGTGCACTGGTGCTTTCTCTTGTTGAACGCACCGGTTCGGTTTAGAATGATAAGTGCACCAGATGAAAAAAATCTGCAAAAACCTCCACCCGCCAACCTCCTCTAGTAACCTCCGCTAGAAATGGATGTCTGGGGTAATTTTATAAGTGGTTCCTAAAAGACATCTGCTAGAGGGTCTTTTCCTTATAGTGGGTCAAGGTTAACAGTTCTCGGAGTTGGTTCATGATAGTCAGGTATTCACATGTGGCGGTATCAAAAACGTTTTTTTCCACAATTAGTTTGTGGCCCCACTAATCCGACATAAGTCGGAGCTCAACCTTGGTTCAGTCAGCAAACCCGATGTTTATTCCAACAAGAAACGGTACCACTAAATCTGAAATTGACATTGGAGGAGAGGCCAAGTGGCGCCATATTAGCCAAGTAAAGGACGACATAGGCCATTTAACCAAGCGATAATTTGCAACTAGCGTGGTGGGAATCTAGTCGCCGCGGGGCGAAATTGTCACCCCACGTGGCCACAAAATGCAGATTTTATAGAACGAATTGGAGGAAGGTGTGATTTGTAAGACAAATAGTGTAGAACTTCATTGGAGCATAATTCATTCATTTTTTAGCCTTTTTTTGAGCAAAAAAAACCCTATTAGGGGTTTTTAAATATTCTGGAGCTGTTGGAGACATTGTTTAAGCCATTTGAGCATAGTAACTTCATGTAATCATAATTTTTTGAGCATAATGAAAGAGGTCCAACCATTGGAAGTTGGACCAGAAGTTGTAACACAGGAGGGATGAACTCCTTCATCACTTGTTGTTTTGTATTTATTGTTATGGTATTATTGTCTTCATTATTTTGGTGAAAAAAAAGTTTTAAAATCATGTTTATGTGTTAAATAATTTTTCATAAGAGGTTAAAAACCCTAATATATTTACTTGCAAATTTTACTATATCACCTCAAGCTTTCATATACAGATAAATTTGGTATCATAAATTTGATTATTTGTTGCTTTAAGGGTTTAATTTGTTTGCAAAAGTTTTTTATGCTTATAGGGTTGAAGCTCAAGAGAGGAGAGGGAAATCTTATGATTGAAAGTCCTCAAGTTAGGCCAAGGACAAGGAGATCAAATTTTCCACAATCTCCACCACAAATTTCACCTCAAATTGTACTTGAAGCTTCAACAATCATGTCACATTAAGGATAGCCTGACAATATGTCATAGGATTAAAAGGCTTTAATAAAATCATTCTTTGATAATATACAAGTGGTGAGATTTATTTATGAAGAGAGAAACACAAGGTTGCAAGGTGAGAACTCCAATCCTCGAAAGGGAGATAAGTCTTCAAAAGGAGATGGGGAAAATACTCAAAAATTTAATGGAGGGAATGGTGACAAACCACCTTTGACACCACCATTCTATTCACCTACATCCTCACCACCATATTCACCATAATGTTCTTCCACATCAACCCCTTCACAAACACCTCCACATTCTCCAAAGGGACATGGTCAAAATCCATTTCTGAAACTTGACATAAAGTTTGAGTTTCCTATGTATGATGGAGAGGTAAATGCTGAGAGATTAGATAATTGGGTTCATTGACTTGAAGTGTATTTCATGACACAAAGGATCAAGGATTATGACACCAAGGTTCATCTTGCTTCATTAAGGTTGGAGAGTGCAACACTTATTTTGCGGGAAGCCAAAACTCAAGAGGAAACGAAAAAAACCTGGTAAGGTCTTAACCTCCTGGAATGATTTTTTTGTTTCATTTAGAATAAAATTATATCAATTAGCATACATGAAAAACTCTATAATGGATTGGAAAAATTTTAGGCAAGGAAAGGGACAAAGTGTGCAAAGTTGTACTCAAGATTTTAGAAGAAGAGTACTAATATTGGGTGTATATTTGACATTTAAAGATACTTTGTTGAAATATATTTGAGGTTTTCATTGATATTTGATAGATACCATTCTCATGTTTAACCATACAAGTTTAGATGAATTTTTTGTATAGACCACACATCTAGATGTAATAGGGAAACATGTTTCAGATGAAACATGTGAGAATAACTTTGAGTCTGGAGAAAAAGGAAAGAGCAAGTTCAAGGGAAAATGAAAGGAGTTACATTCCATAATGATGGAGAAATATAAAATCACATGGAAAAATGGTTCCAAATATGGCCTTGATGAAGAACATTGTTGGAAACTTCATCCAGATATGAGACCGAAGAAGTTGAAAAACAAGGAGAAGGAGAAGACAACTGCAACTATACAACATGATTTAGGTTCTATTTCTAGAGATGAAACAAAGATCGCATCGATGGGTTTGAAAGGTAAGGACATTGAAAGTACTGATTTTTCAAGTTATCTCAATGATACTCAATATGAAGAAACAATAATTGATATTTTCCATATTAGAGTTATTTCAAAGCATACCAAGATTGAAATATTGTTTGATAGTGGTTCACAAGAAAATATTATCTCAGAGACATTGTAAGGAAGTTAAATTTAGAGACCATTCTACATACAAGACCATAACCTTTAGGTTGGGCATGTGAGAATGAAAAATATCAGGTGACAAGGAGGTGGATCCATAGACTTGAAATCACTGCAAACTTTCTTGATGAAGTTGAACTTGATGTAATTCTACTTGATATTTCTGCTATAGTTTTGGGAGTCACATATCTTTATGATAGGAGAGAATTTTTTCATTTCCATGAGAATAGATATAGATTTTTAAAGAATGGGATTGATTAAATTGTTAGAGCGCATAGTAAGAAGATGATTGTTTCTCTTATCAATGTTGGACAAATTAAGAGAATTTTTAATGCTAGTCAGAATTTTTCTTTGTTAATGTTCAAGCATAAATATGTTGTGAATGAGACCTTTCAAGGAGATGAATAAAATGTAAAATATGATTTTAGAAATGTTGCTAATGAATTTGATAGGATTTTTTAGGATTCTAACATGTTTCCTCCTAAAAGAGGTAAACAAGATGAGTTGAAATTGTAGCTACATGCACCATAGTGGAATAGTGGTGTGAACAAGATGCCAGTGTTAGAGAGTGCAAAGGTCAAATATCAATTGCAAAATCAATTTGAAAAAGAGGGAATTGGGTCCAAAAGTTATTCTTGTGGGTTTCATAATGTGTTTTATTTGAAAAGGGATAGTGCATGGCAATGGAAATCACATTTGGTCAAGGGTTGAGAAAAGCACAAGGCTAGGCATGTTATGCATCGTCATGTCGACAATGTTGAAGGTGAGAAGAATTTGAGGTTGTTTAAGTTTTCTTTGTTGATGATTGAGGAGGGAATGTGTTAATTCCTTCAAGGGAAGTTTTTTTTTTTGCATATTCTAGGAAAGTGTAGAAATACGTTTTCTATGTCAGCAAGATAAGGTCTCCAAAATGAGGGAAAATGATGTGTTTTCATGAAGACCTCAAAGTGTTGAATTTAAGTACATTTTAGTGGATTGAGGCTGGAAGGGTGAGAGAGTTGTACCCTCATCTATGTTTTTATGGATAAAGAACTTTTGGAGGTCCAAAAAATTCCAGTGGGGAGGAATGATCTCGTGGATCAGTTTGATGTTAAAAATTAAAAATTCTCATAATGGCTCGAAACCAGTGAAAATGCGTAGATATTGTTGTTTTGAATATTGCGCGGCTCATTTCGATCAAATTCGACATTGGATTCTCCCGATATCCTGTTCTTCCCAGTTTGGGAAACAAAATATTTTTTTGAATTGGGTTATACTGGGGTGCATAGTTAGTAGTCCGTACTGCTAACTGGACCATGACATGGCAAGTTGAGTATGCTCCTTCAGCCAATGGTTGGTCAATATTTCAGAGATTCTTATTGGACCAGCCTTTGGTTGATTTTTATATGTTTACAAATTTCTGAGTTGTACCAACCAGAGAGGACCACATGGGGCAACCAGAGGCTACCACGTGGCCTCCTAGTGGTCATGTAAAATTTGTGTAAGAGCCCGAGCGGGCCTCTGAGGGACTCGAGCGCAAGACCTCCAACATCCAATAAAGACCTCTGACCAACTCCTCTATATTGATTCTTAACCTCTATACTCTTGATGCACTTTTTAAGGTTTAATAGTTTTCTATTCGGTTGTAGGGACCTCAGTTAACCCCCGACCCTGGTCCACAGACCAAGGTTAATGGCTAACCTCGACTCGTTATATATATATGTGTGTGTGTGTGTGTGATATAACCAAAGTATTGCAGCCATATATTTTGACAGATTAATATTTTAATACAATCACCAAAACCATTTCATAACCATTGTCCAAAGTTTCGACGCTAACTCTAGTGTTTTGGGTAGAACCATGAACACATACGCAGCAGAGTAACAGTTTAATGCCAAGGTCACCGTCGAGCAGGAGGTTAATGTTGAAAGCACTGGTGGGCCATGGCATGTTTACATGTCGAGGTTATATTATATGGGACGGTTAAATTTTGTTACAGAGGGGTATTACCATGAGGTTGGCGGTTACCATGGTGGGTTAAGTCTACATGTGAACACAGTCAATGCCATGGTCAGGACAAATAGTTTTGAGAGCTGGTTCATGATAGTCGGGTATTCACATGCGGCAATCTCCAAATCCTTTGTTGCTACGGTTAGTTGGTGGTCACACTAAGCCAACATAAACCGGAGCTCAACCATCAGTTGCTCAACAAACTCGAAGTTTATTACGACAGGAAATGGTAACACTGAATTTGAAATCAATGATGGAGGAGAGGCTAAGTGGTTCTTGATTAACTCGGGAAAGGCTGACATAGGCCATTTAACTAAGCGACAACTTGCACCCACCACCGTGGAATCTCACTGGCATGTGGTGAAATTGTCACCTCACATGGCCGCAAAAGGTGAATTTTGTACAATGAATTGCAATAAGGTGCGTTTTGTAGCATAGATAGTGCAGAAATTCATTGTAGCATAATTCATTCAGTTTTTAGCCTCTTTTGGAGCAGAAAGAGCCTAGTTAGGGGATTTTAACTATTCTAGAGACATTGGAGACATTTTTTAAGCCATTTGAGCACTATAATTTGATGTAATCACACTGTTTTGAGCATAATGAAAGAGGGCCAACGGTTGGAAGCAGGACCAGGAGATGTAGCCTATGAGGGTTGAACTCCTTCATCACTTACTATTTTGTGTTGAGTGTTATGGTATTATTGTCCTCACTATTTCTCCAAAAATTGAGTTTTAAAAGCATGTTTATGTGTTAAATAAATTGACATAAGAGGTTAAAAACCCTAACATATTTACTTGCAAATTTTACCATATCACCATAAGATTTTATATACATATCATTACTTACACTCCAATCATCACTTCTAAGTTATTGTTGTGACCCATTTCCCTATTTTGCTACATTGGACATCTTATATGGTGCTGTATTTTCTTTCTCTTCTGCATTCTTAGGTCTTGTTATTTTCAGTTGCCATTTATTTTCCTCACTATTTATCCAAAAATTGAGTTTTAAAAGCATGTTTATGTGTTAAAGAAATTGACATAAGAGGTTAAAAACCCTAATATATTTACTTGCAAATTTTACCATATCACCTTAAGATTTTATATACATATCAGTACTTACACTCCAATAATCACTTCTAAATTATTGTTGTGACCCATTTCCCTATTTTGCTACAGTGGACATCTTATATGGTGTCGCATGTTCTTTCTCTTCTGCATTCTGAGGCCTTGTTCTTTCCAGCTGCCATTTTCCTTTACGTTTATCTTTTTCTTTCCTTTTCCATCCTTGATGAGATTCATTCTTACACTTTGAATGCTCATAATAGTTCTTCAGTTTTCCAATATCTTCTTCAAGTCACCAAGGCCCATCATACTCAATCTGATATCGAAATATTAATGGCAATCCACTGAAAAATCTCTGAACTTTATCATTTTAATCTTTAAGATATGGTACATGATTAGGGGAATTTCGAGGTCTAATATGGGCCTCCTAAGGAAATAATAAAATAATAATTAAACCAATAAAATAATATTTATGAATTTGCAATTCACTTTTTGCACAACAATCCATGTAACCATAGTTAAATTCAATTCAAAAGTTGTACCAAAATAAAATTAATAAAAAAATTGTATTGATGTGACTATAAATAAGAATGAGTTTTTCAAGAAAATGTAATTATCATTGAACAGCTAATGCATTTGTCCTTTGTACTTAAGTAACTTAAAGTAAAATATAAATATAAATTTATAAATTCTTAATTATATAATATGCTATTAATTAAAATTTATATTATTTAAATTGTATAATAACATGTAATTAATATACTATATAAAAATAATATAATAAATGTAATATATTATTTTATGTATGAATTTTATATTACATATTAAATTGATTTTATTTATAACATAAAAATACATAATATATAATATAACATTTATATTAATTTTCATAATATTATATATAATAATATAATATATAATATTAATATAATCATAATGAAATTACTTGAGTTGTATTTTAAGTTAAAAATAAAAAATATTGAAATAGATTTAATTTATATTTATAAGTATAATATAAGATTTATATACATTGAAATTTAGATTTTTTTCCCCTAAGCTATGTTGAACCTAATATAATTTTTTTCAACGAACAAAAATAATATATTTTTTTTCATCATACAAAACTAACATGCTTTCTTTTTATTTAATTTTAATATTTTGTATTTCTTTTAATATTATAATAGTACTATTTATAGATTTGATTTATCCTAAAATTACAAGGTTATTTTTTTTTTTAATTTGATTTCATATAAATAATATATATGTATAGATATTAACTTATAATTAATTTGAAATTGTAATATTAAATAGAATATGATGAATATATAATTTAAAATTAAATATATGAAAATATCAAATATAACATTTATTGAAAAGTGTGTAAAGATATGAAGATTGTATGAGGATATGCATTGTTTATTTCAAAAAATATGAAATGACAATAATAATATTTTGTTCAAAAGGTGTGAAATAAAATTTATTATAAGTACTTTATTTTATGACTTTAAAAGTACTTAAAACACAACCATGGTTAACCATGAGTTTTTATCCACCATTGAGAATGTGACAAGTAAGTACCTTTAACTCAACAATGCCAACTCAACCATTAGGGATAATGTCATCCCATAAAATACGATTGGTTCTCATAAAGTGAATTTTGATTGTACATTTTCCTTAGGAGGCCCAATTTAAATCTTAAAATTACCCTAGTGTTCCTCAATGGCTCCAGGAACTTAGTCGTATACTCTTCATCTGTCATAGATCCCATCGTTAGCTCATATAATTCCTTAGTCGTATTGTCTTAATACCTCTCTGACAAATCCTTCTTCTGGAAATTATTCTTGAACTCATGGAAACTCAAGTACTCTGTCCTGATGTCTTTGAATCGCTTCAAATATTCCCACCAAAATTATGCATTCACTTTGAGGTTGAAGATAGCTATTATGGCCTTCATATTCTCTGTGTACCCGTGCAACTCAAAGAAATTATTCATCCAAACTAACAAAGTCTCTTCATCCTTGGCTTCTTCAAGTATCCATCAAAGGTAGGTGGCTTATCTTTCTTAAAATCATCCGTAAATTATTCCCTATCACTCCCCCTGCAAGGATGATAACAATGACGATCATAATTTCTATCATAACCATAACTAGAATAGAACCTATGTCCATTACCTCTCTTATCTGGAGTATCAAAAAACATGCCATCAATCATTGTGTCATCTATATCCAACCTGTGCCCACCATGAGATCTATTGTCATATTCCCCATTGGTTCTATCCTCCTATCCATGGCTGATATGAAGTGGCCCCTATCGCTAAAATTTTGACAAACTCTAAAGGATTATTACATTAACCCATGTTTGCTTCTCTTGTTCCTATATGATATTATTATTGTATTCCTTACTTCTTATTTCTTCCTTCACTATTCTCAATGTGTCTTCCAAGTAAGAAGTCTTCCTAACACCACACTGTTCATTAGGGGAATTTGAGGTCTAAAATGGGCCTCCTAAGGAAAATGTACAATCAAAATTCACTTTATGAGAACCTATCACATTTTAGGGGATGACCTCATCCCTAATAGTTGAGGTGGCATTGCTTGAGTTAAAGGTACTTACTTGTCACATTCTCAATGGTTGATAAAATCTCATGGTTAACCATGGTAGTGCTCAAAGTAATTTTAAAGTCAAATTAAAGTACTCATAATAAATGTCATTTCACACTTTTTGAATAAAAATATATTATTTTCATTTCATATTTCTTAAAAGAAACAATGCATATCGCTATACATTTATTATATTATATTATTTTTATATAGTATATTAATTACATGTTATTATAACATTTAAATAATATAAATTTTAATTAATAGCATATAATATAATTAAGAATTTATAAATTTATATTTATATTTTATTTTAAGTTATTTAAGTACAAAGGACAAATGCATTAGTTGTTCAATGATAATGACTTTTTCTTGAAAAGCTCATTCTTATTTATAGTCACATCAATAAAAAAAATTATTAATTTTATTTTGGTACAACTTTTGAATTGAATTTAACTATGGTTACATGGATTGTGGTGCAAAAAGTGAATTGAAAATTCATAAATATTATTTTATTGGTTTAGCTATTATTTTATTATTTTCTTAGGAGGCCCATTTTAGACCTCAAAACTCCCCTAATGCATATGAACCATAAGGAAAATCTCGTGAACTGTAATATATTTTCTTGTTATTCATCTTAAACTCTTTCTTGCAAGGCATCTTGTGTCAGCTAAACCAAATCACAATGAACCCACGCACCTTAGTATAATTTGGGGAGGATATCTCATCTGCAAGATCAACCAAATTAGCGTAATACATTTATAAACATAAGCATAATAACATATAGATATATTAACATATAAACATATCAACATATAGAAATAATTCTAACCAGCATCCATTCATCAATGCATGACCATATCAATCACATACCATGACGTCATGAATGACAACAAAAACCATAACAATGTACACTTGAAAATATGTAAGAACTTGACATGCATAAACAACGCATACAAAATCATACACTCATGATGACACATGCCACAACAACCCCATTGACCTTCACATGGCGAGATCACTACAACCATGACCAGCACCATGCTTATGTAACAAGCACACAGACCACAAGCCTACGAAGCACATATGTAACTGACATGAATGCATGACCAACACACTTTCCATCTAGTCCAAGGGGTGAACCACACTCTGATACCACTTTGTAACACCCTCTTCCCACATTTACCCAAGAATATTGTTCCACTAGGGTAAATATGCAACGATAAGGTACTGTGATCTGACTCAACCTCCTAAGTCACCTTAAGGAAGTGGAACCAACACCACACAACTACATAGACCTTATGCACCTTCTATAGGATACCCGAGAGCCATCCAAACCTTCCAGATGTTTATTCCCTCAGAAAAATTGGCCTTTTTATGCATCAAGCCCCTAGTCTCTCCCTTGATATGGGAAAGAGTGCGAGTAGAACCCTCTAGTCACTCGTACATCATGGGCATGCGTGCAACTAGTGAATTTTCTAGGTAGTTCTGAGCCTACGATCCCCGATTGTTTTGCCACTTTCTGAGGCATAGAGATCATATCACTACCCAGAACTCAATAAAACTCCTAAAACTAAAATATAGGAACACAATAATGATATAAATGCAATCATTTGAATAAGGAATTGACTGGACCCCTACTAGTCGTGACATGCATTTTATCAAACATGTCACAAATATGTAATCTACAGGTTTAAAAAACATATCTGAGAATAGGGGTATCATACTTATATGAGATTCTCTATGAAGCATTGTTCCCTTATCACATTAGCTGCGTTATAATCTATTAGGTCATATATTCACTGGTCATTCAATTGTAAGACAAAACATGATGAGAGCCATACATCATCACTATCAAAATACATGCTCATAACCAAAATAATAGAAACATAAATACTAAGGATAAAACAACCATATAATCCACATACAAATGAGTATATTACTCATGAGAGAACAAGGGAAAATAACATCTTATTAATATATGCAAAGGCCAACTAGGTTTGGGACTTCCACATTCCACCTGGCCATAAATTTTCTAAACTTAATATTTCTTTAATACAATCACCCTCATTCCATATTCCAAGCATGAATGTGGGACTCAAATCAAAAGAGCCAACCAGGTCTTCCTGAGGCTAAACCACCTCACCATCGTCAATAGAAACTAGGATTTACTGTAATCCACACCAGCTCACTAGGAAAAAAAATAAACATCTAATATCTGGCTTTACTATAATCTTCACCAGATCACTAGGAAAAATAAGCATGGATGCCACCGGATTTCTCCACATGCACCATGAGGAATTTCCTGTCTCCTAGTCTCTAGGCCTTGCCACAATCCACACCGGATCACTAGGTCCTAACCGAGACTCCACCCTCTAGGCTTTAACATCTATCCCGCCATTCACCGCCAAGGATTCCTAGGCCTAATGAAGGGAAAACACTTCTAGGCTTTACCATATATCCAACCATTCACCGAAAAGGATTCCTAGGCCTGAGTAGGCACACATTACCTGGATTTAACACAACCCACAGTTCGATTCAGGGGTCAATATTCCAGTGGCTTTACCTCAATTGACAGTTTGGTTCAGGGATCAATAGGTCATGTGTTATTTCATTCAAAAATCCACCTCACTCAGCTTTGAATTCATCTGTAAATCCAGTTCAACCAAAACATGAGAACCCCATCACACCATGGCTCTCCAGAAATGGCAGGACTAGGATGAAAAACATTGTCACACCTGGCAAACCACCATGCCCATGATAGCAAGAGAACCAAGAACTCACCTGAAACACCATGCATTCCAAATATAGCAAGGAAACCACACATGAAAATCGATACTTGCAAATAATCCCATTGTACTGCTTTATCATGATCTTCCCTGCTTCCTCTTGCCTTATTTTTCCTTTTTTGATCCAATTTTAAAGTTCTCCAAGAAAACTCAAGTGTCCAAGATTGTGAAAGAGAGAGAGAATAGAGAGAGATCTCCAAAACTGAACTGATAAAAGGTACCAACTGATCCTTAGAATACTCTTTATCAATGAGGCCTCTAATTTCTTACTTTTCAACTATTTTCCTCCTCACGTGAAACCCGTGGCCTTTCACCTTCCTTTCCTCCCAATTTCCATTACTTTCATAAATAAAATGAAAATTAATGCCAATTTTCCTTTCCAAATCCTTTGCCAATTTCCTTGGCCATAATAACTAAAATGAACACCCACTTTAGGATGTTTTTCCTAACATTCAGCTTGGAATAATTTTCCCATAACCATGGTTCTTATTTTGACTTTATTAACTTTTATTACGTGGAATTTTCACCAAGGTTGTTACATTGGAGGTGGTCACTATGTGAGCAACACTAAAACACATAAATTTATGAGGGATAGTTATTATTGTCCCACTGTATACAAATATGCACATTCATATGTTCGCAAGTTCCCAAATTGTCATAGATGTGCCAGTCGCTATTAGATGTTAGTCACCCCACTACTACCAGTAGTAATAGAGGAACCATTTAAATAGTGGGGCCTAGATGTTATTGGAGAATTTTTTCATCACTCGTCAAAGAAACACCACTATATTCTAATAGTGGCAAAATACTTCACTTTGTGGGCAGAGGCAATTCCCTTGAGATAAGTAAATGACCATAAATTCATCCACTTTTACGACATAATTTTATACCAGGTTTGGCACTCCCATGCCAATTGTCTTTGATAATGTGACTTACTTTCATCATTGAAACTTTATGAATTTGCATTAGAAAATGGGATTGTGCTAAACTATGCATATAATTAATACCAGTACGGAAATGATTTGGTTGAATCTACAAACAAAAATATTATCCCCATAATCAAGAAAACCATATTCTCTGAGAAAAGGAACTGTCATAGTGCTTTGAACAATGCATTATGCGCTGACTATGTAACTCCTAATCCTTGCTTGAAGACCTCGTCGTAATTTCTGTTTAATGTTAAATAAATTATATTTCCCTCAAAATTGTATCTTTCAGCCTTGTTACTTTGCAAAGAGTCATAATGTAAACCTTTCCTTCTAGTTCAGAGTAGGATAGACAAGTTACTAAAACTCAAGGAAGAAATGCTCAAAGAAAAGGATAAATTTTATGTTTACCAAAAATGTGTAAAGTGGGAAAAATAGATTTGATGTGGGTGACCTAGTACTGAAGTGGGATAAACCGCATGAAGAGAAACACAATCACATGAATTTCCAAATTTTGTGGATTGGAGCATTCAACATTGAAGAAAATTTCAGTCTGTAACAACCTCGGGTTAAAAGTTCATGTAATAAAAGTTAATAAAGGAAAAATAAGACCACGAACAAAGGAAACTTAGTCGAAGTTGAATGTTGGGAAAAATATCCTAGTGGGCATCACTTGTTGTGTTTATGGCTAAGGGGAAATTTCAAAAGGAAATCTAAAAATATTTGTAAAGGAAAAGTGGCATTAATTGGCATTTTATTTATGAAAATAATGGAAAATGGGAGAAAAGGAAGGGAAAGGTCATGGTTTGTATGTGAGGAGGAAATTGAAGGAAAATAATGGTAAATGAATAAAATATAGGCCTTAATGATAAAAAGACGTTAGAGAAACAATTGGTAGCCTTCTATCCGTTCAGTTTTGGAATTTGTTTCATGGAGGAGAAGAGAAACAAAAATTAAGCAAGCAAAAGAAGGACAAGGAAAGAAAAGGAAAGTGAGGATTAATAAAGGAAAAGTTGGATCAAGCATCTTCAACATAAATACTTGCAGGTAACAAGTTGCATGTATGATTTCCTAGTTGGTTTTGAGATTCATGTTATGTGCATGTTTGTATTTGGTTGTTTTTCTATCACGGGAATGGATTTTGGCAGGTTTCGATAGTGTATCTTATCCTTGCCTTGTAATTTCCAGATATCCATGGTGTGATGGGATTCTTTCTCGGTTTGAGATTGCCAGAATATTTTGGATCCAGGTGAGGTGGTCTTAGGAAAATCCCAAGGGTTTATGGTAGAGATGGTTTTCTCTAGGAAGCCCTCAACACATGGGTGGAGATAGGAAAATTCCTCAAGGGACGGTGAAGGAATTATAAGGCATCCAGTATCGATTTTGTTTTTTGATCTCGACACTAGTTTAGGTGAAATCATGGTATGGTGAGGGTGGAGGTATTTTAACCTCTGGATTCCCTTGTTTGTTTATGGATTGGTTTATCCAATGGTATCCCACATTCATGAATGGAATATGACACGGGGGTGATTGGCTAAAATAAATATTTGCTTCAACCAAATCTATGGTCGAGTGGTGCGTGGAAGTTTCGAAACTGGTTGGCTTTTGCATATGTTTAATAAGAGCTAGGCTTCTCTTGCTTTTGATGAGTAAATGTATTTGTTATTATGTGGATTTAATGTTTGTTCTATCATTTTTATTTATCTCGTTATATGTTTGTTATAAGCATGGTTATATGAGAGCTCATTTATTTGAAATGCGGAATTACCAAGATCTTTTCTAGCTCTTAAACAATATGTGAATGACAAGTATTTTAGTGAACGATTATTTTGATATAGACTTAACTATTAGCATAAGTTGTCTTAAAGTATAAATCTGTTTATGTTATGGCTTTAAATAATACATAAGATGCACATAAATGATACTATAAAACAGATAAAGTTTTGTGACAGAGTTTGTCCCTCCTGGACTACATCTCCGGGTCCGCCTCAGAAAGGTGCATCTGCTATATTTCTTAAGCCAAGAGAATAAGTATACAATGAATCATCAGTTGAAGAGTGTGAAGAAAACACTACTGATGTTTGCAGAAAAATTATTATCTCCTGAAGAGGCTAACTAAAAATAGATAAGAAGAAAATGCACACTTAAGCTGAGAATCTGAAGCTTTAAGGACCTTGGACAATATGGTGGCTGAAACAGTTTGGAGTGTTGAAGTTGATCACGTTCACAAACACGTACTTCAATACAAAATCTTTGCAAGAAAGGATGAGATCCATCTCCTTCTTTGATCCTGCAAATAAAACACTCTCCACCACGTCTTTGAGATGATCTTCAATGAGAGTAATCTCTCCTTCTTCTTGAAGCTGAAACAATTTACTCTCTTTCTCTGATATTCCTCTCTCCCCTTACAAAGAAACATCTTCTCTCTTTTATAATAGGAGTGTATACAAATATGCGAAAATATCTCTTCATATCTTCGAAGAGGTTTTGATTTCTATGCTTAACCATCGAATTTAATGGTTCTTTTCCTTTTTAAGCATTTATGGATTCCCATCATATTTGCTTCTCGGGTTTAATGACACCTCTTACCTTGGAGAATGGTGATGGATTAATATTGCACCTTTAAATTCTGTAGAAACCATATTTAAACCATATAATATAATCTTTAGCCTGATAGTTTGGCTAACAGGGCATAAGAGATAATTGTTGCGTGTGATCGGGTGGGCGGTCAGAGATAGCAACGATGGATAGGGGTTATCTACAGCGGTCATGACCTTAACCTCGGGTGGTTCTGATATGCTGCGTTCACATGGATTATCCATGCGGTCTCTACGTCGTTTATAACTGTCGGTCCATACAATGGTCTCCATCGTATAACATTTCTCTGTTCACATGGATAGCCTTTCCCCGACCCGGTCTTCACTAACTATGTGGTTTGATTGCTGAGGTTGCATTAACCTACTCATATGTAACACCAGTCAGATGTTGAAACCAAACCCGACGCGGTGTAGAACTTTGACACCATGTTCCGCTAACTGACATTTTCTACTGCAGTTTACAATAGTTTTTTCACACGGCTTTTCCACAGCCCTGACGTGGTTTCATAACTGCTCGGTCAGGATAACACTGTGTGGGTTTAAAAATTTAATATAATTTTTTATAACATAAACCTGAACTTAATGCTCCGCTACCCTTAACCTTTTACACATATATAATTCATATTTTCTTTATTCCAAAAGGTTTTTGACATATGGTTTAATATTTTAAACCCATTTCATGACCCCGAATACTTTTAAACCTTAACATAAAGGTTTTTACAACATGTTTATATGCTTTGCGACAAAAAGGTTTAAGACTTAGGTTTAAGGGTATAGGTTTTTGTACCATAGCCTAGGTGTATTTGCACCATGTATTTAATATCTTAGCGCTTGACTTCACCTTAGGAATTTTGATTGATCTTTAGACCTAGGACTTTAGAAATTAGTCCTTTACCTTAGGATTTTATTTTCCCTTAAGGTTTACAACTTGGACTTTCTAATACCTTATCCATTTGACAATTTCGTCTACTTCAACACTTTAGATCGATATTGTTAAGAGTTAGGATATTTTTTTTCCTCAATTCATTACAATCATAACTTGATGTCTTTTTATGTCGCAGGTTGAAATAATGACATCCTTCTTTGATGAGAGCTTTGACTTTGGAAAAACATCAATGTTGATGGCGAAGTCTTTGATACTGACGTCGAAGCCTTTAAACTTGAGTCGATGATTGTTTTGTACATATGACCATCTTGGTCGAAACACCTGTTTTATTACATAATCGATAATTACTTATTTCAAAATTACCATCTTGGTCATTTTGTAATTTCGATACAAAATTTGAAAATCCAAAATTGGATCACACCTACCAACTAAAAGAACTTTTGGTTTCCCAAAAGTTTTATTACAATTCTTTTTGAAGAAAATTTTATCTCTAGAACCTAGTTACAAATCATCTAGATCTAGACAACTTTTACAAATTCTTATTGGGCATATGGCATAAAATCTGCCCAATTCCACTTGGCATTTGATTTTTCTCCAGCAGGTGACTTGGATACATCTTGGACTACTGGTGTCGATGTTGTTTCTCTTGGAAGGATCGAACAGTTGTCTTTTGCATGCCCCGACAATTTGCAGTGTCGACAAACTTTTTCCTTTGTACTTGTCGAGTTTTTTGAGTTGTGTTCTTATTTATCAGATTGAAGAAAAATTTCTCCTGATCGCTTCTTTACTTGAAGTGTCTTGTCATCTTATGACACCTGACTTTTTGTAGCTCCGATTTTCTTGCTGTAGGCCTTATGTTTCCAACATTTCTCTACACAATGCCAAGGACTACTACAAAATGTACATGGATAGATTCTCTTAACAGTCTCTACTATCCAATTCTGATAAAAGAAGTCACTATCAGAATCATTACTGCTAGAGATTTTTTATTTCTTACCCTGAAGCTTCTTTGGTAAAAGTTCAGGATGCATAAAACAACATCGGTTAGAGATGTGGCCAAAATTTTCATAGTAGTCACACTACTTCAAATCATAATGATATCCAAGACCTAGATTATTAGGTATCTCTTGTACTATGATGGGTAGAAGCCTCCCTTTTCCATATTTTCCCAAGCCTTCACCTTCTTGGTATCGCATGGCTTTCATCATGGATAAGCCTTTTCTTTCAGGAACCGCACTTGGTTTCTGACTAGAAGCTTCATCAGATTCTGAATCACCTTCCAGTGATATCAATGAATGGAAATTTTCCTCAGCAGGTGACTTGGAAAAAGATCCAATGGCTTCCCTTGATGACTTCGGTGAGGATGAAAGGGAAGAACTAATTTTATCTTCCTGTTGAAGAGAAAGTGTGGGCTTCCTTCCATTAAAAGCTGTATCTTCAATGAGAGGATTTTTTCCTCTTTCATTCGTATTTAGAACTTACAGTTCAGATTGTAGGATGTGCTTCTCACTCTCTAGTGCTTGCACCATCCTCCACAAGGCAGAATTATCCTGCTTATATTGCTGATTGAACTCCTCGAGTTATTTCAGCCTTTACTGCTGTCGTGCATTTTTTCCTATCTTGTACCTGAAAAGAGCTAGACTGCTCTGATACCACTTGATCTAAAATGTGGAATTACCAAGATATTTTCTAGCTCTTAAACAGTATGTGAATGACAAGTATTTTAATGAAAAATTATTTTGATATAGACTTAAATATTAGCATAAGTTGTCTTAAAGTATAAATTTGTTTACGTTATGGCTTTTAAAAATACACAAGATGCACATAAATGATACCATAAAACAGATAAAGTTTTGTGACGGAGTTCATCCCTCCTGGACTACGTCTCTAGGTCCGCCTTGGAAAGGTGTGTCCATTGTATTTCTTAAGCCAAGAGAATAAGTCTACAAGGAATCATCAGTTGAAGAGTGTGAAGAAAACGCTACTGATGTTTGTAGAAAAATGATTATCCCCTAAATAGGCTAACTGAATACAGATAAGGATAAAATGAACACTTAAGATGAGAATCTGAAGCTTTAAGGACTTTGGACAATATGGTGGCTGAAACAGTTTGGAGTGCTGAATTTGATCACGCTGACAACAACGTACTTCAATACCGAAGCTTTGCAAGAAAGGATGAGATCCTCCTCCTTCTTTGATCCTGCAAATAAAACACTCTCCACCACGTCTTTGACATGATCTTCAATGAGAGTAATCTCTCCTTCTTCTTGAAGCTGAAACAATTTACTCTCTTTCTCTCATATTCCTCTCTCCCCTTACAAAGAAATATCTTCTCTCTTTTATAATAGGAGTGTATACAAATATGGCAAAAATATCTCTTCATATCTTCGAAGAAGTTTTTATTTCTATGATTAACCATCAAATTTAATGGTTCTTTTCCTTTTTAAGCATTTATGGATTCCCATCATATTTGCTTCTCGGGTTTAATGACACATCTTACCTAGGAGCATGGTGCTGGATTAATATCGCACCTTTAAATCCTGCAAAACCCATATTTAAACCATATAATATAATCTTTATCCCGACGGTTTGGCTAACCGGGCGGAAGAGATAACTGTTGCATGTGATTGGGCAGGCAGTCAGAGATAGCAACAATAGATAGGGGTTATCTCTAGCAGTCACAGCCTTAACCCTGAGCAGTTCCGATATGTTTCGTTCACATGGATTATACATGCGGTCTCTGCGCCGTTTATAACTGTCGGTCCATACAACGGTCTCCGCTGTATAACATTTCTCTGTTCACATGGATAGCCTTTCCCCGACGTGGTCTTCACTAAATCTATGGTTTTATTGTTGCGGTTGCATTAAACTGTTCATATGTAACACGATTCACATGTTGAAACCAAACTCGACGCGGTCTGGAACTTTGACACCAGGTTCCGCTAACTGACATTTTTCGCTGTAGTTTACAATATTTTGTTCACACGGTTTTTCCACAGCCCTGACGTGGTTTCATAACTTCTCGGTCAAGATAACACTGCGTGGGTTTAAAACTTTAATATAAAGTTCTATAACATAAACTCGAACTTTAATACTCCACTACCCTTAAAATTTTACACATATATAATTCATATGTTCTTTATACCAAAAGGGTTTTGACATATGGTTTAATGTTGTCAACCCATTTCATGACCCTGAATACTTTTAAACCTTAACATAAATTTGTTTACAACATATTTATATTATTTGCGCCCAAAAGGTTTAAGACATAGGTTTAGGGGTATAGGTTTTTGTACCAAAGCCTAAGTGTATTTGGACCATGTATTTAATATCTTAGCGCTTGACTTCACCTTAGGACTTTTGATTGATATTTAGACCTAGGACTTTTGAAATTAATCCTTTACCTTAGGATTTTATTTTCCCTTAAGGTTTAGAACTTGGACTTTCTAATACCTTATCCATTCGAAAATTTTTTCTACTTCAACACTTTAGATCGATAGTGTTAAGACTTAGGATATTGTTTTTCCTTAATTCCTTACAATCATAACTTGATGTGTTTTTATGTCGCAGGTTTACATAATGATGTCCTTCTTTGCTGACAACTTTGACTTTGAAAAAACATCGATGCTGATAGCGAAGTCTTTGATACTGACGTCGAAGCCTTTAAACTTCAGTCAATGATTCTTTTATACATATGACCATCTTGGTCAAAACACCTGTTTTATTACATAATCGATAATTAATTATTTCAAAATTACCATCTTGGTAATTTTGTAATTTCGATGCAAAATTTGAAAATCCAAAATTGGATAACTCATAGTAATGGATCTATTCATGTTTTACTTCTAACAGAATGAATAATGAATGCAAGAACTAATTGGTGTCTTGAAAGATATTGCGAGAAAGCATAGATCCTTCTTGTGAAACTGGAAATAATATTTCAGATCCTTATGTTCAGATATGTATTCATGACGTTTAGGTTGCATGTTTACCAAGTGTTTGAAGGAATTTCAGTTTTGGTTGGGAGAGGTCAGGCTATTCCTAGTTCAAGTTTTGGTTTATAAGCCTTGTTTCTATTTCATTCATCATTTCTGGAAGTTTCAGTGAGTTTTGGGCAGAGGATTGAGTGCTATCCATAAAAACATAGCTAAGAGTTTGGGGTCGTTGGCATAGAACTCACCATAAAAATCTGCAATCGCTGGTAGGTAGGCCTATGGGAGAATTTGGATGGCTATATGTTGGCTTGAGGGGTCCTTACCCAGGTTCGGTGTGCAAGGTTTTCCAAAAACCCCCTATACTACTGGCCCTTTCGGCAGTGACTTGATTTCGCAGGTCACAGTCTTACCCGAAGTAGTATGGGTGGGTGCTGGAACCAGGTTTTCGCACCCTGAGAAAGGAAGGGTAAGGCAAGCAGGGTTGCATTCTGTTCAGAGTACCTTGTTTCTTCGCAGGGTCAATTATGTATCTATTTGCATCCACGTGCACTAGATCTAGATTATATTCTTTCTATAACATCTACACAACATTATATAAACAGAGCGGAATAGATCTACATCCAAGAATTCACTACACAGACCTTCACATCGAAAATACAGGAAACACATAACACAATAATTATCAACAATTCATACAATAGTACTCACTGATTCAGATCTCTAATAATCCTTCAAATTCATTCATTCATCAATATTACCTTACAATTCCCTTCTCAACCTGCGTACATAGTAGAAGGGTCTACACACAGCTGGACTAGGATCTCCGCGCACACAGTTAGAAGGAGTCCATTCCCCAAAACCCAAACAGATAGCTTAAACCATAGATCGCATCAATAGCTCATCAATTACTATCCTTTACAATCCAAAATGCTTCTCTATTTATAACAATCTAGCCTCAACGTTCCTATGGTCCGCAACCCATGGTTTTCAGACCCCTAGTTTACCCTTTGGCCCATTAAAATATGTTAAGGGCTTTGACCCGCCACAAAAACCATGCAATATACTAAATATAATCAGAAATAATAAAATGGACCAGTTTCGCAGCTTGTTAGGAGACCCTATTCCAATAGTCCCCCAACAGAATCTTGTGACTCGTCCCGAGTCACTACACTGGTGCGACCACGTAGTCCGCAGCCTGGTATGGTTTGAGTCGACTACCATTGAAAAAGATAGGAATGAGGTCACCGCATAGGGTAGCTAACTAGACTGCTCCACCATTCGTAACCTCCTTAACCATGTAGGGACGAAGCCAGTGCTGTCAAAATTTTCCTGGGTTTTTCGCAAATTGGCTATCGTATAAAAGGACGAGATCACCTTCAACGAATGTCTTATGGAAAATGTTTCGATCATGCTAGGATTTATCCCAAGCCTTTTGAACCTACTGGTGAAACTGAGCAATAAACCGATCTTCCTCCAAAGCTACCAGTTGCGCCAGGTGTTCTTTTATGATTTCGGAGTTGGCCATATTCGTGAATGCTATGACGCGTAGGCTAGGAACAACGTACTCTATTGGCATGATGGCCTCCTTTCCATAGACCATTCAGAAGGGTGTCCTATCGGTCAGCTTTTTGCAGGTTGTTCGGTATGCCCACAGAACCGAGGGGATGCGAACATCCCAGTCACTATGATGAACATTACAAACATTCGTTAATGCCTGCTCCAAAATTTTGTTAAAAGCTTCATCCACCCCATTAGCTTGGGGATGATATGGTGTACTCTTGGCATGGTGGATCTGAAATTCCTCATTCAAAGCTTGAATCATTTGGTTAACAAAATGCATATCTCTGTCGCTCATTAGGATCTTCGGGGAGCCAAATCTGGTCAGAATATGCTCAAAGATGAAGTGTGCAGCAGTATCAGCAGTACAATATTTTACTAATTGTTCCTCAGCCCATCGTGTGACGTAGTCAGTGGCAGTGATAATGTAGTGCGCGCTTGTTTTCTTGCCTGGTGGATTGATGGGTCCGATAAAGTCAATGGCCCATTTATCAAAAGCTCGTAGGGCCATCTGAGGCTGTAATGGCATGTAATCGCGTCGTGAGGGTCGGCCAGTTCGCTGGCATGTATCACATGATATACAATAGGCGTAAGAATCCTGATGCAGGGTAAGCCACCATAAGCTAACCCTTAAAATATTTTTTTGTTGTAGCCCTACCCGCATAGTGGCCGGTTGCGACTCCATCATTTGCTTCTATGAGGACGGTGGGCCGTTCATGTTCCAATACATATCTGCGGAGTATTTCATCGGTGCCTAGCTTGTATAGCTGTCTTGCGATGATAGTGAAGTCTGCAGCCCGGGTAACCAACTCCTTCTTCTGTTGTACTGAATATGCAGCAGGGGCCACACTTGTATTAAGGAACTCAATGATATCAGCAAAGTGAGCATAAACCATCTTAATGGTAAACAATTGTGCATCGGGTAAGCCTTCGTCCAGGTTAGTGGGTTCTTCCCCTATATCAATACGAGACAGGTGATCCAAGTATGCATTCAACCACCCAGTCTAAACAATGATCTCAAAATCATATTCCTGAAATAGGAATAGCCAGCGGCAAATATTCCCCCCCAACACAGGATTTTTGATCAGGTATTTCAAAGCCGAATGGTCTATAAACATCTTAAAGTGTCCACCCAGTAGATAGTGTCGATACTTTTGTAGTGCATACACCATAGCCAGTCCTTCATGCTCAGTGGTAGAGTAATTTCTTTCGGCGCTTGAGAGTTTGCGACTGGAAAAGGCAACCGCGTGATCAATATCTCCTTCGCCAGGCTGAGTGAGGACCGCACCCAGGGCAATGCCTGATGCATTGACATGTATATGAAATTCTTTTGACCATTCAGGGAATATCAGTATGGGCGCAAAAATCATCTTGTCTTTTAGCAGTTTGAAGATCTTCTGACATTCATCATTCCAGAAAAAAGAGACACATTTTTTTAGCAGCTGTTCCATGGGTGTTGCAGTTAGAGCGTATCCTTGAATGAATTTTCTATAATAGCCCATGTGACCGAGAATGGAGTGCAACTGTTTCTCTATTTTGGGGGCTGCCAAGTTGATAATTACGCTATCTTTTTAGGATCAACCATCAGTCCTTGCCGACAGACTATGTGTCCAAGCAAGATTCCCAAAGGTACATAGAAGATGCACTTTTTTATATTCATGGAAATCTGGTGCTTCCGGCATGAATCCAACATTAATTGTAGGTTCGAGACATGTTCTTTCACTAAGCCAAAAACCGTCTAGTCATCGAAGTAAACCTATAGGAACTTATGAATAAATTCTTTGAACAAAACCACTACAACCCTTGAAAATATAGCAGGTGCATTCTTAAGGCCAAAGGGCATGACTGTATACTTGAAGGAACCCCATTCGGTGGAAAAGGTAGTCTTACTGTGATCCTCAGGTGAAATTATGATCTGTTGGTATCTTGAGAATCCATCAGTGAAGGAATAGGTCTCTTGGCCACCTACGCTATCAAATATTTCATCGGAGAAGGGAGTAGGGACAGGGTCATGAACACAGGCATCGTTCAACTTTCATAGGTCCACACAAATGCATATTTCCCCCTTTTCCTTTTTCTCTTGAATGACCATTGGGCTTACCCAATCTAACTGTTCAACTGGTTCAATGATACCTGCAGTCAGCATTTTGTCCAATTCTTCTTTGACCTTTTGCTTATACTTAGGATTCAGCCGGTAGGGTCATTGCTTGATGGGCCGTGCCCCTGGATTCAAAGTGATGTGCATAATGCCAAGGTCCCTAATGATTCCTTTGAGCTCAAAAAACTTCTTAAGGAATAAGTCCTGGTACTCCGTAAGTAGCTCGACAATTATTCCCATGGTGCCTTCATCCCAATAGTCCCCAATTTTAGCCAGCTTAGGGTGTTCTTCTGTCCCAATATTAACTTCGCGTAAATGAAGAGGTTGTGTTACATCGACATCCTGGAGTGATGGTCCGATAACAGTACATTCCCCTTCAGATTCTGGAACAGATATATTCCACGGGTTATCCTCTTCTTCGTTAATCGCCAAGCTCCGGCAGTTGACTATGTCCTGCATCTGGGTGTCCCATGTTAGAACGGCTGGTGGGGTGTGTGGGTGAGGCTTCTTAAAGATGAATGTATCAATGTCTTACAGGGCTTCCTCAAGCATATATGTTCCCCCAATAAGTCTGAATGTTCCAATAAAGTCCTCTTTTAATATTTCCGAGTGGTGGGTCTGCTGATGTAGCTCTACATCTAAGTACCAAGTAGCAGGGATAGGGCCCAGGCATGTATAAATAGATGGATCCATTCGTCTGGGGTTCGTTCAACCCATATGGTTGTCCAAGTACGCAGATGCGCGCAGAGGTCCTTGGGCCCTAGGAATATCTAGGTGCACACATCAGCGGGAGGTGCGAACCACAGCACCATCCTATCCCGACGCGTTTCCCAGTCCGAAAATGCTTTCTTCTGGGTATCCCACTAGTGTGCACTTGTGCCACGCAGAGCCAGATTAAGTGCCCAGAGCCGCCTATCTTTTGGCACCCTAGCCTTTAATGTTCTTAAGAAGTCCTGGACAATACTAATCAAAATGGGGAAGGTCCCTTACCTCTGAAGTAATGCAGTAGAGGGTCCTTGCAACCCGAGGGCATCGTAGTGCTGAGACATTATGTAGCTGGGTCTACCAACTCTCAAGTTCTTCATCCAGGTCAGAAAAGTACTCCCTGTTTTTCTCCCAATCGAATACGACGCCTGTTGTAGGGTCACCCTAGTCTTCATCCTATGCTATCATCCTGTAGATGTGATCGAGTTCCTCCTCTTCATATGCTGGTTCTGTATACCGTATACCCTCAGTGGGATCCAGTGGTACTATTACACGGGTACCGTTCTTCTCAAACACCATGCTACATTTTTTTAGATTAATGACACCCCCTATGTCGATAGCCCAGTCTAGTCCTAGGAGTGTAGGATAGGGATCTGTATATTCCACAATTTCTATGACCTCAAATTCAGCTAGGACCCTTACTCCTGCAATATCAACCACAAATTTTGGCAACCTTCCCAAAGGTATGATCTTCTGTTGATTCACCATTCACAGCTGGATGGTGGACTAGTCTAATTTAGGTTCTCCCATTTGTTTCCATGTCTGTTTTGGTAAGACATTCGCATCAGATCCAAGATCAAGAATAGCCTAATCCATCTCATAGTCACCAATCTGTGCAGTCAGTCACATTTCCCTCCCGGTGCACCTTTTGTAGCTGTGTAATTTGTGTATTTCCTTAACCTCAGCCGATGTGATGGGCCGCACTGTGTAGTTCTGTAGCAATACTTTAAGATTTTCTCTAGCCTCTAGGTTGCGTAGTAGCTTCAAGCATGCCCTTAGCAATGTTTCAACTTCCTCTTCTATCTGGAGGTGTGCTGGCAGCTGTGCAAGGGATTCCAGCGACTCCTGTTTCCTGGGATTTGGTTCATTCTGGGCAGCAAGCTCCTCCCTCGCTTTCTGGGTGACCATGCTGCGCGTTATGAATTTTACACTAGGATCTTCACTCCTTAGCTCCATTTTGACTCTCTGTACATTTTGGGTGGTGATAGACTGGTTGTCCTTCATTTTTGTTAACAAGATCGGGCAGTATTCGATCTCATGGTCCAGTTGTATGCAATATTTACATGACTGCCTAGTGGGATTTGGGCAGTCCCTGGCGAAGTGCCCTACATCTCCACAGTTGTAGCAAATTATTTGGTTCCGTCCTCATCCTGTACTCCATTCCCATCCCCCCTGCCCCCTGCAGGAGAGCTACCAAAGGTCGTGGGAGATCTCAGAGAGGCAGGATCAGACTGTACTCTATAAAGGGTTCCCCGATCTACCAGTAAGTTATATGTGCGACAATTCTGCTTATCGTGCCCTATAGATCGGCAAAACCTGCACCATTTTTTCTTCAATTCACCCCTATTTATCCGAGGACATTGGGCTGTATCATGGAGTCCTGCTACCCGACAATCTTCGCACCAGAGGTCCGTCCCGACTCCTTTTCCCCGTTCCGTCCGTAAGCTCTATATTTCTAGGTGCATGGCCCTGAGATGCTTCTGAATTTTCTGCACTTCTTCCCTTGTGTCATCCTTAGGTGCAACTTCAAGTTTCATGGCAGCTTGCAAGGCTCTTTCCTGCGATTCAAAGGTCTGGTGGGCCATGGGTATGCGTAAGTGAGGTAGCAACATAGTGATGAACCATTCCGTGTGCTATTTGTCATCGTACTTGAACTCACCTTCCATGATCGTTTCTTTAACCATTGATCAGCCTCCCATACTGACTCAGACGTTCCTTTCTTGAAGTCTTTTACTTCTGCTACCAGCTGGGAATAGGATTTCAGCTTTCAGAATTGTTTTTTTAGGGCATCCTTAATATTTTGAAGCGTTGCGCTCCCGTTCTGAGATATATACTGCATATACCAATCCAGCACCCTCTCTTCAAAAGCCAAGGATAGTTGCACTCTCTTCACAGTATCGCTTACCACCCTTTGCACTATCCACACCGAATCGGCCACGAACCAAAATTGGTCCATGTCGTCATCGACTGCTCCTTTAAAAGTAGGTAACATTAAGTGTGCTGCCATGGGCTCCTCTAGTTTATCTTCCTGGGGCCCTAATGTCGAGGCAGCTGACAGACCTTGCGTAGGTCTCGGCTGACTATGAGAAGAGCGATCCTCTCCTCGACTATCTCGATATTTATTACTGTTCCGCGTTGCGCTTCCACCTATAATATCACTCATTCCACCCCATGTTAGATCTCTAATGCCATTACCCGATCCCGTTTCTCATACTCCTTCAGTCCCAGCAACGGAACCGTTTGTTGGCTTGAGGGGTCCTGACCCAAGTTCAGTGTGTAAGGTTTGCCAACAAACCCCTATACTACTAGCCCTTTCGACAATGACTTGCTTTCGCAGGTCACAGTCTCACCCGAAGTAGTATGGGTGGGTGTTAGAACCAGGTTTCCACACCCTGAGAAAGGAAGGGTAAGACAAGAAGGGCTACGTTCTGTTCAGAGTACCTTGTTTCTTCGTAGGGTCAATTATGTATCTATTTGCATCCACGTGCACTAGATCTAGAATTATATGCTTTCTATAACATCAACACAACATTATATAAATGGAGCATAATAGATCTAGAGCCAAGAATTCAGTACACAGACCTTCTCATTGAAAAGATAGGAAACACATAACACAACAATTATCAACAATTCATACAACAGTACTCACAGATTCAGATCTCTAATAATCCTTCGCATTCATTCATTCATCAATCTTCCCTTACAATTCCATTCCCAACCTGCGCACACAGCAGTAGGGTCCGCACACAGCTAGACTAGGATCTCCACGCACACAGCCAGCAGGAGTCCGTTCCCCAAAACCCAAACAGATATCTTAAACCATAGATCGCATCAATAGCTCATCAATTACTATCCTTTACAATCCAAAATGCTTCTCTATTTGTAACAATCTATCCTCAACGTTCCTATGGTCCGCAACCCATGGTTTTCGGATCCTTAGTTTACCCTTTGACCCATTACAATATGTTCGGGGATTTGACCCACCCCAAAACCCCTGCGCTATACTAAATATAATCAGAAATAATGAAAATGGACCAGTTTCGCAGCTTGTTAGGAGACCCCGTTCCAACACTATAGTCACTTGAATTTATCAGAAAGGGAGTAGTTGAGGCTCTAGTTCAGTGAAAAAGGGAGTTATGTTATGGTTGGATACCTAGAGGGGTTTGGTTACTTCTGAAGGTCCTATAGCACCTCAGGAAATTCAGTAAGGTCTCAAATTGTCGATTCCATTTCCTTAAGGTCATATAGGAGTTTAATTCTTATCATATTGACATTCAACTCATGTTTACCACGAGTAAACCGGTGAAAGTGGTTAAATGTGGGAGGAGGCAGTTACCAGGTCATATCAAAGCGGGTTGCATTCTCTTTGGGTAAAGTAAAATGTGTCAAGGTTATGGTTTTCATGCATGGGATCATGGTATACTATTGGTATGGTAATGCATGATGTTGTGATGTTGTTATGTAATTATATGGATATTCTTATGATTATACATGTACATACTAATGTGGAGTATCTTGCAGATGAGATAAGCCTGGCCTGAACATCAATGAGGTATGTATTTGATTTTGGTATCTATTTTGTTTATCTGACATGATACACTTGCATGAGGAAGAGAATCAAATATGAATAGCAATATGGTAGGATATAGTTCCAGTGAATATCCTTAAAAATCAGTTAGGAAGCAAAGAGAAGAGCATTCTCCTGGCATCACTGATATATTGAGGAGTTTGAGGGAAAAGATCAGAAGTTGCAAGGTAGACAATGATAGGTTGTTTGAGGCTCGGGAAATACTTGGAAGGGCTCATGAGAAGAAGGTAGAGGTTAATGCAGTGATTCTTTAGAGCTTGTCAAATTTGCATAAAGAGGGGGATATGAGGATCTATCAAGACAAAGAAGAGAAAAATAATGGAGCCTATGGTATCAGATCTTAGTCCAGATATAGGATGGATAGAGGAGAAAATGTTACAGGTGGTAGATCATTGGATACACCTAACAGGAGGACCAATATGTATTGACATCATTTTAGTTCATTATCCAGGAGACATCATAAAATTCATCACCATTATCATTCTTATAGGAGGAGGGAGTATTTTCTTGAGGAGTTCAAGAAAGTGAAGCTAGCTCCTACATTTGATGGAGATATGAAGAAGTCAGAAGTTGTGGAGGCATGGTTTCTTGGGATGATTTTTTTTTTTCAATTGCATAACTATTCAGAGAAAATAAAATCAAGATAGCCACCTTCAATATTAAAGGGAAATATGGTATCTGGTGGGAAAATATAAATAATTTCAAGGGAATTCAAGAAGAATACTTTGTTTTGGATGATTTCGAGAGACTCTTCAGGAAGAATTACTTATGGGATATGATGACAGAGCTAAGGCATTTTTTGAGATTCAGATGGGTTCTAATATGATGAGAATACTAGAATGTTCTTGGATTCATTAAGATATGTTACTTATCTCAAGGATGATAAGGCTAAGATTCAAAGATTCATCAGTGGATTGCCAACAAGATATAGAGAGAAGATTGAGTCTAATGAGCCTATATCGCTAGAGGAATCCATTTGAAAGTTGAAGCATTTTTATGATCAGTCAGGGCATAAAGCTGAGCCTAAGCATGATTTGAAAGGAAATGATAAGGTTAAAGGGAAATGACCACCAAAGAGGGGAATACCTCAATATGTAGGTGAGAAATAAAATGTGGTTCCTTACATGAATTTCAATGTAGTTGAGAAGGGACATGGTTCACTGGAGAGCAACAAACTAGAGGTGATGGTAGAGGATTGCAGTAGTTTTGGATACGTGGAAACGATCATCGAAAAAAGGATTGTTCAATGTACTAGGAAGGCACGCCTCAGATATTAAGTGCTCAGGAGGCACAAAAATTTGGGGATTTTCATGATAGAATTTCGTAGATTATGCATCTATGGACAACAGGAAGGCATATAATTAGGCATCCATTATTGAGATGGAAGGTAAACTCTCTGGTTGATTTTTTTCTATTTGGATTTATTATGGATCTAATTATAGTTATGTTAATCCTGAACTGGTAGATAAGTGTGGCTTGAGAAAATAAGTGCATGTAGAGTCTTGGTTGGTGTAGTTGGCTACAGGTCCTGAGAAGAGAGTTCATCATTAGGTAAGAAGAAGTACTTATGGGAGAGGTACTATGATGATAGAGCTAAGTCATTTTATGAGATTCAGATGGGTTCTATGAAATATGATGAGAATACTAAAATATTCTTGGAGTCATTGAGATATGTTCCTTATCTCAAGGATGAGAAGGCTAAGATTCAAAGATTCATCAGTGTATTTCCAACAACCTATAGAGACCAGATTTAGTTTGATGAGCCTAGATCGCTCGATGAAGCCATTCGAAAGTTGAAGAATTTTTATGATCAGTCAAGGCATAAAGCCCAACCTAAGAATGATTTCAAAGGAAATGATAAAGTTAAAGGGAAATGGCCACCAAAGCGTGGAAGACCTCAATATGTAGGTGAGAAATAAAATGTGGTTCCTTACATGAAGTTAAATACAGTTGAGAAGGGACAAGGTTCCCAACCTGGAGAGCATCTAACTAGAGGTGATGGTAGAGGATTGTTGCAGTGTTGGATATGTGGAAAATATCATCGAAAAAAGGATTGTCCAATGTACTAGGAAGGTAGATATTAAGTCCTCAGGAGGCACAAACAAATAGGGATATTGATGATAACATTTCATTAAATGTCTCTTTGTACATGATATGTAAAATATTTTAAAGTCAATTATGTATATATTATATATCATTTAAAAAAGTTATGTATATATCATGAAAAAAAAAAAAGGTTAAAATGTTTATTTGGTCCTATATATACTCTGTAACATTCAAAAATACAATTTAAACAAAGAAAATTTACATATTGTATTTTTCACTTTAAAGAAGTTTGCACGTGAAGAAATTTGATCTGTCCAGGCTCGTACTTAAGATGAATCTATGTTGGTTTTAACACATGCCAAGACTTATATTGTCATATCCTAACATCCTGCAACATATATCCTAATTCATATGACATTCGTTATTCATTGTGCTAGTATATAATATTTCATTGAGATGCAGTTTGTGGAAAGAAATAAAAGTAGTAGATGTTGAGTTTATGGTGATTTCAAATTTCAGTATTTAATGAGTATGAAGTAAAGGAAAGAGTTAATTTTTCTTTGGGATGATTGAATTGGTAGAATTGAGAGTGGACATAAGGATGATCATTTGCGCATGTTGAATGACTGAAAGAAGCATGTTGAGAGGTTCTCTAAGACATTAGAGCATGAATGCATTCTTCAACCTCAATCTAGCACATATGGCATAAAGACGATTATAACATGAAATAAATATAAATCTATAACGAGGAATAACTCTTGAGCAATAATAAAGAATAAATGTAAATAACTAGAAAGTAGTGAATGTTAAGCAATAAGATTAAGTCAATTAATTTTTAATAGTTATAGTTTCCAACATGTAGAAATAGAAAACCAAAAATGGTTTATGGTTTTTATTATGCTTATTCATTGAGGGTAACTTAGTGCTTGAGAAAAATAAAATGTAAGTTTTATCTTTGTATTATGTTGTCAATATTTTTGTGGATTTTTATTATTATTGTTGAACACTTTTATTGAGTCCATAGAATTTACAATATACTAAAACCATTTAATTGTTGACTAATATATTGGGTGTGCTTTAGACTATGTAATTTTTTACTAATTTTTTTTTTTGTAATGGTTATAAATTTTTATGTTATTAACTATTGTATACTATTTAAATTTTCTCTAATAGGGGTGGGAAGTATATCTCATGCCTTTTTACCTAAATAATGCCAAAAAAAACCATAACAATTATTATTTTCTACAGATATATACAAAAAAAAACATGACCATATGATTAAACATGATTGTGATATGGGTGGGATTAAAATCTAAGACTAAGTTTCAACTCATAATATTGATATACAAAATTAATCCTACCTCTTATGTGTGTCACAAAAATATTTCATTATGACCTTATGTTTAAAGCTTTACATTTTTATTTTTAATACTTTCAATTTTACTAAAAGAAAATAGTCAAAAATAATAATTTTAATTTTTAATTTTTAATTTATTTTATTAAATTTTATCGTTTAAAATAAATAAATAAATAAATAAATAAATAAATATATATATATATATATATATATATATAATTTTAAATTAAAACTTAGGTTAATATATCAAATGAAAATGAAATTATCAGAAAACCCTTTTGTTGAGAGAACTTAGCTGCATCGATCTATAAACCATAGCCAAGCCCTCTGCTCTAACTTCGACCTTCGATGGCATCCACGAAGGGGGCTCCTCCCCCTCCTCCACCCACTAATGAAACTGGAACATTCCAAGCAATCTTGGACACACTTTCCAAGCGACCTAGAAGAAAAGAGTATTAATCCAAGTTCATAAAAAAGGTTGATTCAATCCTCTCGATGGAATTTCCTGTTGTAGAAATTTGAATAACCGATATGTTGTCCACCGAGATTCTCCTGATCACACACTATTTTATCTTCATGCACAATACAAAATCTCTCCTACCATTGATCATTAATTGCAGAAATAAAAACAATCGCATGCGCACATTAAAACCATAAACAATCACACATATGAACACAGTATTTCATGGGAAAGATTAAAGATGAAAACCCCAACTATTTGTATATTATGTGTCATAGAGATCATGTAACAATCATTATACAAAGCTCCTCACCAGCTCTCAGTACAATCTCCAATTGCTACACACTAATCAAGCTAGATCTAGCAAAACACATGCTCCAATCTCTGCCATCTGATAGCCTGCCTCTACTGTGCAATAAATGTTGAAGAATGGCTCATAAATAAATTCAAACCACCTGGCTTGTACTGCGCAATCCTCATTGGCATCTCCAATCACTGGTTGTTGCAAATCATGCAACAGTATAGTCAAAACTGATAGTCACACTGCTCTTTCACCTATCTCTTCACTGGTCTCCACTGAAACTGTCCATGCACTGAATTTAACTGATGTATTCTTTAGTTGATTAATGAGTTATTAATTAGTGAATTAATTAATAATTAATTCACACCACTCTCACTAGTGTATCAATCAGTTAGACTAGATACAGCTAGCTCAACTATGTTTAACTCAGTTAAACTGAACACAACTCCATCAACTACCTCAATAACTCCACCAAACTCTGTCACATGAGTTCTAACTGAAGTATCCATGAAATAGCTCCAATTAACCCTCACGAATAGCGTAATTCCTTCTGTCATCTCCTGTGCCACATCTGTGCACTTAACTGAAGTGCTCCAAGAGAATAAGATAATGTTTATAGTCCAAATATTATTAAGAGCTAATAATATTCGACATATCTATTTTTAGACTGGCAATCTAAAAATATATTCCACCCAATATGTATAAAAATATAAGTCCATATATTTTTCCAACTTGACCAACCATCCACAAATAGCATCCTGCAACTCATAGAACATGATCGACATGTCTAAAAATAGACATAGTCTAAAAATAGACTTGCGCCAAAAATAGCTGGCGGACCCACTTAGTGAAGGCGACTTCTTTCCACTAAGCTCATCATCTTGTTGTAATCTCAACACCTATAGGGGCCGAGAGAATGACCTTGGAATTCACTAAAGGAGCACTTATTCACAAGTTTATAGGTATGTGTCCATCCACTCATTTTATGGATTTATGGATACTTCAAACTTGGAGATTGAATATGAAAGGAGATATCGGGTTATATGCATGCAGAAATAGATTATTTTCCTCATTTTTTAAGCTCAAGGATGATAGGGATGTAATTTTCAAGAATGGACCATTTTTTGTGGATTTAAAGGTATTTATTTAAATCATCAAACATTTGATTTCAATCGAGGTGAAAACATTCCCATCGAGATGAAGACATTCCCATGGCAGTTCTAGTATGGGTAAAATTACACAAAAGAAGATAGGGTTATTCGAGTATGGGTAAAAATATCATTTTTGGATGGGAGAGGTTAGGTCAAGTACTAGTTCAAGTTTTGGTTTATAAGCCTTATTTCTATGTCATTCATCATTTATGGAAGTTTTAGTGATTTCTAGGCAGAGGATTAAGTGCTATCCTTGAAAACGTGGCCAAGAGTTTGGGGTCGTCGGCATAGAACTAACCGTAAAAATCCACAATCACTGGCAGGTAGGCCTATGGGAGCATTTGGATGGCTATAGTCACTTGAATTCCTTGGAAAGGGAGTAGTTGGGGCTTTAGTTCAGTGAAAAAGGGATTTATCTTAGGGTTTGGACACCTAGAGGGGTTTGGTTACTCCTATAGGTCCTATGGCACCTTAGGAAAGTCAATAAGGTCTCAAATTGTTGATTCTGTTTCCTTAAGGTCATATACGAGTTTGAGTCTTATCATATTGACACTCAGATCATGTTTACCCTGAGTAAACCAGTGAAACTGGGTAAATGTGGAAGGAGGTGGTTATAGGGTCGTATCAAGGCAAGTTGCATTCTTTTTGGGTAAAGTTGAATGTGTAAAGGTTATGGTTGTCAGGCATGGGATCATGGTATATAGTTGGTATGGAAATGCATGATGTTGTGATTTTGTGATGTAACTATGTAAATATGCTTATGATTATACATGTACATACTAATGTGGAATGATATTGAAGGTGAGATATGTGTCACCTAAACATCAATGATGTATGGATTTTCTTTTGGTATCTATTTTATTTATCTGAAATGATACACTTACATGAGGAAGAGAATACAATATGACTAGAAATATTATGGAATCCAGTTCGAGTGAATCTCCTTAAAAAGTAGTTGGGAAGCAAGGAGAAGCGTATTCTCTTGGTATCACAGATATATTGAGGAGTTTGAGGGAAAATATCAGAAGTTGCAAAGTAGAAAATGATAGGTTGGTTGAGGCTTGGGAAAGACTTGAAAGGGCTCATGAGAAGTAGGTAAAGGTTAATGCAGTGATCCTTCAGAGCTTGTCAAAGTTTCATAAAGAGGGACATATGAGGATCTATCAAGAGAAGGAAGAGAAAAATAATGGATCCTATGGTATCAGATCTTAGTCTGGATATAGGATGGATAGAGCGGAAAACGTTAGAGATGACAGATCATTGGATACACCTGAGAGGAGGCCTGGTATGCGCTTGCATTATTTTAGTTCCTTATCAGGGATAAATCATCAAAGCCATCAACATTATCATTATTATAGGGGGAGGGAGTATTTACCTGAGAAGTTGAAGAAATTGAAGCCTCCTACATTTGATGGAGAGATAAAGAAGTCAAGAGTTGCAGAGGCATGGTTTCTTGGGATGAAGAAATTCTTCAGACTGCATAACTATTCATAGAACATAAAAACCAAGATAACCAACTTCAATAGAGGGAAAGAATATAGTTGGTGGGAATATCTAAATAATTTCAAGGGAATTCAAGAATAATACTTGATTTGGGATGATTTCCAGAGACTCTTCAAGAAGAAGTACTTATGGGAGAGGTACTATGATGGTAGAGCTAATGCGTTTTATGAGCTTCATATGGGTTATATGACATATGATTAGAATACTAAAATATTCTTGGAGTCATTGAGATATGTTAGTTATCTCAAGAATGGGAAGGATAAGATTTAAATATTCATCAGTGGATTTCCAACAACCTATAGAGAGAAGATTGAGTTTTATGAGCCTAGATCGCTGCAGGAAGCCATTTGAAAGTTGACACATTTTTATGATCAGTCAAGGCATAAAGCTGAGCCTAAGCATGATTTTAAAGGAAATGATAAATTTAAATGGAAATGGTCACCAAAGCAAGGAAGACCTTAATATGTATGTGAGAAGTAATGTGTGGTTGCTTACATGAAGTTCAATGCAGTTGAGAAGGGACATGGTTCAAAAACTGGAGAGAAGAAAACTAGAAGTGATGGTAGAGGATTGTTGCAGTGTTGGATATGTGGAAAAGATCATCGAAAAAATGATTTTCCAATTTACTAGGAAGGTACGCCTCAAATATTAAGTCCTCAGGAGGAACAAATAATTGGGGATGTTAATGATAACATTTTGTAGATTTATGCATCTGTGGAAAACAAACAGACAGATCATCAAGCATCCATTATTGATATGGAAGGTAAGCTTTGCGGTTTATTTATTTCTATTTGGATTGATCATGGATCTAATTATAATAATGTTAATCCTAACCCAGTGGATAAGTGTGGCTTGAGAAAATAAGTGCATGTAGAGCCTTGGTTGGTGTCATTGGCTACACATCATAAGAAGAGAGATCATCATTAGGTGAGAACTTTTGCATTTGAATTGAAGGGTATGCCTATGAAAACATATTTGAGTGAAATACCATTGGGAGAATATAATATTATTTTGGGTAGGATTGGATGTATCTTCACAGGACCAAAGCATATTTCTATGACAAGTATATTGAGTGCTTGGATGATAATCAGGAAAAGAGAATCTTGCAAGGAAATAAGAAGCCTACATCAGTGGGAATGGTCACCTCTATGAAAGCTAAGCAAAGTTGAAGGGAAGGGTGTCTAATGTTTGCAGTTCATATTTCCATGATAAGGGTAAGGATGTTGAGGATGCAGAAATATTCAAGAGCTATCGAGTCTTACAGCAGTTTCAGGATGTACTTTCATAAAAATATTCTAGAGTTTCCCCCTCATAGGGAAGTGGAATTTTTTATTGAGTTAGTACAAGGGGGAGCACCAACATCAAAGGAACCTTATAGGATTAGAACTTTAGATTTGGTAGAGTTGAAGTTGCACTTGAAGGAAATTCTTGATAAAGGATACAGTAGGCCAAGTCTATCACCTTGTGGTGAACTAGTATTGTTCATGAAGAATAAGGATGATACTATTAGATTGTGCATTGATTATAGACAATTGAACAAGGTGACGATGAATTATAGGTACCCATTGTTGAGGATTGACTACTCGTTCGATCAGTTGAAGGGAGAAATAATGTTATCAAATATTGAATTGGTATTAGGGTACCTTCAGGTTCACATCAAGGAAGAGGACATCTACAAGAATGCTTTCAGGACCATGTATGGGAATTATGAGTTTGTTGTAGTTCCTTTTGGTTTGACTAATGCTCCATCTACTTTTGTTAAGTCCCTATATTAATAGTGTAGCCCCCCTTATTGTTATTATTGTACCCCTGTAACCCCCATATTGTTATTATTGTGCCCTTAAATTATTATTGTTAGGTCGGCTAGGATTACATTGTGGCCCACTAGGATTACATTATGGCCCCATGGACTCCTATATATAGAAAGGAGGTTTTGTAAATTGTATCATCCAAGAATTTTTCATTTATGTGATGTATTGGAGGTTGCCCCCCTCGAAGTGGCTCATTTATAAGGCGTTTATATCTCTTTTCTTCTATTTTTGGAGCTGGTTACACAACATTTGGTATCAGAGCTTTGGATTCTAGGGTTTCGCTGCTCCAAACAGGTCATCGTGGCATTTTCGCTATAAATTTTTTTCTACGAAGTTTCAGAAGCTGAAATTTTTAGGGTACGAAGCTGAAATCCTGAGGAAGATTGTCTAAAAATTTCAGAGCTTGGTTCGCAATATTTTCGGAGATATCATCTGTGGAAGTTAGGTCTTTTTTCAAGCTCCTAAACAGGTCATCGTGGAATTTTCGCTATAAAAATTTTTCTACGAAGGTTCAGAATCTGAAATTTGTATGGTGTGAAGCTGAAATCCTGAGGAAATTCGTCAAAAAATTTCAGAGCTTGGTTCGCAATATTTTCGGAGATATGATCTGTGGAAGGTAGTGCTTTTTCAGGCTCCAGAATTGCATCTCAAAGAGGTGATTGTGGGAAAAGTTCAATAACTCTCTCTCTGGAGATTGGATTGGAGTGCCGTCAAAAGTGGTTGAGATTAAACGGCCTGTAGTTTCTTGGCTATCAATTTCAGAGACAAAGAACAAAACAGTGACACGTGGCAAGTCGTACAAGTTCGCTCTACTGAACCAGTCCAAAATTAGGTCATTGTGGGAGATTGGACACAACTTTGTCTTGGAGAATCCAAATCAGGTCAGACCTGTGGCATTCGAAAGATAATTTAGAGGGCTACGTCATTACTGAAATTCAGATATTGAAGTGCTGCAATTATAGAGATAATTTAATTTCAATATCTAGCTCCTCAAAAGAAAGAGAAAGGTGTGTATTTAGTTTTTAAAATTGCATAACGTTTGTTTGAAAAAGAAATTGAAGTGATTCCAAGTGCATATTTGAGAATTTTTATCAGTATTGGGTTCTATAATGCATCCAAAAAATAATTCCATAGCCATTAATCCCTCAAAAAGCTATACTATGACGCATGAAGAGGAAGAGTTGCAGTATGAGATATCAAAATTACGGTACCAAGTGCAACAAGTTTCAATCTTACGAAGAGCAATTAAAGATGAAATAGATGGTTTAAAAGCAGAAATGGAGGCTAAGTTGGATGGTTTGAAGGATCAAATAATAGAAAATATGGATGATAAATTAATGGAAGATCACATCGAGCATCAACAACAAGTTCTCCAACTCTCAAAGGATAACCCAACTTTGGTGCGAAATCTAATGAAACAACAGGAAGATCAACATCACATCGAAAGAAGTTATGAAGAAGTCATAGAAACAAGAACTCGAAAAGTACGATCAATTTCAGAATATCTCAGCAAGTGGAAGAACTTTCCTGTTAAATATTCCACATGGGAGGATGAGAATTTTATACAAAAGCATCAAGAAATAATCAAGCGTTGAGGACAACACTTGTTTGAAGGAGAGGGGCATGTTAAGTCCCTATATTAATAGTATAGCCCCTTATTATGTTAGTGGCCCCCCTTATTGTTATTATTGTACCTGTAACCCCCATATTGTTATTATTGTGCCCTTAAATTATTATTGTTAGGTCGGCTAGGATTACATTGTGGCCCACTAGGATTATATTATGGCCCCATGGACTCCTATATATAGAAAGGAGGTTTTGTAAATTGTATCATCCAAGAATTGTTCATTTATGTAATGTATTGGAGGTTTCCCCCTCGAAGTGGCTCATTTATAAGGCGTTTATATCTCTTTTCTTCTATTTTTGGAGCTGGTTACACAACAACTTTTATGTTCTTGATGAATAGTGTGTTGCACCCTTATTTGGACAAGTTTTGTATTGTATTAATTGATGACATCTTGATATATTCTAAGAATGAGGAAGAGCATGCAGAGCATTTAGAAGCAATGTTGAGATTGTTAAGAGAGCATAAATTATATGCCAAGCTTAGGAAGCACAATTTCTTTAAGAAGGAGGTAACTTACTTGGGACATGTTTTTTCCGAGGAAGGCATAGTAGTAGGTGCAGAAAAGATAAAATCTATCATGGAATGGTAATCTCATAGAAATGTGGATGAAGTCAAATAAATCATGGGACTAGCAAGTTACTACAGGAGGTTCATCAAGAGCTTCTCGCTCATTGGCTATCCCATTACATCATTGTAAAGAAAAGGTAAGAAGTTTGAATGGATGGAGGAATGTGCAACCACTTTTGAACAGTTGAAGCAATTGTTGAAAAATTCTCCGGTGTTAAAGATTTCAAATCTAGATAAAGAGTTCGTAGTGTGCATATATTATTGCAAGAGAGGGCTTAGTGGGGTCCTTATGTAGGAGGGAAAGGTAGTATGTTATGATTTCAAGAAACTAATTGAGCCCAAGTAGAAATATTTGACTTATGATCTTGAGTTGGTAGCTATTATTCACACCTTGAAGATTTTGAGGAATTGTCTTCTTGGAATGAGGTTTGCATTGATGAGCTTTCAAAATGGGTTGAGATATATGGTTTACCAAATGAATCTGAATGTCACGAAATCTATATTTTTCCATACCCTTATCAAGTTTGACTTCAAGATTGGGTACATAAAGGGAAAGGAGAAAAAGGTTGCAGACACTCTCAGCAGGAAAGGACAGTTGAACCATGTTGCAACAGTGAGATCATATGGGACAAAATTACAGGATCAGATCTTATAGGCAGGAAAATAGGATGACAGGTACAAGGATCTTATGCACAAGTTAGGACAAGGTACAGGTGATCAGGATGTGGATTATCATCTTAAAGCATATGGCTTGGTGATATTGAGGGACAAGATCTACGTGTTGGATAACAATGAGCTCAAGAAGCTTACCTTGAGGGAGTTTTATGTCAAGCCATATTCAGGTCACCCATGATATCAGAAGATATTGATATGAGTAAAGAAGTTCTACTATTGGCCAAATTTGAAGAAGGAAATGGAAGATTGTGTTGCTAGGTTTTTAGATTGTCAATAGGTGAAAATATCGTGTAATCATGTAGGTGGGTGG